>WAAE01006115.1:0-13554 GCA_013400495.1 Nicator chloris | reverse complement strand
TAAGTATATGTACACATGTAGAAGGGTTGAATGGTAGATACAATCACGGATCTGTGTCCTGCTCTAGTTCTCCATGCAATATTTATACAGCTTCCTTTGCCATGTCTTTGATTACGCAATATTACAGTACATTTTTGGTTCCAACATCTCTATATGATGTGGAAGTTCACTTAATAAGGTTATTTTTCTAGAGGCAAACTTAAAAGTCACCTTTAAAAGATCTGAACTGGACAGGCACTGTTAAAGCACATGGTAGGAAGAGGAATTTGTGAGTAGAGTGCCAGCAGAACAGTCACTATAGAACAGTTCCATAGGTCTTCAGCTTTACCTCCCTAGGGTGACTGCTATGCCCTCTCTGTCTCCGTTCCTCCTCTGCGCAATACGGGTGGTAATGACTGTTCTTCCACTGAGACCCTGGCAAGGGCAGGGCATTCCCTTCTATGTAGTTTTTTCGCAGTGTAAATACCAGCCAGGGGACACTAGCATCATCTTTATTTTCTCAGGGCTGGAGGTCTGGCAACAACAAGCAGCCGGTGAGCCCACTGGCTTCAGTGGACAAACTCCAAAAGGGGAAGCAGGCTTGAGGTAGAATATGTGGTACAAAACTGTCAAAAGCAGCACTGCAGACCTTCTCGTTTAGGATATGCAGGCTCATTACTTAGGTACATGTTCTGTCATTTAGAAACACAGAGAGATCACTGAATTTTCTGCATCCAGAGAAGACAAAATTTTTAGGAAAATCCCATTTGTAGCCACAAGCTATCTCGTGCAAACATCAATATTTCTGAAGCATTTCTTCTAAGAAAGACCCTTGGCCAGGCCCCGTGGCCAGAAGCAGTATTTTTTCCCCTTCAGAGGAACTGTCCCAGTGAAAGCTTGGGTCCAAAAAATGGATGCCTGCAGTCTCATAGGAAAGCCTTGTATTTTCATCACATGGTATGAATGCCTGGAAAACCCAGTGCAGGCCAGTAGAGCCAGATCACTCCCTCCAGCTTTGCTGCAAAGTAGCTCTCCTGTTAGAGGCTGAGTTCTTCCACACAACCTTCACACCTCATGCACTCTCTTACCCCTGCATCTCCTCCTGCTGACATGGCACAATTTTGTGGTTTGGTCAAGCAGCAGCAGTTCTCCAACAAACATGTTACAAGCTGTTTTGAAGCCATATTGAGTGGATTTATTTCTTGTTTATTAACTCTCTAATTAGCCCTGTAATTCCCATTCTTCCTTAGGATGCCACTACTTTTATCCCAGCACCATGAAATATTTCATAAACTTAAAAATCCTTGTATTTGAGGTGTCTATTCTGCCTTAATTTTTTTTTTTTAATTTACTTTGATAAATCTGTCTTAATTTAGTTCAGGAAATATCACTTGGTGAGGAAATCAAGACAATCCACAGAATGACATACTACTTAATCCTGTTTCACCTAAAGCCATCAGGAGAGGAGTAGGCTTTGTCTTCTTCAAACTGCTGCAAATCTTTCTACAGCATCAAGACTGAGAGTACATTTATTGTATCTTCATCAGTTCACCCAGCATCACATAGAAGCTGTTAAGTCTTTAAGGTAATCTGAAAACAAAATGCAGTATGGATTTGGTTTTCTGGGCCGCATTGCTCAATTTCCTTAGAACTCAACCCACATTCAGTAGTATCTGGCAACAGGACTGGTCATTTCTGGAAACCCCACTCATGTGATTGCCTTTGCTGACTGTGGCCTTTGTTCTCCCGCTCTGTGGCTGAATGTCACACCATCCTGTTCACCACCAGAAAGGTATGAGTTCAGCAAGGCCGGCGGTGCGGACGGAAGCCGAGCGCGGTGCCGTGTCACAGCCGGGCACAGCTCTGCCTGCAGCCGTGTGCCGGGCCTGCTGCGGGAGCCTCAGCTCTGCCGCACAAACGCGCCTTTCTCTCGGGGACGACACCGCCCAGGGCCAGCACGTCTTTGAAGTTCATCGGCCCTAGGCAAGGAGAGAAAGATGAAAGCAGGGAGACGTGCTTTAGGAGGCCTTGGCTGGGACCTCTGGGTCTCCTCCACGGCAGCAAGTGGCCTGCCACGCTGCCCTCACGCTGCGAGTGCAATTCACAGCCACACAACACACAGGGAGCCAGCTCGTGCCCCATCGGCTGCTTTCTGCGTCAGAGCAGGGCCTGAAGGGGCCCCGATTCCAGCTGCAGAGCACCTCTGGGCCAGAAACGTCACCTTTAAAATTAAAGTCGCCTGCATCTTGCTGCTTCTTGCACCGATCGTTTCTGGGTTGCGTTGCGGTCGTCTGACTCTGCTGCCGTGTGTGGGGGTGAGCCGGGGTGATCCCTATCTCCTGGCTCATGCCTACCTGAACATTTCTATGGTTTGTCACCTGCGCCGGTTCTTCCTGCGGTACCTTTCCCTTGTGATCCCTGGGAACAAAACGAGGTGTGTTGAGTGCTCACGTCTGCTGTTCTGCAGACCCAGGGGGAGGTGCTCAGGGTCTGGCAGCAGAATGGGAGCTCGGTGCTGTTGGCTCAGGCTGTTTGATTTAGGAAAACCAAGGTAATATATGCCGACAAATTTTACAGTCCAAATCTTTGTCAACATTAATTGTTTCCTAAATTTGATGAAGGACTAAAAAGATGGTCAACTTGTAGAGTCATAGACTTTATAGTTGTATTTTGCACTGGTTTGGAATAAGATGCTGAAAAGAAAACCAGAAAACTGTTGAAACATGGTGTATTTTAAAATGTCTAAACAATTCTAAGTAGCAATTCATTGAGTGCTTTAGAAAGCATTATTTATACTATAATCCAAAACTATACTATGCTATATTACTGTACTATACTATACTATACTATACTATACTATACTATACTATACTATACTATACTATACTATACTATATTATACTATACTACTAGAAAGTATTATTCATACTATAATCTGAAAATGCCACGGAGAGATTGAGCAAATTCCATTTTACAACACTGTGTTATGCTTAGCTGATGACCATGATCAATCCTCATTTATGGCAGAGCATATGGACAGAGAACCAGGAATACGCTGCTGCAGTGATAGACTTTGTCCTGAAGGTATTCAGGTGAATAGAATCAACAGAGCAGGCTCCAGCTGCATCAAGGCTCTTGACTCTGATAGAAATGGAAATGTTAAATGAAAGAACAACAAACCAATTGTGTTTTACAAGGACAGAAATTGGTTAGATTCCTTAAATGCTACTTCCAATCAACAGAAAAAAGTATCCTTCTTTTGTCTCTGGTAGATGAGGTCGGATCAGGTGTGAGGCTGTGAGGCTGTTCCTGATTACTTGCTTTTCAATTCAGACTTGCACAGGACTCGAGCAGTACAGACAGGCATAAATGCAAATAGTTCTGACCCACTGTATTGCCCTGGATGCTGGATGTCATGGAGGGTGGGAAGGACCATGGGTCAAAGACCACCAGGGAGGAGGTACCAGCCAGCCCATTTCTGAAAGGGTTTATGTTGTTCCTGCTGCTGCAGAGGCAGCTGGCTGGACCACTGGAGATCCAACATGACAGAAGTCCATTACATATGCAGGTCATGTTTTCAACTCAGAAGAAGTAGTAACATTAAAAAAAAAAAAGACCATTCATTTCTGCTTTCTTCACCTCTTTGCTAGTCCCAGTTAAACCAGGCAAAATAAATTCCTGGAAGTATCCCCTCCCCATCTCAATTCCTGAAATAAAGCAGTCTGTCTACAGAGAGAAGGCGAGCAATGCTTTACAGTTCATTCCTGTGGTAGACATTGTGTGCCTTATAGTCACAGAGAGGAAATTTGAAAACACTCTGGGAGAAGGTGATACTTAAAAAGACTTTCAGAGAAAAAGAAGCAGAAAGGTCACAGGAGGACCTCTAGTAAGCAGTAAGCTGCAGAAATGCACCAAGAGTGTTAGTTCCAAATTTAACTGGTACTGAAAATAGCAGAATAGTTACCTATTACAAAATTAAGTATTAAATAGCGTCAGAAATGATTTCCAGTTTCATGCTGAAGTCCAGATCAAATCTCTGGGGTCAATTCCACAACCACCTGAGGGAACCAACAGTTCTTATTGCAGTAGTAGTAGTAGTAGTAGTAGTACTACTAGTAGTAGTAGTAGTAGTAGCTTCCACAACAGTTTTGAAAAATGGACTGAAACTTTTAGGCATAGAAAATATTTCTTCAGAAGTCATTGCTAGAGTTATCCTTGAGTTATCCTCTATAATGCTGTGGATAAATTGTATAACTCTGTCAATAAAATTTATATATCTACTTGAAGAAAGAGAAATAAGCTTTCTTGCAGAAATTGTTCCCGGTGATACCCAAAAAAATGCTTCTATTTAACAGGATTCTGTGACAGCTGCCTGTACTAGTGAGAGGAACATCTGAAAGAGCTTTGATCCTCTGGAAATCATCTTTTACATTTTCTTATACAACATGAAACAGTTTGTAGTGTCCAAACTTGTGCTAAACATGATTTCTCTAGTGTTCCACACTCCTGTGAAGACTTCAAAAAAATTGAACATAAAAGCCCCTTGAGAATGTTTGTCATGAGCAGGAATAAATACTCCAACTGTATTTCAACCTCATGATGAACTAATCCAAACAGAAAGGTAGAAAGTCTACTGGTGGAATATCAGTTATCAGCTGGTCTAGTTCTATGGCTACTACTCTTTCCAGACAGATTTGTAAGCAATATTTACCAAAGATTTTAAACTAGAAATAATTCTAATTAATCTCCAGGCAAATGGGGATAATGAACTACTGTTTCTTTTAGCATCAGCTTTGCAGTTTACCTTCATTTTTTGTTAAACCTATTCCTGCTTACAGTGGAAAGGCTTGACCATAAGGAAATAAAAAATGCAGCCCAAATGCAAAATTTATTAGTTCCTGGAGTGGTAATAGAAAACATTATTTTGTATTGTTTCTTACCGAAACTATATATTTATTATTAAAACGTTGTATGGCAAAGTAGCAAACATTATATCTGTTATTCTGTTAACAGAAATACACAGAATCCAAAGAAAAAATGAGTTCATTTAAACAACCTAATTTCTTAGAATAATTCTGTCAGAATGAAAACATCCCTCTTATTCAATAGTGTTTACTTATAATTTGATTATTTTTGATTACTAATTACAGAGATATATGAAATGTGCCAAATCCTATTTCCATTTCTTAAAGCCTCAAATTAAGTAAAAGATTTACCAAATGAAGGTGTATCACACCTAACCCTAGAAATAAGTATTTCCAAGAAACAAACCAGATGTTCTTTTTCTAG
Source organism: Nicator chloris (assembly GCA_013400495.1). NCBI lineage: Eukaryota > Metazoa > Chordata > Aves > Passeriformes > Pycnonotidae > Nicator > Nicator chloris. The sequence continues at coordinate 8,286 of WAAE01006115.1, read as the reverse complement.
AGTTTTAATAGCTGAATTGAAAATTTTCTATGATTGTAAATTAATATACACCAGATCATGGATATTTTTTTCCTTACCGTAAGACTGTCAAAGTGGATTTATTTCTTTCAGTCCCTAGATTGTTCATGTGTTTCCTTTTGATAGAAAATGCAGAAATGGCATGCAAGTGAAGAGGATGCTGTGAAAAACCATATGCAGAGCTGAAATGCTTGCTTGTGGTGCTGCTCAAATTGAAAAACACCAACAAGAAGATATTAACAAAATAGCAAATCTTATAACTTCAAACACACAGATAATATCCTGAGAAAAATGTTTCTGTATTTCATATCCAGCTGTTTGCTAAATAACTTAATGATAACCAGCACAAAAAAAATAGTTACTTGATTTACACTCTCTGTTGTGGCTAATTCTAGAAAAAACTGGGAAAAATTTCCTCACTGTCAGTCTAGGGAGCAACACCAGTCAAAACTGAGCAGATTCCCAGGCAGCCCTAGCTCATGTACTGAAGCTTGAGCTCAGGTTAAAGCTGGGCACACCAGTGCTTATATATTTACAGTCTGCTGGTCACGTAGGAAGCAGTGGCCATGCTCCAAAACTAGCCTGCCTTTCCTAGCAGGTTTCCAAACAGCATCTAGCACGGAATGGTCTATGGGTCAGCAGTTTCCTCCCTCGAGGGGCATCCTTGCAATTCATCACACTGCATTTTGGACAGCTTTTCCTGTCTCCAAGCAGTCAAGTGATTCAACCACATGTCTTCTGAGGATAAGGAGAGAAATATGCCGAGGAAAAACAAAAGCTGCTTATGTCCAGGTCAGCCTGCAGTGTGTGTGGCTGCTAACCAGAAAGTAACTCCTTATGCTGTGCTGTTAAGAGTCCCATTAAAAAATCATCTTAAACCAGTCTTAGTGACCAAACTTACGCTGCCTCATGTAGAGAATCAAAACTCCCAATAAAAATCAAAGAGCCTATTCCAATTCTTAGAGCTGCTTTACCTATATTAAGTTTAGAAAATAAAATCTACATCATCCCTTGTAAGAATTAGGATTAATAGGGAGATCAGGAAAACCTTAAGGTACCCATTGAGTAATCTGAGTAAAACAAAATGTTTCTCCTTTGCAGAAATAATGGAAGTTTAAAGCAAAAATATTCACTGATTCAGCTATAACATTCCACATGTTGGTTTTCAGTGTTGTTTGTATTAAAAGGATAACAAATTATCACCTGATAGCCGTCAGCAGACCAAGCATTAATATAAAAGGTGTGAAGTATCTAATTTACATAGTGGAGCACCTCTGAAGGCTGTGAGCTTTTAGCTTCGAAATAGCTGAAAAATGTCCGTGTTTTCCAATTTCATTGAACTGGCTGATGGGGGAGACTCGGCAGAGGTGCTGTTTAATCTTCCTTTTCTAGTATTACATTGTGTAATATTGGCTAACTCAGCTGGTTCCCAGCTGATTTTTCCAAGTTTCTGGAATGGGGAAGCACACTAAAGTTTTGAGTTTTCTTTTTCTGTTTTGTTCCGATTTTTTTTTTCTTTTTTTTTTTTAATCTCCTCTATTTACTGTTCTTTGTGAGCCTCTGGCAAAACACTGGAAGGACAAGGTCTTTGAAAAAAATTAATGTCTACTCCAGTCTAAATATAAGGCTTATATATCCTTTGTATCTATGTAATGATTCTCTACAGAGACTTGCACGGAAACAAAACAAAATAAAGCAGAAGTAGCAAGGAGGGAAAGAGACCTTGGAAGGTCTGTAAGACCAACTTCCTGCTCCAAAGCAGGGTCAGAAATGAGATCAGATGTTGTTGCTCAATGCTCTATCCAGCTAAGCTTTGGAAATCTCCAAGGACGGAGGTGGTTTCCCCTCCCTGTGCTGTATGTGTTGGGGAAAAAAGCTTATGCTTACCTCCAGCCTCACTGGCCTGGCTCAGCTTGCTGCATGCCAGGGCACAGAACTGCCCCTTGGCTGCAGTGCATCACTGCTGGATTCTGCCTGTGCAGGGCAGGGCTGCCCTGTGCAAGCTGGCCCCTTTCTCACCCTGTTCCAGCCTCTCCACAGGGCAGCCATGCCCCTTGAGCATATTGACTGGTCTGTTCCTGTTTGGGGTCATCTGCAGGTGACCTGTATTTGCAATGAGTGATTTTATTTTTTAAAAGTATTTATTGTAACACAATCAAGATAAGGAATTTCTTCAGAAATGTTAAATGAAAGGGAAAAAAAAAAGAAATTTTAAAAAAAGACATAGAAAGAAGGTAAAGAAAATTACTCCGTCAAATATGTAATTCAGGACCAACTGCCTGTTGACAACTGTGGTGGTAGATATCTGAAACTTTTGTGTGTTTTGGACAGAATCTAGGCAAATAATCTTGCAAAGAAAACCCAACCAGGAGACCACGCTTCCGCCTTACAAATACATGCAAATAACCTAAATGCAGCTGGGTCATGTTGAATTTGTACATGCTGCAGAAATGGCCACAAGAACTTTGTGAAATTTTAGACACTTTGTTCCTTCTCCTAGACAAGATAATCTGCTGCAAGGTGGTGTTTCTAGTTGAAATTCAACATTCTTAACAAGCTTTTCTCCCAGTCTGAGAGATGTAATGAGAGGAATTATAAAAGCTACTCAGAATTTAATGAGAGCCAAAAAGCAGAAACACAGACAGGTATGTGCAGAAACGGATCACTAGAAACCACACATACAGCTCCCTGTACAAGGTTGGGTTACCTTCAGCACCAGGTCAGGTTGATTAGGGCTTTATTCAGCCTGATTTTGAAAGCTCCCAAGGGGGAAAATTCCACTGTCTTTCTTGGCACTGTGCTCCACTTCTTCACCATCCTCAAGGCGAATTATTTCGCCTTTGTATCTAGCCATAATCTGGTTTACTGCAGCTTTTTACAGTTACCTCTGCTGTACACTGCTGAAAACACTATGGTTCTGTCTTCTTGATAATCCTCTTTTAGGATTAGCAGAGAAGATGGTAATCACTACCCCTGATCCTCTGGCTCTGTATAGCTCTCATGCAACCAAAATGTATTCAAGGGAAAACTCAGCTCAAAGTCTGGGTAGCAACGTACAACCTTGGCTCCAAATACAATATCTACACTCCTGCTTAGTACCAGCTCTTCACAGGGATAGAGAAAATGCCCATATGTCAAAGCAGTGCAGTTCCTTGATGTGAGCAAGGGCAGATCACACCTCCTTGGTCTCCTGTGTCAGCATCTCACTGTGCATCAGAGGCAGCACCCCTGCAAGCAGGGAGAGTTCAGTGCTGGGGCAGAGCAGGGTATATTGCTTTTGACTTCAGAAAGGGTTTTTTCCTGGGGCAAGATTGCAGCACGTGACATTTGTTAGTGCTGTATGTCTGTGTCAGCCAAATGAGGCTTGGTGACTCTGATTTTTGAGTAGCAAGGACAGAAATTCATACATTTGCATGCATTTTTCACAGCTTTTGAGTTTTCCTCAAAGTCTCATGCAGAAGCAACATCTAGAGACCTTTGTTTTCATGATCTCCCATACTTATGGCAGGCTTAGGCGTCAGTAGCTATCTGCTGTTATTTGTCAGCAACTGAATGTCCAAGACCTCGGATGTCTTGCTTCTGCAATGTGCTATCCTTCCTATGCCGTGACCCCATGGGAAGATCTCTCATCCGTCCCATCTGTTAGCCCCAGCCCTGGTATCAAATAGCTTCTTAATAGCTTTAACCTTACAGGTGTGGACATCATTCAGCCTCTCTGATGTCTGCATAAGGCCATCTCCTATTCAGAAATGATGACTCAAACATGTACAGGTGATGATCCACTTGTAGATGGTCCTTCTCCATAACTAGCTGGTGGGCCCTGTTGTCACAGAGGGCCTGATTTCTGGATGACTGACCAATGGGGGTGGGAGGAGGCAGCACTCATGGAGAAACTTGGCAGCAGCTGAATGCAAGATTTTTAGAAGCATACTCAGCAATCTGCTAACAAGCCCAGCTCCTGCCAGCCTGGTATTTTAAGCTTTTTCCTGGTAGAAATATCACCTTTCAAATCCTGCAGACTCCTCCAGCTCTTTTGCCACAGGAGCTTGGTTAATGAATTCTCTATGGACTTGTAAACATTTCTGCACCTCATTACTTGCTGCTTCTGGATAGAAGTCTGCTTGGAGCTTCATTAACAAAGATTATCATTGTGAACCATGGCTAATTCATCCCCAAACACTTCCAGCTCTCATGGTCATGTCTAGGCTTAAAAATAAATGCCAGCGGTCCCTGTTTGCTGGTGCTTGTGTAAAATACAATGGCAGCCTGATAAGATTATTGCTGGACTGATCACATGGTTTGTGTCAGAGGTTCCAAAGGGGACTTTATTTTGCTTTACACATTAGAGAAGAATTTCTTGAAAGCTTTACACGAAATAGAAAATAAAAAGCTTGCCTTTATGCTGCCCTGCTGTCATGCTGGCAGAAATTAACTTTATAAATTTGTAAAAATGGAGGGATCAAAAGTAAACAATTATTGATTCACTTGAAACAAGACAGAAGAAACTGTGACTTGTTGGAGCTTGCAATAGTCATTCTTAAGTTTCAGTTTGCAGTCACTATCATCCAAACCAATTTAGAAAAGGAAAACAAAGCTGTTTTGCCACCCCACCTGCAATGCCACAATTTGGGCTTTATTTTTTGCTGTTGTTATTTAAAAGTGCAACCTACATAGCTGCATACAGCAGGTTAGGCCAAGCAGATTGTACAGTGCCGGTTTAGGCTCTGTTCTTCACTGCCTGTAATTCAAGGACCAGTAAGTTTGGGTAGAAGGGTGACGCCTTAAGGTTTAGCTTTTATGTTTTTCAGATCCTGTACTGCACTAGTATATAACTCTGAACTTCATATAGAGTGTTAGCAATCTCTCTTCACTCTTTGGTCAGACAGAACAATCCTTCCAGGCCTGAGAACCAAGCCTCAGGCCCTGAAAAGTATAAACAAAAGTGAATTGGGGGGTGCTAACTGGGGGAATATAACTTCATTACCTGAAGCTGTAATTGGACAATAGACCTCTGATAAGCAAATAGACCAAACTTTAATCTGTCTGAAAAACTCGTAAGCACTATCCATCTTGGGTGTAGCCTCTGCGATGGTTTTGCAGTGCCCAAGGTGTATCTATTAAAGGCCTTGAATAGATACCTACTCTATTCTTTTAGCTCTGTCTAGCCTCTGTTCTAGGTAGGATTCCAAGGCATGAAGGGGTGCCCCACACTGTCTGCAATAGCCCAACTAATAGTAACTGAGTTGTTCCTTCTTAAAGTCACTGTGACCAGGCAGACTCATCCCAACAAAAGGAAATACAATCTCTGTTTTAAGATGCCCATGAGCACACTCCTAATAAGTTTTGAGAAAAGCCCCTATTTCTTGAAAAGGTCTTCATATTCAGCTGGCAACTCTGAAGAGAAGCATGAGGCTTGAGTGGGTTCCTTACTGGCACTTACGGGAAGAGACACTTCCACTCCTGAAGTGGGTGGTAGTGTGGCAGGATGAAATCAAGCTTGGCATTACTTGTATTAACTTTGTAGGATCAACCTTGGGAAAGAAGAAGCTTGAACTCTAGAGAAGGAAACAATGAAAATGGCAAGTTTGTGTTTTTGTTTTCAGGAGGCAGACAACCTCCAAATGTGTTTGGTTATGCTGATGGAACATGAAGCCATTGGGCATGGTTGTAATTCATTGTCCTCCTGCACTTGTGATAAAAAAAAAAGAATCCATTATAACTCTCATGCTGACCCAAGGCTGACTAATTATTAGTATTTTCCCATTGCAGCCAAGGTAAAAGCGGAGATCAATGCCCCTAAAGATATACTTCTTATGCAGTTGACTGTTCTATGGTTTTTCAAATATTTCAGTGATTTCAGAGCCCCAGACAAAATACTTTGTATTTACTGGGAATTGCTATTGTTTTTTTGTTTTAGGGAGGTTTTCTTTGAGGCAATGTTCATACTTTGCACTGCAACATCAGATAATGGATTTCCTGACTTGACCACAGAAGCATGGCAATATGAGTTGACACAATTGAAACAGATTCAGAAGGGTTTCTGTATAGATTGGTAGCACTGAAAAAAAAATTGCTATTTCTTTGGAGAACTGATTTGTGGTTTCTCTCTCTCTATCCTTATCTGCCATCTTCTTCTTGTTTTTCACTTATGTCAAGATGGCCATGTGGATTCACTGACAGCCTTGTTGTACACAGGGCTCACTGCAAGAAACTTGAACTTGAACATCTCTGTTATGCTTACTCTGAACTTTCTGATGTTTGCTGAGGTAGTTCTCCCAACTGCAAACATGACTAAGACAAGAAAACTTCTTTTATCCAACTATTTTAATGCAACCTATAAAAAGAAATCAAAATCCTTGTGTAGCAATGCACCCTCACACTAGCAGGTGTTCCCATATCAGGAAAGAATTTGAGTTTCACCCCTGGTCATACTTAAACAGCAAAGAACCAGAAAGTTCGAGGCTCTTCTCACCGTAATTGGCCAGGTTCCAGCACACAGGAACCTGTTGGATTTCTATTGGGCAGGATGCCAAAAATACCCTCCTCAATCGCTACATACTTTAAGGAGAGCATGGAGATTCTCACGACTTTTTTGGGGTATTGTAGCAGGTGTAAGGGTCCTCCCTGCACCTTGCACCGCTTATTTCTCTTTTGTTCGGTATGGTTTGTTATTTTTGTCTTTATTAAAACCTTTTGCTTTTCCAAACACCTCCAATCATGCCACTTTGCTATTTTTATAAGCCATTTCTGAGGCTGCAGGCAACCCTCAGAGGTGGCATGCCTCCATGGAGTTAACAACATTCTGGCCCCATGCAGTTTCCGTCATCCTTGTCCTAAAGTTTTCCTCTGGGATGGTCACAGGAAGATTTTCACCCTTCCAATGTAATCTTCACACATTTTCAAGCTGCAAAACTCATGTTGAGTATCGAGGCCTCCTGGTGCTGGATGGATACAGCAGAGCAACCTGCTTCTCTTGTTCCTTTCTTACAAACCCCAGCTACCACTTGCCACCCCCCAGCTCCTGTGCCACCTTTGCGCTTCCCCGACACCTGCCCAAGCCAACCTTGCCAGCCACCAAACAGATTCTGCTATCAGATAACAGATATGTAGATCTGTAACATAACAGAACCTCTCAAGTTTTGAGGGGCTCTCACACTCCTTCTGTTCTCTTAAATAGCTCTTCATCAAGCTGTCCTACCCCCTTTTTTTTTCCACTTTCATTTGATTGTTTCATTTGTTCACTTTCTCTGGGGTTAGCCTTTCTGCTACATTGCTGGAGGCTGCCGCTGCAAGTGAAGATGATGCTCAAGCATGTGAGCTGGCTTAGACCTCTGCACCTGATACAACTGTAAACTTTTCTCCACTCTATGATATTACTCCCTTTTCATATAAAAATAATTGAAGGAAATCTTTTTCCAGACCACTTCTTTCTATCTCCCTTTCTCTACGTCTGATCTCTTCTCTGCACTTTTTCTTCCTCTGAGAAGAAGATTTCTTTTCTGTGAGAGCACCTGGAAGGGGTTGTTTTCCCTTTAGACCTTAGCATTTAGATCTTGGTGTTCTCAGATACTGGCAGGAATCTCAGGGGAAGCTGTCACAAGAGAAAGACCAGTTCCTCCAGTCTAAGTGTGCTCACAGACTTTGCTTCTCTGGCAGCCACATGAGGCTTGGGGTTTCCATCTTGGTGGAGAGGGACAAACTTTTCATGTACATATGTTGGAGGCTTGTGAGGGACTTGAGCATCTCTTGAAACAGCAGTCTGGAGACAGGGCAAGTGGAGACTGTTAGCTTGCACTGTGAAAACAGGGGCAGTGATGCAGGCAGAGAGGCTCTGTGCTTGTGCATATGTCCTAGGAAGCACATTACATATGCATAAGTATATAAAAAATAATAAAAGATATGACAGCAGGCAATCAGAATGAGCCATGAAAACCAGCTCTTCTTGAAGCCAAGGCAGGCTCTGCCTTTGTTATAGGTGTAAGCAGGATCCGTGAATCTTGAAAACAGGCAGACGAGCACCAAAATCACATTTGCCATTCATTCTGCTTTCACTGGCATGGTAGGATTGAAACTCTGTTTTGGTCTCTGTGGCAAAAAGGAAGTGGTTACTTTCTGAATATTTTCCAGTTTTACTACCTACTACTCCCACAGTTTTACCCAGCCAAGCCATGCTCGTTAATCAAAGTTTTTACTAGCTTCCACATTGTTCTTGTTAAGTAGGTCAAAATCATAAAAACATTCTGTCTTCTTTTCTCTCTCTCTTTCTCT
>WAAE01006114.1:0-56855 GCA_013400495.1 Nicator chloris | reverse complement strand
TATATATTAAAAAAAAACCCCAACAGTGTTTTTGTTTCTGTTTTTCCCTCATTTCAGACACTCTAATTCCTATTCTCAAGACAGGCCTGAGTAACACTCGTGATGGTGAGGGTTAGATGACAACACCAGCACTAATGTGTGTTTCTCAAAGAAATTTCTGAAAATGAAGTACATTTTTAGGAACTGAGGACTGGACTTTCTCAAGCTCTGCCTTATCAGTTGGAAGTGCCTTAAGGGCTAAGTCAGCCATCTGTGACAATTAGCCAGTGATGCTTCTGACTGATTGATTACAATATCTGTGAACTGCTCATGTAGCTCAGCCCATGTTTAATCATCCTGCTGGTGGAACTTATCTGCCTCCCCACACTTTTTCCATCTTCTCCATCTGTTAGGTCTCCTCGGGGTGACCTTGTTGTGGTCTTCCAGTACCTGAGGGAAGCCTATGAGAAAGATGGAGAGAGACAATTTACAAGCCCATAGTGGCTTTAAACAGAGAGTAGGCTTAGATTAGATGTTAGAAAAATCTTTACTGTGAAGATGATGAGACACTGGAACAGATTGCCCAGAGAGGCTGTGGATGCCCCATCCTGGAAGTGTTCAATCTGGGCTGGAGGGAGCTCTGAGAACCTGGTCTAGTGAGATGTTATTCCTGCCCACTGCAGGGAGGATGGAACTAGATGATTTTTAAGGTCCCTTCCAACCCAGACCATTCTATGATTCTATGATGTTCTTTCATCTTGTTAAAAATGTTGGTGTATATATCTGTGACAACCCAGAGAGTATATTTATATTTTATTAATTTTTCTAATGCTTTTTATATGGCAGCCTTTACATACTGTGGAATGGATGCACTTAGAACAGGATTTGTTTAATTTAACCTTAGTTTTCCAGTGCACTTAAAATTAGACCTGTTTATAAAAGTTTTCCTTGTAAAGAGCAGGTAAGGGCTCAGTTCTGTGGCTTCTCTGGAGCAGAAAGGCCTTTACACTGCAGTGCACCATGATGACAGTGAGGGCTGGTGAGGCTCCATCTGCCCCCTCATTTTCCTTTGGTTAATATTTCATGGTGGGTGGGAGGGAAACCTCCATGTGCAGCCTGCTGGAATGAAAATCTCTACTCCCTGCTGTTCTCTTAGGCTGTGCAGCCTGTAGCATAGGGGTTGTGGTGGAAAGTTTACTGGCCTTACATCATTAACAGCCTTTTATCAGGAGGCATCTGCTGAATTCACAATGAAAAAGAATCAGTGGTGCACAGGAAACACCCTTCTACTTCTTCCTTCAAAGTGCAATTATGTTGCTCCTTTGTGTGGTGAACTTCTGGACACTATCATTACATTGTGCGGCACTAGAATGGGAATCTCCAGGTGGAGAGAAAAAGAGGGGAACGGGATGGAACTTACTCCTTTTTATACAACATCTGGCTTTTTAGCAAAGTCCAGGGCTTTTAAAATAGTTGGATGTGCTCTGATAAAATTATTAAAAAGTGGGCTGATTAATCTCTACCATAAAATGTCATTTCCTTTTATCTTGTGCTTTAACCAAAATAAGAGTACATTTGGAAGAAAATAAAACCTAAGAAAGTGCCCCAAGATACCATTTGTGAGGGTTGGGATTAAGGACGTTAATGGAAATAACATTCAAGCAACATCTTTTCCTGAATCCTCGCTTTAAAAAAAAAAAAAAAAAGTAAGATAATAAAGAGTTAGTAAAACTTATTTCATTTGAAACATTTTGGAAATAAAATAAATCGCAGTAAATTCCTGCCATATCCATTATCTTTGTTTTGTATACAAATACGTTGTAGTCTAAAAAATGGGCAGATACAGTTTATTTCATAAAGATGTAAAACGTTTCATTTTCTGTGACATTTCTATAACAGGGAGATCTGAGCTATAAAAAGGTGTTTTAAGAAAAATGTCCTTAAGCCTTGAATTTGCTTTTTGCAAGGCAGAAAAGCATATAATTTTCAGAAGTGAGTTTACAATATGTTAAATGTTTCATAAAATACAGAAACTGTAACTGCAAATATTGCAAAACCTATTTCAACAGTCCCAATGCATTCATTTTTGCACAGTAAACCTCACTAGTTTTGCATAAATCTACCTCATTAGTAGATTATTTGTATCTGAACCATTCAAACAATTCATGAGAACAAGGGCTGTCAGACAAGACATACTTCATTGATTTTCTCTTCTAGTTGGCCATGATGATTTTAATCTTCTTAATCTCAGACACACAACCACACCTCATTACACAGATATGTGGGAGAGGAATAAATATGGCTTTCTGAAGAAGCTGAACCAATTACATATATTTGCATTTCCTAGATTTGAGAATGGTGCGAAGGTTTCATAACAAAGTCAGAAGCCACAAAAAAAAGCCACAAAAGAGGATAAAATTTGTTTTGGGATCCGCCTAGAAGATATGGAGAGCAAATGTAGTACTAATATGTGATGATAGGTCCAAGGATGACATGAAGTCACAAAAAGCACTAACAGATCATCTTGAATCTTTACGCTGCACTTTATCATGGCATGTCGTACTTCAGTAGGGTATGAAGTGAACTTGTGTATCTGTGGAGAAGAGGTTCTCCTAATATTCATAGCAGCTTAGAATCCTTTAGCTTGTAAAAGACCCTGAACATTATCAAGTCCAACCATTACCCTAACACTACAGAGTCCACCTTCAGGGATGGTGACCCCACACTTCCCTGAGCAGCCTGTTCCAACACCTAACCACCCTTTCAGTGAAGAAATTTTTCTGAACATCCAACCTAAACTTTCCCTGGCAAAACTTGAGGCTATTTCCTCTTGGCCTATCACTGGTTGCCCAGAAGAGACCAACTGATACCTTGCTACTACCTCCTTTCAGGTAGTAGTTGAGCAATAAGGTCACCCCGAGCCTCTTCTTCTCCAAGCTAGACAACCCCAACTTCCTCAGCTGCTCCTCACAGGACTTGTGCTCCAGCCCCTTCACCAGCTCTGTTGCCCTTCTCTGAACACAGTCCAGCACCCCAATGTCTTTCTTGTGAAAGTGAGGGGCCCAGAACCGAACGCAGGACTCGAGTGTGGCCTCACGAGCACAGGGGCACAATCACTGCCCTGGTCCTGCTGGCCACACTATTTCTGTCACAGGCCGAGGTGCCATTGGCCTTCTAGGTCACCTGGGCAAAGCTTGGCTCATGTTCAGTGGCTGTTGACCAGCACCCCAAGGTCCTTTTCCATAGGGTAGATTTCCAGCTACTCTTTCCCAAACCTGTAGCATTGAATTGGGTTGTTTGATCAAAGTGCATGATGTGCATCTAGGTGTATCCAGCCAGCCACACAGACAATTTTATCTGTATTATGCTGGTCTTTCTGAGAAAAATATCATCACTAGTTCTGCATGTTCAGGTCTGTTTCTGTACTTGAGACTGTGTTCTTCCCTGGCTGCCTGCAGGATTTCACATTTTTCTGTTGGAATTGTGAATTTATTTTTAAAAGAAAGGTCAGATATACTTGTCATCTAACAATTGTCTTGCTGCTTTTTAAATGACCAATTACTGTATCTTTTTTACTAGAAGTGATGTGTTTTCCAACTTTTTTTCATGGTTTTTCTTAATGGCTACTAATTTATAATATACAAATAGCTTTTGGATAATTATCAGAGTCACTTTTTCTGACAGTCATGTATTTAATCTCAGCTGCACCACAGTGACCTAGACAGAGACTGCCACAAACATTGTATTAACAGTCATTTGAAACTGCCAGGAGCTGGCAGATCAACTATTCTCTCAGAATTAAAGTCTGAATTTTTTCTTATGGTAATCAGATATTTGGAAGGCAAAGGAAAAGCTCATTGCTTGTTCTGCATATAACTGTGTCCATGTTACAGCCAAACACCTCTAGAGGAATGTTCTAGATGATGGGAGGCAAACCATAACACTTTTCTACTTTCTTGCTCAGGATCTGAATTTCCCTATTTTAAGTTTATCCCAGGCAGTAATTCTATGGAAAACCTTGGCATAGACTCAGACAGAATATCATGAGAAATTATTATAAATTTTGCAAGCAGATGAAAATAGAATTATAGGTTTTGTTCTGTGTTTTAAATTTCACAGAAACTCCTATGTATGATAACTAGCAGGTAACCACACTGTAATTTTGATGTAATTCTAGACTATATGAAATTCACAGCAATTTATTGTTAAATTAATGATCACTTGCAGTTTTAGCCACCTGTTTGCTGAGCTACAATGGGTTTCTGGATTTGAAAGGGTCATGAGTATATGATAAACATTTTGAATATGTTTTGTTTAAGCTGTTAGGAAAGTATATCCATTCCTTTCAGATAAGCTGGATCACTATGTCAAAGACTAGGAATGATGGAAAGGTTGATACAACTGGAATGATAGGATGCTCATAAGGTAGTCTGCACTGAAAGAAAGGGAAAAAAGAAATAGGATGAATATTGTGCTTATATCTTTTTGTTGAAGAGAAAATTACTTACTTTGCACATTGAATTATACCATTTCATTAAAATGTGTAACTTTCCTTTTGTTCAGAACTAACGTTACATATGTCCTAAGCATGCCCACACTTGAGTCTCTTTTTTTGAGGGTACTTTCAGAGACTTTTAGATGTTCTTTTAGGAATGAACTCATGTTTGTCATAATTCCAGAGCAAAGCACTGCATACAGTGAGAGACTGTCCAAGATTGAGAAGAATTATTTGTCTTCTGTTCTTCATTAAATATTTTCTGACGAGATGTCAATCTTCAGGTGTGCAGATGATGCCTACTTATGCTGTGTTGAATAACAGAGGAAGAATATGAAGAATATAAAAGTGTGAGAATCACAGAGTGGTTGAGGTTGGAAGGGATCTCTGGAAGTCTCTCTCAAGCAGGACCACCTAGAGCCTATTTCCCTGGCCCATATCCATATGACTTTTGAACACCCCCAAGGATAGAGACTCCACAATATCCCTGGGCAACCTGTGTCAGTGCTTGGTCACCAACACAGTAAAAAAGTGTTTCCTGATGTTCAGACAGAACCTCCTGTGTTTAATTTTGTGACGTCTCTGGTCCTTTCCCTGGGCATCACTGAGAAAGACCTGGTGCTGTGTTCTTTACACTATCCCTTCAAGAACTTATCCACATTGATGAGTTCCCCTCTGAGCCTTCTCTTCTCCAAGCTGCACAGCCCCAGCCATCAGGCCTTTCTTTGCATGATTGATGCTCCAGTCCCTTAATTATTGTAGCCCTTCACTGGACTCTCCCCATCATGCCCATGTCTCTTGTACTGGGAAGGCCAAAACTGGATCCAGCACCCCAGGTGTAGCCTTAGCAGTGCTGAATACAAGGAAAGGATCACCTCTCTCCACCTGCTGGTGATATTTTCCTCATGCATCCCAGGATACCATTAGCCTTCCTTGTTGCAAACACACGTTACTGGTTCGTGTTCAGTTAGTGTCCACCATCTGTCCAGGCCCTGTCTGTTTCTTCAAAAGCTGAGGTTACAGCTTCTGTAGAACGTGCAGTGTGAAACAGATACAAATTGTGAAAACCCAAGATTTTAGGCCTGATGAAACTCTACCAATTGAATTTAAATTGTGCATTAAATTGCAAAAACAAGTAGGGGTAGAAGTTAGCTTTAATTCTTTTTTAACTCTTACCCCTGTCTACCACCAGTCTTCTTTCACTGCCAGTGGTTTGGCCTTGGGAGATTTCTGCTGTTGCTTTTCCACTGAGAATCCACTGAAGGTTCCCCATTTCTTTGGAGACATGCTCCTTTCACAGATTTCCCCAAGGATGCACAGGCTGTGCAAGTTAGGAGCTATCAGTGAAGGTATTGCCTGTAGGCAAGGTTTTCATGCATGGGAACATGTTGTATTTTTTGTCCCAAATCATGCAGAACAGGACAATGAATCTGGGTCTCATACATAATGGATCCTGCTGGCTCTTGAAGCATCACAAAATAGAGCTGCAAGGTAATGTAGGAGACCAGTTTGTTCAAGAAAACTCAATTCTGACCCCAAAGGCTTCACTATTATTATTTAGCAAATAATATTGGATAAACTTATAACCTAAGAAAACTCAATATTCACTTCCATAGACACTTCCTTGTTAAAAATGGAATTTATTCCCAGAATAATCATACAGTGGTTTGCTTTTCTCCAGGTAAATACAGGGCTAGAAATCTTGCAGTGAGACAGAATTAGAAATATCTAGGTCATTTCCAGTGAAAAGGTTCACTTCCCTTGCTAGTTTTATGCCCACGGTTGAATTCTAATACATATTTCACACTTACCTTCACGGAATTTCACCTTGTTCATTTCAAATTCTTATTTTGATTTGCTAAGAACATGCTGAATTCTGTTCTCCACAGAGTCTGACATCTCTCCCACACTGGGACAACTTGCAAGCTTTTCATTACTGGATCGCCAAAGTTATTATTGAGTAAAACTTTGTCCAAGACAGATCCCTGGGGCTCTCACTTGAAACATTCTCACTATCTCACACTGAGCTAACATCTGCTTTTAGTGTATATTTAGGCTGGGCGATTTCATTTAGATAAGCGTTTTACATGTAAGCTTTTAATATGAAGAAGAGGAGGGGAAAAAGGGGGTGACTGCTAAATCCTGCCATCCTTCCCTTCCTTGTATCTGACCTTGCTTCCTCCCTGCAGCGGTAAACCCTCCCTCAGCTGGCTGTAGAGAGCTGAGATACACCTTTTGAACCATGCAGGCTCTGTGTACACCCCTGTCTGCAGAGAGGAAGAGACAAGGAAAGCGCAGTGCAGGATGCAAAAATGTATTTTAATGTCAAATACGATCATTAGCGTTTCTTATGAACCTAAAGTTTTAGAACACAACATGTTTTGATAACTTCTAAACTCCACTGATCCTTTTCCCTGGAGAGGAACAAATGAACGATATGGTCCTTTTTGATTCCAAGGGATATGCTGGAAATAAGAGTGGCTAGAAGTAATTTTTACGTTGTTTAATATGCATTCTTGGACTTAATATAACTAAAGAAAACATTTGTAGCCCCACACTGTGTCATATGTGTAGCCTGGGACAGGAACTTTATGTTCCTTGGGGAAGAGCAATGGGTAGTGTAAACAGCACGACCCCATGATACTCAGGGAATCGATGAACTCTGCAGTAACTAATACTCACTGACTGCGTTTATCTCTTCTCGCTCTGCTACACAAATCCCACGTTGAATTTGATCCAATTACATTAGTGCTCAGGCCAGCGAGCCTGAAATTCAGACCTCAAGTTGTGGGGTAATTGCCCATGCAATGAGAATAACAGCTTTGCAGTTGTGGCCTATGCAAGCATCCACACTATGTGCAATGAGGTTCCTCCCCAGGCCGGCTGCTTCTGGCTCCAGCTACACATTTGACTGGCACTGTGACCATGGTGGTATGATCCCAATTCCTGTATGTGGCCCTGCATAATTAATCCATTTTCTTGCATGTGCCTGCTCTGAGTTTGAAAAAGCCTTTTTGTTCTCTTTTCAGTGGTCAAGTAGCCCTTGAATCTTTTTGGATCCTTTCTTCCCCTTGCCAATCTTTACAAAGGCACCATATTGCCATTCATTGCTGAGCCACGTGCATTCCCCAGGGAGGTTTGTTAGGCTGCATAAATACAGATTAAGATCTGCTCCATCTCCACTCCTCCCAGTGCCAGCTCATTGCTTGCCAGCTGCGAGGTCAAGAGATCTATGTTTTCTGTCAAACAGCAGCCGCTGCTCTTATGAGTGCTGTAGCAGTCTCCAGCTCACCAGCCTCTCATGTGGATGGAGCCACAGGGAGCATTCATTAAATACACTAAAGGATGGAGTAGGGGGTTTTAGACACCCTATTTTATTCCTATAGCTATTGCTGGATTTGCTTTTCTTTTTTTTGTCCTGTCAGAACACTTTTATCTAAGTGGGAATAGGAAATGCCACAGATCAGTTTGGCTGACAGAAGAATGGGAAGGGTCTGCGAAAGAGCTGGCTAGCCAGAAAAGTAATTTATTTATTTTTTCCTTTTTTTCTTTTCCTAAAATGACTCCAGGGGATGCATTAGTTCTTCTGTTTTACAATATAATCAGCTTGACTATAGTTTAGTGACTGAAAAGTGATTCAGCTCTTTCAAGAAACAAGTCATTCAAAAGCAAGGATCTGACCAGTTGGACTGGAAAATAACATTTCTCTGGAGTATATTTATGCATGTTCATAAGTAAAAAAACCCCTTTCACCTCCCAAAAAATCCGCCAAATATATTTCAGACTTTCAGGAAATATTTGAAAGCTGTGACAATTCTCTAACCCTTTCTAGCAATTTTTTACACCTTTCACCTCTTGGACACAGCTGGCCCTTCTCTTTACTCTTATTTTATTTCCCAAGACCAAATGGCAGCTTAACATTAATGCTTTCAGAGCCAGGAGATCAATAATGATGCCAGATGCCAAAATGGCAGAAAAGGCCAGCACACCAGGTCCAAAACCCTAGAGAGATGGAGGAGAAGGCCCCTGGAGCCAGGCATGGTGGGAACTGTCCTTTTAGGGCAGATCTTGCAGACATTATTGGGTGATGGACACAGGGACACTTCTTGTACATGAGAAGACAGGCCAACTTCTTCAGAGGGATGTCAAGGACACAAATAAGATCATCTGTCAGTCTGAAAGTCTTCCCTTTGTACATTTTCTGTCTTGAAGGGATTTCCTTTTTTTCTCTTGGTTGCTTCTATTTCTATAGGTGTGTGAGATGAGCACACTTCAGTGCTGGGTTGAATGACCATGAAGATAGCATTATGGACAAACATGCTCTTTGCTAAATAATGCTAACATTTTTTTTTGAGTACTTGTGTTCATTAATTTCCTAGTTATTCTGCAAACTTTATAAGCTAGGGCCGATTATTTTTGTGTTTGCAGTGACCTTCACTGCTGGTAGAATTCCCTTCTCAGAAACTCAAACTAATGACTGTTAAAAGCAACAACACTTCTGATCTGCTGGTCACATCTATGCCTCTGCCAGTCAGCTTTCCAGAAAAATAGCAATGGAAGAAACATCTTATGAGGATCTAATGAGTTTGGGGTAATGTTGCAACTGCAGGTAGAAAGCGGATGGCAATTGAGAAGTTTAGTTTTCATTTTATACAAGGGGTTTCATAGCCTGAGGCAATTAATGTCCCAGGAGGTCTCTTCTAGCTGTAGCTTGCTAAAGAAAGGAGCTGCTCATTCAACCAAGCTCAGAGAATAGTGTCCTCCTGTTGCCTACAAAATGGTCATCTCTTAGTACTCTCTGTCAGTAATGGCAGAGGGGAAAAGGCTCCAGTAACTCCCTAAGGGCAAAGTCAGGCAAAAAGGCACAATTAATATACCCACATGTGTAAGTTTGTCTTAGTTAAAGAAAAAGAATTAATAAAATGCTGAACTTCAGAGAACATTGTCGTGCTTTTCTGAGTTTTATGGAAACTCGTCTGAATGTGGCAAAAGAAAGTGTATAAGCGTATCATTTGTGGCATGATCATTTCTCATCTCAGCTCTCCTTGTGGTTTTAGTAACATAAAACAAATGAGTGTGATCACAGCAATGATTTTTCACAAACCCCTGCTATCAGACAATAATGCTTTCAAATTTCAGAAAACTTCTTTCACACATCTGAAAGACCTACAGATTTAGCCATCAGGACTTGGCCAACTCCACAACATCCTTTTCACTTGTCTATCTCTGCTCTCTGTGTCTGTTATGTCTAAAGAGAGCTATTAAATCTGGGTGTTGTCTGAAAATCTTTTCCTGTGGTGAAAAAGAAATAGCTTTTTTGGGTAAAACAGCAAAGTTTGGCCATTTTACAAGCGCCTAGGGTTTATTTCCAACAGTCTGTTAATACTCAAGTCTGTTAGATTTGGTGAGAGGTATGGAAGAGGAGTGCTAGCTGCATGACTCAGATCAACAGGGAAACAATTTAATGGGTTTGATCCATGTATTGTGCTACAAAGTGCCATACCAGGATCACACACCTAATCTGAAGGGATGCACACTTGAAAATAATTTCTAATGCTGCATAATTTGTAAGGATTGTTATTTTACTTGTATAATTGCATGTTGTGTGCATGGGAAAAAACCCTGAAAAATGCCAAAACAACAAGGCATGCAAGATTCTGAGACAATGTAAATTGGAAGAGAGGTTCTGAAACTAATGAAACTATGTGAATTTTGACCTCATGTCTCTAAGGCTGGAGGTAGAAATGTGAGCTTGAATATTAGACTGTTATATACTCAGTACATCTCTGCTTTTGGTATTGCTATAAACATATTTTTCACTTGGAATGTGTAGGATAATTCAAACATCCTTTTCGTAAATTGGTTGGAGAACAAAGTATAGTGTCCTTATTAATCTTTACTTTATTTTATTGTTGTTCCAGGTTAGGTTTCCCCATGATGATCGTGTCCTGTACCATTGGGATGTGCTATCTTCTTGTTGCTCATGTTGTAGTAGGTTGGAACTCATAGTAATTTATACTTTAAAGACTCAGATAAGCTTTCTCTTTTGTTTAGTTTATATCAGAATGCTAAGAAAACATATGAAAGGAAAAAGATGTGTAAAACCCCAATATACGGTATCAACCAAAATGATTGTTGGCAGAAACATCAGATACAGTCATTCTTAACCTTTTGTTTTATGAACAATATGCAGAACCAGACAAGCAAAATTAAAAGAATGCACATATTTCATTATGAATGCAATTAGTGTGCAGATAAAAAGGAACCATCTCAAGGGGATATGCTGTGCCTGAAAGTTTGTATTGACACAATCTGAGCATAGTCACAGATGAAAAACTCATTCACAATAGCAGATGTTCAGTAATTTCTTTTTAAGGCTTCATTTTTCTTTGTCAATATATTTAGCTATTTGTATGAAAGTAACTAATATTCAAGTTGTAATAATTGACAGTTAAGCAGAAAATCTGTACACTATGAAAGATGTATCATTATCTACATTAAAAATAAACACATGTCCTGAAAATGTGCTGTGGAAGGAGTTATTATTTTGGAAGTAGGATTGCATTTCTCAGAGGCTTTGTTTTTTCGGTTTAAAGCTCCTAAACAGTGTTAGGCTACCTCTATTTATTTTTTCTTAAAATAAGCTAATGCCACTCTTCTTACAAAAGGATGAACATAAATTGTGATAAAGCATCAGACATCTTCCATTTAATCATTAATTCACTTTTATGAAGGAGTATTCTAAATATTTCAATAGGTTAATACACTATATGGAAGAATGAGCTCATACTTTGGCTTTGATTTCCTTTTCTCTGGTGATAATGTTTTAAACCACATATATTGTTTTGTATAATTGGCTGCCACAACAGGTCAAAATTGTCATTATGAGTATTAAGTCCTGTGAGGTATTCAAGAGCTCAATTCCCATCTTCCAAAACCTTGGTGGGTTTGGCCTGAATTAATGGCAGGTGTGTTTTATCTTGAGTCAGAAAAATTGGCAACCTGTGAGCGCAACCCAAGAGGACGAGGCTGAATTGCAGGAAGCCAGTAGAGATGATCAAATGTAGCTTTTCCTTCTGCTCAGTCCTTGGGATAACCAGGTAAGTGAGAAAGGAGCAGTATCTCCCCCACCAAAGGGAGGAGATGTGAGATTAGTCACACGTCCCGTTTTACTCATATAAGGGTTGCATCCCTCACCGGGATTTGGTCTAGGTGTGAAATGTGATGTCCGGAGGCCAAGGGAAATGAGGCACTGCACCCACTCTAAGCAAGGGCTGCCACCCCTCCTGGTAGGTTCAGTGATAGCAGAGGGAGTGTGTGGAGCTGGAGGGGAAAGCTGTCTCCACTGATGCCAGACCTCTCACCAGGACTTCCATCCCCACCCACACTCAGCCCCCTGGATCGGTGAAGTCTCCTGTGATGGGGCTGAATTTTGCAGCACTGCTGAGAGACCTCGAGGTCGTGCTAACAGTGACCATCTGTGGAACAGAACATCTCCTCCCAGAACAGCATAACTTCTGTTTCCTTTTATAGATATAAAAACAAACAAAACAAAAATCCCACTAAACCAATCAAAAAACCCACCAAACCCCTGCAAAAAGTCTGGATCAAAATGAAACAAAGCAAAATCAAAGAATAAACGATGACCCTGAAAGACACTCCTTCAGACAGCTTTTCTGCAATTAAATTTGGCCTGTCTCACTCTCAATGTCAAGAGCAGTTTACTATGTAATAACTGGAATTCTGTTTCAATTTAAAAAGCATTTATTTTAGCTTACCATTGATTTCTGCTTAAAAATAGTTGCAGGGTATTTTATAGCCCTCAACATTTCTCACAATGGGGCAATATTGATGCAGTCATTGATTGCACAAGAACTGTTGCATTAAGCCCTAGAAAATGCAAAATCAGCCTCTGCTAAAATGTGACATTTTAAGGGTTTTTTTTTCTTTTCTGTTCCATTAAAGCACTGGTTGTTTGTAGGAGTATAAAAATGAGACCTAAAAATGAGACTAACAAAACGGTGTGCTAATTATTTTTAATTGTATTTTGTAAGAATTAAAAAATTAAACCATATCCTGCTTCTGAACCCTTGAAACTTTCCTGCAAATCCTTAACAGATTGTGCTAATGCAACCACACTAGCCAGCAAAAAAAATGCACATTTGCATTTACAGTTTGCTGGAATGAAGAAAATAGAAATGTAGCAAATGATATCCAATTATATCAGCAAATACTTCTGAAGACTTTGGTGCAAGAGATCTCACTGGCTTCAGAAATGCTACATCAACAGGACTCAAATGGGATTTTCTTTCTGCTATGTTACTTGTCCTGTCAAAAGACAAGTAATGCACAGGGAGTACAAAATCATGTTGATAACACTTTTAGGCAACCAAACTTGAGTTTATTCTGCTTCAAGGGATTTTTTTTTTAATGACATATTGCTTTGCTGAGAATTTTCTTAATGTAAACTCACTTTCCTTCCTTCAACTATCTTTTTTCTTCTTTTGCACAGCCAAGAGCTCAGTAAGACCTTAAATGAAAAAGCAAATTGTAAAAATAAAATAAAATTATTTGTTTACACAGAGCTTTATGTGAGTGTAATGAAAATTACCCAGGTGCTTCAGATAATTTCAAGGTAATGAAGTAAACTTTTCATTGCCTTCCATTATAGTTATCAATGTAATCTGCACATCAAAAGGGCACAATTACTGTGGCTACATCCTTGACAAAACTAGTGTGCAGGATTCCATAAAAATGGATTGCATCTGAAGAGTGGGTGGAGGTTATTTTTCCAGTGAAATTCTCTCTAAATAACTAAATAAATTATTATTTAAGTAATAAATAATCTAGAAGTGTATTATCATTAGTATGGTTGTGTCTGATCTCAGAGGATGACTTCCTCATTTTCATTGACATCCCATTAGGCTATTTGGTGATGTTTGTTTTAAGACATATAGTAAATATAAATGTATGGATCTCTGAGGGCTATTTGCCCTTTTTGAGCTGTGTAAAATGCAGTAAGACAACAACACATGAATTACAGCACCACCCGGCAACGTAAGCCATGCTGAGTAAAAGAAACCATCTCCAGTAGATAAGCAAGGCAGTCACAGAAAGCAAGGAAAGAATCAGGGAAATACTAGAGCTTCACCAAGTAGTCAGCTATCTAGCAAAGAACAACACTGAGAGTGGCCAAGGGTCTGCTCAGCCCAGCATCTGCCCCTGGCAATTTGGCTTAGCAGTGACCTCTTTCAAAGAGAGGAGCAAACATAAAATTGTGTTCTCTGTGACCCAAAGATTCTTGAATGAGAGACAGCACCTTTATTACATTACAGCTGATGGATTGTCCTTCCACAACCTTATCCAGCTCCTTGCTGAACCTGTGTGAATTCAGCTGTCTCAAGGAGTTTCACACATTGACTCTACACAATGGGAAAATTATTCCAGATTTGCTTTGTACCTGTCCTTTGCTAATTTATTTATATGACACTTCTCTCCCAACACCTTTCCCAAATCTTTTGGTTGGGAAAGGGTAATACATAGCCATCTTTTTTCTGAATCATGATTCTAAAGATCTATTTTCAGTCTGGACATCATAGTCTATTTGTTCAGTCACTATAAGGAAATGCTCTCATATTTTTGCTCGTCCCCTTTTCCACCTTCCAAAGTTTCACTATGGCCTTTTTGAGTTGAAAATGTGAGAAGTATCAACGCCAGCCAAGACACCATGGATTTACACGGGAGCCTTCTTATTTCTTCTGATTTTCCATTTTATTCCTAATAATTGTTAAGACTACTTCTTGGACTGTATTGACAAATAAACTGAGGAATATATTTTTATAGAAGAACATGTTACAATAACAAGCAGCATTTCCTGAGTCATAATTATTAGCTCACATTGTTTAGCATGTCAGTTAAGGTCAATTTTGCTCCTCTATCTACTTTACTTTACAACAGCCTGCAGTTAATACCGTAGAACAATGTTTCCCAGTTGTTTTCTCTTGCTAGGGTTTTTTGTAATTCTTTACCATTAATTATGTTCTTCTGGATAACCCTTACACTTGCACATTTAACCTTTTACTTCAAACTCTAGACCATTTAAAAATATGTTGACCATTGCAGAGCCAATCTGATTTCCATTACAGCTTCATGGAAGGGTCGTACCCTTTATGCTGTGGTAGGTTAATATTTTTTTTAAGAGCTGCTGGACTGGATATATTTAATCTCTATAGTAACTACAGGTCAAATCAAAATGAGTTTAAAAACTGGAAATGTTTTCCTCTATAGCACAGTGAGTCTATGAACACCTTGCTAGCAAGATGTTATTGAGGTATGATTCAAAAATGTTTATTCTATTAGAATGATAGAATTAAACTGTAGAATTTAGAAACAGCCAACTGTCTTGACAAAGAGATTATGATTTATTTTTGAGAAAATTTTTTGAGAAGATCACAGCTATAAAAGGAAACTTGCTTAATTGCATGGATTGTTTCACCACTACTCATAAAAACTTATTTTAGAACATGCTAAAGCCTCTGGTACCATGTCTTCATTAACACTAAGTCTAGTCCTAGAAAGTAATTCTGGTTTGCTGAATAAAAGTTGAAATAAAGTGTATTATTTCTAAGAAACCAAAATTTAAAAAGTATGGTAAGAAATGAAAATTGCTTGATCATCCAGGAAGAGAACAGTCTCATCTAAAAAGTCAAATATTATTTACAAAATATTTGTAGAAATTGTCTTCAGACAACTGGCACTGCAGACTTCCTCCAGTGACTCAGCATGATTTTATATTTAGTATATGGGAAGAGGTCCAGGAATAAAAGGCTTCTATTTCCTGCTGTGTTGCTGGCTTTCTGTGTAACTTTTTATAGTCAATGGATTTGTTCATGTATTTGTTTCCTGAATGTACCCAAATTTCTGAAGTGCTTACTAAAGATGCTTTTTCTATATGGATGCTTTGGTTTTTGCAATGGAAATAAATATCATTGAACACATAGCAAAATATGCACTTATATGCAAATCTATTGTTTTAGATACTAATAAAAATGTGAAAACATCAGTGTAACAGCTATCAGATGGTTATTCCCTACATTTACCCACATTAAAGAATTCATAGGTTCCAAACAGCAGAAAATCAGTGGCACCTGAAATAGACAGACAATAAATATGGTAAATACAAGCCTCTGTGTTTGTTCCAATGGCATGCTAGGAAGATGATTGGGAACCAAATAAAAAAAAATGAAATAGCTGAAGCATTAAATTAATATTTCTGAAGTGAATTTATGATAGGAAATCCTAGCAGTTCAGAATAAGTGCTAACCAGCTCACATGAAGTCAGCATGTGAAAATCTGAGTGATTTATTAAGGACAACTGGAAATCAACAACTGTTGCTGATTTATCGAGAGGAGGATTAAAATCTTCCTCCGTAGATGCTCTAAAGGGAGAGGATGACAAAGAAACCTTTCTTCACACATTTCTTATTAAGGGGAATATTATAAGATTACCAACATCCTGGAGCTACTCAAAATAATAAAAAGCAAAAGGGGTTTTCATTGTTTAAAGTTGATCACATACTGTTATTTTCTCTTTTCAGGTTGCTACTGCAGCTTTGATAGGCAGCAGTGATTCATTAGCAGTAGTTTCAGTTAGTGCTTTGCCTAATGAATCAGTAATGGGAAAAAAAGGCCTCTCAAGATGTGGTCTTGGCCATCATTACTATTATCCTGGCTGGAGTAAAAGGCTTGCTGTTATTTTTAAGAAAATCAACACATACTGGGCTGTCCATGGTGTATGAGCTGCCTAACCCTACAAGAAAATAGGAGTAAGGTTGCTGCAGAGTGCTACAGCAAGAGACAAAATCCAGCAGGCAGCTGCAGATTTTCATTTTTTTTTACCTGCTTCCTTTCATGCCTCCTTCTTTCCTCTTCCATTTATTGTCCACCAGATTTTTTTCCTTTCATACATATCTGATGTTTTAAACCTTATTCTTTGTTCATTCACACTCTGTTTGTCAAACAAAACTTCATTTGCTTTTCCTCCCCCGCTTTTCTCTGGATGGCCTCTCTCTACTTATCCTTAATAAAGCTTATGAGGGAGAGAAACTTCCTCTTACCTGCAAACAATTTTAAGGAAAATAGGAAAAAGGGGTTATTTCCTAATGTCAGTGATGTGCATGATCTCCTATTTAATATATACAGGTATTGTACTTTCCGCCCTATAACCACTTGTGCGTGTTTCAAGTATTGGTCATGAAGACCATTATAGACATGGAATTGAAGTAAAAAAATCACAGCAAGTCTGACAATGCTGGGGCTCATGAACATAAATTGAAAACTTAAGATTCTCCTCTACTTGAGTCAGAAGTGTTAATGGTTCAGGATATTTTGTTTCTCTTTATCTCTCCTGAATTCACCTCTGAACTCAACTAGAGATTATAGCCAGTGAATTAATTTATTAAGCTCCCAGAGTGCTTAAAAAAAGGAAACCTGTGGAGTACATATATCTTTTTTAAGGTTTTATAAATAAGGAGCAAATTACCAGCTAGATAAAAATATATCAAACTTAGTGCTGCTAGTTTGATTATAGCACATATATCATTAAATTTTGATCTGGATTTTTAGTGGTGGTTAAAGCTGTGATCAATGAAATCTAATTCATACATTCTCTGCCTTACAGGTCTGTGCATTTCCATGGATAAAGATCAATCCACGATCTCAGGAAACACATGACTGTTTATTTTTAAGATCTAGTTTGGAAAACAACTTGGGGGATTAATGTGGGCAAATACTCTGAACTCTGAGAAAAATGTTTGCTTGTAGATCCACCAGGTCTGGTCCCAAGCAATGTGACTTGGCTGGCAATAATTTATGTGAGGAAATTTTTCTGTCTTTACTGTGAAAATGGGAGAAAATAATAATGTCAGGCTGAAGAAAGATATGAATAATGTATGCTGAGTTTTGTACCATACCAGCTGAAGTCAGTGAAGAGTCCAAATGTAATTTGCTTGAGCTTAAAGACCTCAGTTAAAGACTACATATGATGTAAGGAATGCACATGCACAACATGCATGGTGACTGCAAGCAAAATCCTTGTCAGGATTCATTCCAGATAATAAGGATTGTCAATATTGGCACAGTTTTCAGTGTTGCCAGTAAATAAGGCCAATTGACAGTTCAAGATATTTGTCAAGAACAAGATTAAGGGGAGATGAATATTAAACACATAATCACACAATCCTTTCTCTTGCAGTAAAATACTTCCTGTATTCTTATTTCCACTGTCAGACTGGAAAAATAAGTAGGTGGTTAGATTTTCTCCAAGGCAGGTTAGAGCTGGAAATTTGTTTCTAGATAAGTACTCCAAATTACTGTAAATATATTTAAAGAAAATGAAAATATTTTTGCATTTTAATTGCTATAAACACCTTCAGATAGCAACAAAATCCAGAGAACATCTGTTATATATACTGCATATAAACAGACTGGAGATTTTTAAATAATTAAATTTGTAAATATTTATATTTTAGGTTTAGCATTTGTTGTAAGAGTTTTTGAAACCTTTGCGGTAAATTTTCCCTGATATAATTACATTTTGCATGAATTTTCTGTGGTCCAAATTAGGAACGATTTTTCTATTTTGTTGCCCATGTGAAATATCTGTCAAACTTGGCATCTCTGCACAGGAAAAAAAATTAAGAATTAACCCATCAACAAATTTTTCTATTGAGATAGATATAGGTAGAAAATGTCTATACTTGCTGCAGACACAAACATTGAAAGAGTTTGCAAGGCAAGCACTCAGGAGAGGGAGAACACCAAAATAAGTTACACAACCAAGCCTAGGTTTGTTCCTTTGTGTTTTATAGAAAAAACCAGAGTCTTGTGCACCATCTTTGTGATAAATGTCTGCACTCATTCTCTTTGTGCACTGTTGCTTGCAGAACTCCTCCTTGGATTTCAAATGTCTGTTTTCTTTTCTGTTTTAACAATTAGTAAAGATTTCACAGAAAACTGGACCTCATATAAAGCTCAGGTAGGTTCATGTGACACATCTCCTCCCAACTGGATGTATTAAGCATATATTCCTCAGAGAAAGTCCTTAATTTGGGAAAATATTTTTATATAAAAATATTTAAGTGATATTTTGTTTCTAAGAAGGCATTGTGTTCTTGAATGGTGAAACACTGGCTTAACTGCTTTCCTGAACTAGGGCTTAGATTGAATATTTACGGTTATTTATCTTGGTTCTATTACTCTGACCTTCATAACTTGGAGAAAGGGAATGGGTTTGTCCCTCAAAAAGTGCTGAACGACTGAAATGTTTGTCTAATTGCCCTGTTTGTATATGCAAATCTGAACTTGGAGGTTTACAAAATGATGGGTCGCCAAAGGGCAAGCGTTTAATAATATAAACCTATCTGTACTGAGAAGGGGGAATAACATCCATATTTATTTGTAGAAAAGCCTCCATAAAACCTTTAGAAATACATGGGATTAGTGGCAGTGAGGACAGTGAGGCAGCCAAGTTTCGGGGTGTCTGAGAAAGACACTTTTTAGACTTCTCAAAAAAAGTGCAGCTCAGGATAACAGGTTGTCTGATGAAGAAGGTATTGTTATTATGTTAATAGGTTTTGTGCTAAAACAAAATCTGCATTAAAGTCCTAGATTTTGTAAACAGGCTGTCAACAACCCTTTTTATGTATGCACATTGTGTTTTGGCTTATTATTCTTAGTAAACCTGATGCCAGTTTGCATTACGTTTGATTGTGGAATGCTAAACCCATCTCAGTGATAGAATATAAAGGGATTCATACAGTTTTCTTCTCTGTAAGGCTAAGCAAAGCATTTTGTGTGCCATAAATACACATTTAGCTCTTCAATATGCTTACAAGTAGAAGTCTCCTAATGGCAGGAGGTAAGCAGCACTGAAAATGCTGTGTTTCGTATTATAGTTCAGAGGACGATAGAAGAAAGGGATGGCAAGAGATTTTATGCAGCAGATGAGAAATGAGAGTTTGCAATCTCCATGCCATTAACCAGGGCAGTTAGAGGCAGACCTGGTCTCTTTTCTACATTTCTGGCTATTTGGTGCCTGGCAGCTGGGTGTGAGCTTTTCGATTCTGTTGCAGTTATCCTCGTTATGTCTCGGGGAGGTGAATTAATCAGAGCCACTTCAAACAGCACAGCAGTGATATTTTCTCTTGTAACTGAAGGATGACAAAGCTCAAGGAAGGAAATGAAAGGAGAGGGGATTTCT
Organism: Nicator chloris; assembly: GCA_013400495.1. Classification (NCBI taxonomy): domain Eukaryota; kingdom Metazoa; phylum Chordata; class Aves; order Passeriformes; family Pycnonotidae; genus Nicator; species Nicator chloris. The sequence goes on along the minus strand of WAAE01006114.1, from coordinate 37,122 downwards.
TCAGCCTTGCTTATGAGGTAAACTTACCCACGAGGATGGAGCCATTGATTCTGACATGAGACATGTCTGCACCTGTATTTTCTTGGCTTCTCCTCACACAATACCTGCTTTAGGACTGCACAATGAATTCTCCTGGGGTGAAATGGAGCCAGAACTAGGACTTTTTCATTGGTGGGCTATTCAAGAACCAATTCTTACTGGTAGCATGAAAATAACACCTCCCTCAAACCATCCTGCAGGTCACAGATCCCAGAGGCTTCTTAGTGCAGCTTCGTTTCACAGTGACTTGTTCTGTTTTGCTGGAACTTTATGATTAGTCATTGCCTTCAATGACAACTGAAAACATCTGCTTGGAGCAGCCAAGGGGGCCATTGCAGGACCAAAAGCAAAAAACAACGAACACAAGAAAAGCTCCCTGGAGAAGACAGATGCAAGGGAAGCACCAATAAACTCCTGGCTGCACAACAATCTCTGCTTGCTGGAAAGAAATTATTTGCATCATTTTGCCTGCTGGAAGGACCTGTTCTTTGTTGCTGGTGTAGTCATAGAGCCCAGTGGGAGTGGGATGAGGCTTCATGGCTGTAAGCAACTGTCAGCAATAGTGTCTTGTAAGGCAATTTCTCTCCTGCTGCAACTGATATGGAGAAGAAAGGGTAAATGAACCACAATGAAAACCTTACAGTTGTTTATGTCATTGCAAACACTCTTAAGTGAGGTTTAGTAATGATTTTGTGAAAGCATAGGTGGTTGTGCAAAGAATTCTATGACCAGCCATTAAATCTTGTACATAATTGTCTCTGTTTCTGTGCATGCATTTAGGAATGGGTCAATGTAAATAGTAGATAAAACCAAGGAGGTGTGAAGGAGAAAGAGAACCCTGTGGTATAAGGATGGTCCGCAGCCAAGCCCTTGTCAGGTCTGGAAATAAGTCTACCAAGTGTGATATGCACAAATGAGTATGAGCTGGGTAAAAGGTTTTGAGGTAGTACTGTCCTTGCACAGAATTTAGTACAATCCCTACTTCAGTGACATTCTCCTTTGAAGAGATATTATGGTTCCTTTTAATCCTAATTCGAACTCTTCTGAGCAAATGACAATGTTTTGTTTTTCAGGGTTTTTAGATGAAACCCTGAAGTAGCCCTGTTGAAAATTTTTGCTAACTGCTCTTTTTCTCCCCATGTAGCAAGATTTTTTGATTTCTCTTGTCCATTTCTGAGGAGGAGAAACCCTCCCAAGTCTTCCAGCAGCTTTCTTATGGATACAGAACACAAAAGTACCTTTTTAATGTCTCCTAAGGAAATGATCCTGTAAGCTAGTAGCTTTGGAAGTGTTGTAGATTGGTGCTAATGTTAAATGAAACTACACTTGGAAACATAAAACATGAACAGAAATTGAAATTTACTTCCTTTTCTAGAAACCAAGCTCTTTTCGTGGAATATGCAAGCCAATATAGTAACGTAAAGGGACTGATGGAATATATATCTGCAGACAACTCACAAGAGGGGTCAGAGAAAGTTGAAACATAAAGATTTACTTAGAAGTTACCTTTGTCACCCTGAATGGTAACACTTCTGTGACCCAAATGCAGAAAGATCATCCTGTATTTTCTGCCCAGAGAAACCCTGGCTAACACACCTATTGTGCCTGTGTTAAAACACACATGGTTTTGAGAAAAGGCAAATGAGATGTAGCTCTCCTTCTATGCACATCTCTGAGAAAACAGCTGCTTAGTAAGCCGATGGAGGCAAAAATCTGTCTTTCCATCAGTATCTTTTCTCTAATAATTAATAGTTTCCTTGCTACTGCATTGACATACACTCAGCTCTTTTGTTAATGAGCTTAACTCCAGTGATTATGCTTTGTTGTGGAGATTTCTGTAATATAGAGATCTCTCTGGCTTTGCTGGACTGGGTTCATTAATACATAATATTAATATATAATGTAGGGAAGTATAGCCCTTTAAGACTGACCTACTGAGGATCTTGCTCCAGATTCCTGGCTCAAGACTGGTGTCTGTGACAATGCACCTGCTCATACTAGAAATAAAACTGATGCTCTCTGTTCACTTGGTATGAAAAAGGATACAATAATTACAACAGCTCTAACTCTGCTTTGTTAAATGTGATAAATTGATATAAAAATCCCTTTTAGATGTGAATACACAGTAGAAGAAAACCAATTAATTAGAACTTGGATTAACTGAGCATCAGTGTTTATTGTGGAAGTGGTCCCTGCTGCTATATAGAAAGCCTCAGTCCCCAAGAGTCTGTGACTAAAGGACACCAGACTGAATCACTTAAGTAGTCATGCTGTCAGTAAACATTAATGAAGTTTGCTTTTGCATACTAACAATAGAAACTCTGATCTCTATGGTGTGAATCTTTATTATCCTCTGTCTAAGAAAGCAGTCCAGCTGCAAAATTATTAGTAGTAGCAAGGGATGAGCATAACAGTTACTGCTGTCCATCTGTGCATGAATTATCTGGCTTATCAGACCTACCAAGATGCCCTTGGCATGCAGGCGCTGGTTCCTGATATCCATTGTGCCTCAAACATGATGAAACTCAAGAGAAAGGAGGAATAGTTTGTGCAGCAGTCTTGCTGTCTTTGATGTGATTCATAAGTGCACTAGAAAGATGTTCCCACTGTGCAAGTCCCGGGTTAGTCCCCGGAGCCCAGCGCTGACCGGCGGATCCCCGCGCGGTGTGCGCTCGGGTGTTTCTGCCGTCTGCCTTGCACCCGAGCTCACCTGCAGTGAAGAGGGCTGAAGGGAGAAGCTCAGAACTTTGTGTCTTCCTTCAGAACTGTAACCATGTGTGTGAGGAGGAAATGAAAGTGCCTTAAATGACAATAATATTCTCTGCAAAGGAAAAAATATCCTTTTATCGGAAAGCATGCAGTCGAAGTCTTTATCTGGGGTGTCTTGGCAGGAGAGGATCCATGCAGGGACTGGAAACATTTGTTTGAAAGCTGAATTTACTGTTTGATTGTAGGAGTGAAACCTTTCTGGAATACAACTTGAGGCTGCATTAAAAAGCTTCTCTGTGGCTGCTGCTGCAATTCCTTATCTCTTTCTTTTCCAACCTGACTGTTGCTTTGCTTTTGTGGCTATTAGCTGTATTTCTGCCCTGCAGACTTTCCATTTCTTTTATGAGTACAGTCTACTGATATCAACACATTAAGATCTACAATGCTTGTGCAGTAGCCAAGGTTTTATAAGCCAGGAAAAGTTAGAAAGAGGAGCACAGATAATCCCACTTTGGTGGTTCTTGCATTCCATTTGGAAGCATTTGTGTGCAGTGTTTGACATCAGAGTAAAAACCTTTTAAAGGTTTTCACTAATTTGTTCCAAAGAGGCATTCCCGGATTCACAGTGTTAAATTAATTGTGTAGGATGCACGGCAGCAATATGGCATTTGTGCACAAATATTCATCAGCTATGATGAAAATTTATTCCAGGATGAGATTAATCTACATGTTCATCTTCTTCAGTTGTGTGCAAAATGGAAAGCAAGAACACTTGAGAAGCAAAGTTAGATTAACTAGCAATGTATGAATATTCTGGGCTTGATTAACTGTCTTTAAGACTACTGTTTTTCAACTGAAAAGAATCACCACAGCATTGATCCTCTTATCTTGTACTTTATAACAATGGTTGGCTTTCATGTGTCTCCCTGCAGCCTGGGTTTTAAATTTGTATCTCATTCTCTCTTGACAGTATTTGTCTTTTTTGCCTCATTGGTTCCAGATAATTATTTATACCAATTTTACTTTCTGATTTTCGTAGTCTTGACAGCTTTGCCTACAGGGATATTTTCCTGGTTTACCACACAGTTTCATAACCACCTATCTGTTCTATTGAGATCAGGTTCTTTAATGATTTTCCTGTGTTGAAAATAAGAGGTAACTCGTGCTGCTACACTTCTACAGACCACACTTCAGGGTGCTGCCAGTCTTGAACCCCTTACACTTCAGAAGTGGAGGCATTTTTACTCTCCTCCCCCGTGCTGGAGCGCAAACTCTTTTAGGCACCTGTGACACTGAAGTTTTAGCACCACAGTTCATATTTAAATTCTGTGTCAGGAAAGAAAGAAAGAATTTGGTTCTTCACAAAAATCTTCCTGTTACCATTTAAATGCTGCCACTGCTACTGCCAGAGCTATAGCTCTGATCACTTCTAATGCCTTAGTGACAAACTTAGCACTCAGATCCCCATTACTCTCAGTCTACACTGTAAAGAAAATTTAGACTAGAAAATAGATGTCCATCTATTGTTTGCACAATGGGCAGTTCTAAGGCAGTTCTAAACAGTCAAAATAATCTCTCTGGGAATTTTCTATCCAAGTTGGAAAGTGCCTAAGGAGTTTCCAGACCTACAGACCTAGCAAGAATCCAGCACGTGAGGACAGAGATAACATTTTCAACAATTTAATTATACCCCTACCTCAAACATTTAAAGCATTTAACTTGAAAAAACCAAAATCATAGCTTTGCTTTGCTTTCTCTTCCAAGAAAATGGCAAAATGATATAGTGTCTTTTTTTTCTCTCTAACTGCTTCATATATTTCCACATAACATTGACTGAAACAGTACTTTAAACCCACTGATTTGTAGCATAGTTTTGTAGAAATGGCATAAACAAGAACAAAGTGATGATTACAGGTAGATATTTTCTTTGAGACTATGAGATAAATTATTCAGAGTGAATGTGACAATTTAATTCTCTAAGATATTCCGAAGTGCCCTTTTCTCTTTTTCCTTTGTTCTTTAGATTTTTTGTTGTTGTTTTTGTTGTTTTTTAATTTGAGAAATGGTAACTTTTTTTTTTCTTGAGTGTGACTTGATCTTGGCAAACTGTCATTGCAGATGCTGGCAGAGAAAGGAGTCATGGATAGTGCTGGAGCCAGAATCAATCACCAACAGAAACTGCAATTTCCACATGTCCCAGTTGCTGTTGAAGGGCAGAGGTGTCATACCAGTGGGACACTGCTGCTTGCTCTTTCATCCTCCGCTGTGCTGAGACAGCCAGTGGGAAAATACTTTAGACATGTTGGTTTTATAAAGGTGGTAAATCCTTGGCTCTATTAAAAATAACAGAAGTTTCCCCACCATATTTTAAAGTTCACAGATCTGTTTACTCTTCATTTCTGTGGCGGTACTGTCCTGCCTGCCCCCTCACCAAGGCTTCTCTTTCAATATGATAGTTCCAGAAGCTCACAGGACTGTCAGTCTGGGGGCTCACACGCCTGCCCTCCATTTGTGCTGGGTTCACACACTGGGACACCGTTGCTGTCTGCCTTGGAGATGGGAAAGCTCCCTAACACCCTGCCTTACCTTACCCTTAGAGGCATCTGTGTGCCCCAGGGGATGCATTGTGTCCTCTGAGAGCCCAGATGAGAGAAGAGACGGTTTCAAAGTGGGAATATACAAGTGGCTGGGCTGGTACTGTGGCACTCTGCTGGCCAGTAAAAATCCTCTGCAGACATCTTGTGCAAAAATCATGTATGTATACATATATGTACAGATACATGAAAAAGGTATGTACAGTGTTATAGATATATGTTATGTTATTGGCTTTTCGCAAGTATTGAGATGAATGTTAAATGTGTAGTGTCAGAATGACTCTGCTGTATAGTTCTTTTTTTAACTTAGACACTGTAGTGGGATAGTCGATGTATAGTTATGCTTGTAATTGAACTGTCTGTTTGGTTGGGATAACTTCCAATGAACATGTGAAGAGGACCCTGCCACTGATGTGCCAAATTATCAGCACCTGCCGTCTGAAGAAAGCACGGACACAGCCCAAAACTGGAGGGGATAAGGAAACTACAGCCAAGGAACAGCATGCTCTAAAAAGGCGGACCCAAGGAGTGGCCATGCAAAACTGTTCTTGGAAAAAGATGAATATGCATCACACCCTATGCATATGCAACAGGCAGATGGAACAGAAAAAGTATTTAAAGGATCCCTGAGAGATTTCAGGCGTGCTCTTGGCTCAGTGCCAAGACACCCGGCCGTATTAACCCTTTGCTTGTTTTCTGTCTTTTATTGTCTTTTTATTAAACTCTTTAAATTTTACCAGGAAAGTGAACCTCGTTTTTCACATACAGACATATGTATTTACGTGTACACCCACATACAAAATAGCTTTTATAACCTTTTCCATATGGAAGCCCTCCCTGACCCCACGTTGTGCCCTGGCTACTCTAAGCATGGAATTCAGTTGCAGTTTGCATCAAACATCTGACTTACAGACAGCTGCCAAGTATGTCTCTGTTCTGAGTCCACACACTTGGATGTGTATGGAGAATGACTGGAAGATGGAGTGAATTAGAATTGCTATTATTTTATCATTTGTGTCCTTACATTCTTGCATTTTTTTTTTTTAAAGGCCCGAAGCATATGTTTCACAATCCCATTTACTCCCATTAGCACATAGACATACTCTGTTTCAAATTGACTTTTAAAACAGATGTGTTATCAAATCCATTTTAAAAATAGTTTGTACCTACCCCAGGGGGATCTGGAGTCCTTTAAAGCCTACAGCAATTTACATTCAGAAAAAATGTTCAAGTCAAGCTTTATCAGCTCATACTGTGCAGAGTTTAGTGTGCTCAGAGAGGATTGGGAAAAAATAAGAGCTTTGTTACTTGTAGCAGTGTGAACATGGGGCTGATACAGTGTTTAGGATAAAAGAAGAGGTTCTTTCTCTTCAATAAAAGGAGGAAAATCAGTGTTTTGGACCTTGTATCCTCTTCTTGATTAGAGGTGTTAATTATTTCAGCGCAATGACTGTCTGTGTTCACCAAGTGTTGTCCCCTCAGGACTGCTGTGCTGCCTCTTATCAGCGGCGTCTGAATGGCAGCACTGGCGGGGCTGGAGCTGTGCCTTTCAAAGCGTGTCAGATGGGGTCAATAGATCTTTTCAGCTCCTATTTTACAGCCATGTATCTGCCTGAGTGCTCTTTAGTTATTTATATGCTTTGGGTAACTGGGCATTACAAGAGGAAAAGTCATTTTCCTTCTGCATGTTTTAGTCATACACTGTTCCAACCTTATCTTCAGTTAAGTTTTAGAGAGATACTCTTTTGGGATAAGAGCAGGAAAGTTTGTGGGGTCATCTGCAAACCCACTTGTAAAGATTTCCCCTGCATTTCTGCAGTAATCCTAGATGAGTACCAAAGCAGCAAGCAAGGGTTTTGAGCGTCTAAGTCCTTGAGCTTCGTATGGGTGCAGCTACTTCTTAGCAAGAGGAAATGTGTGTATTTCCTAAGGAGAGATTCTGCAGCCTTTAGAGTCAACAATGTGATTCATAAGCCTAGTAGAGGGAAAAAAAAGGAACGGGGTGATGGGAAACCAAGACTTTTGGATCTGTATCTTCAAGTGCTGCTAACTTTCTGATGACTCCTATCCATCTTCAAGTCTGCAAGATTTCACTGTCACTGTTTATTGAGCCAAGCCATTGCTGACATTACCATGCTTCAACATTGTTTTCTGTATTACCTCACGCTAAGTAATTGCTCTTGTACCTTTGTCTCCTTTGTTTATCTTTTCTGAAGAACATGAGTTATCCTGAGAGAATTTTTTACATTAGCAGCAAAGTTATGTCCTAGAGTGGATATTACGGATTTATTTCATATCTGAAATTGCCTATCATTTTTTCCATCTCAAAGAACAATCTTTTCTTCTCTGGCAACAACTTATTTGAACTAAGCTTTCATGAGTTTTCCTGCATCCCTTAAAAGAGAAAAAGTAAGTCTAAAGCATTTCCTCCTATTCTCTTGCCCTGAGTTCTTGTACTGCCAGGTCATAATTCTAAACGAAAGAACTTATTGGGGAATGGAAAAAAATCTTAAATAGTAAATTTTGAACTAAGGGCTCAGCACATCATTTGAATGCATTGCAATGTATGAGCATTTCCATCAAGCTGAAACACAATTCACGATTGGCTGCACACTGGCAGAAATATTCTCTGGTGCTCTCTTGCTGCAGGTTCTATAGTTCAGACCCTTTAATGTCTTCAGGAGCAAGCTGGAGCTTTTTAAATAATAGTTTTCAATAATGATAATTTCAGACCTGCCATGCAGTTGGGAATTCTGCAGAGAAATTCAGTGAAGAAGGGAGATCTGTGATTTTCAGGAAAAAATTACTATTGCCTCTAAGAACAGTTGAATTAGAAATAACTGTTACATGATGTGTCAAGAGAGAGCTGGAGATCAAGCACAATCCATAGCTGAAATACTTGAAAGGTGGTCTGGAAAGCAGAAAAATGGTTTTTTGCATTTTCCTTTCCAAGGTGCATAAGACCTTCCAAAGACTTCTTTTTCCTTTTTTCTCCTCTTCTTTTCTTTTTAGCATTCTACACTTCAGATGTTAAACTTTAGATGTTCATTCTTGACCTGAAGCAGGAATGCTATCCAAAGACATAGTTAGCCAGGTCCCCTTACTCCACTTACCATATGTATTGGCAAAAACTCTTATTCATCTGGGGGTCACCATTATTTGATAAAGCCTTTCAGAGGCTTTATCAACAAACTTAGAGGAAACTGAAACAATTTAGTAAGGCGAGAAACAAGAGGCAGTTAAAACCAGAAGCACGTGAGCAATCACAGTTACCTTTAGCATGGACATGAGCAGTGTTTTGTAGGTAATGTAGTCCAAGCATCTCTGTTACAAAGGAGAAACAGCTGTAAGGGAAGGTCTCTGTAGGAGAGAAACATAGCCTCCCTACCTTTTTTACTGATTTAGGAAAACAGGAGAACAGATTTGAAAAGGGAAAAGCTTGTGGAACTTCCTGACTCTTGCAGTGGAAGTGACATCCTATGGGGCATCTGTAGGAACAGATGTCCATCCATTTGCTGCTGACAGGGTTGAAGACTGATCTGCTGGGGAACCTCTTTTCTTCCCTTCCTGGCTGCAAAATCACTGCCCAGGAGGACTATTTGTTGCTATTTTGGGTTTTCTTTGTCTACTTCTGCCCGCTCTGTCCCTGTCCCCCAGCTTTCTGAAGCACAGCAAACTTTCTTTCCTTCACTTGTAAATTTTGCTATATGTTTTCATCAGTCTGTGTGGCAGTGTTTTCATATCAGAGAACATCTTACACTGCCTTGCCATTTCTCTGAGGCTTGCCAAGGCTTGTCACTGACTTTTATCCCCTCTTTCTTCCTTCCATCCCTGTCTGACTCCAGGCTGTTCTTTCACTTAGAAAAGAAAAGCCAGACAGTGTATGAGACCCAAAGCTTGGGATGTCTCTTGACTGTCATGTCTATTAGTCAAACTTCAATAATTTCTTTATTCATCATCTTATTTGTCATCTTGTGACAGAGGATTTTTACTTAGCAGAATCAGTTATCCAAGTTATCACTGCATTATGTTTATGCTGCTCCATCTCCTCCCAGTAATGCATCTAGACTATTCCTTAATTTTATGTACTTCAAATAAAAGAAAAAGAAAGAATGCTGCAAAACCCAGAGGCCGCGTAAAAATTTCCATTTTTCAGAGAGTGTTGGCTGTGTTTCTGTCTTTCAAGCCTGCACAAGTTCTGTTGACAGAGTAGTAATTTAGGGGATTGCAAAGAAGATGAAGAATTTCAAGGTGTTAAAGCAAAATAGTTTAAATCTTGCCTAACTGAGGACAAAGAAAAAGAAAGAATTTTTCAAAAAAATCCCTTGTTTTTCATCAAGTAAGTTAACTTTTCTGTTTCCCTAAGCACATCATATCCTTCTGTGTAAATCACTTTGGAAGGTGGATGTGCTCATTCAGGTTCAGCAATTTCAGTGTCTCCATCATTCTGGTATCAGTGACATCAGCTGACACCAGCAGTTTTAGTGTTGGAGAGCATTTACGTACAAACGGCATCTGACTGAGGGTATGTGGAAGTTTTCATCCAGTCTCGTTTCTCTAGCTGAAAAATGCTTGAGACAGGAGCTAAAACTCTGTCTGAAGAGGCTGATCTTTATCCAAAGAACACAAATAACATCTTAAATTTCCGGTAACCTCCTGAAGAAAGAAACCTGATCCCGATGTAAATGCTAAGTAACAGATAATATCTTGCTGAACAGGGTTTCAACACAAGAAAATTGTAAGAAATTAACCCGAAATTATTCTAAAGGTTAGTTGCAAATTTATACAGCTGCTTTTATTTCTGAGCAGATTATGATCCTGATATTTCAAAGGTGCTGAAAAAAAGTAGGGACAAACTCATGCTGGAACTATATAAGTGGTATTTCTCAGATTTCTGGAGAGATGGCATGCACAGATGCAGATGAAACAACAGATTATATCATACTAAAACGTGGTTAAAAGCAAAGCCAAACCCAGTGAAAAATTTGAAAATGTTATAAAACCTATTAATCGGTCAAAGAGTTTTTCAAATTATTAGGTACACGTTAAAATTTGAAGTACAAATGCTCTGATATGCTCTTGGGCTATCATACCCCCGAGCCCCCAGCAAGTTTTCTCCGTGAAGCTAAAATTCTGAAACTGGTATGTTTCCAGCTGTTCAGCTCCATGGACAAACAGGACTCCTCTTATCACACATTTCAAGGATAGGCCTTCTGCAAATGCAGTGAGTTTTTTTGGCTTACTGGCTCAGTGACTCAACAAAAAGGGAGAGCAGGCAGAATCTAAGTGAGAGCTTGTCATGGTTTAACCCCAGCTGGCAACCGAGCCCCACTCAGCCACTCACTCGCTCCCCCATCACCAGAATTGGGGAAAGAATGGAAAGGGTAAAAGTCAGAAAATGCCAGGTTTAGATAAAAACAGTTTAATAGGGAAATCTGCACATTTAAGCAAAGCAAAACTAGGAATTGATTCACTGCTTCCCATGGGCAGGCAGGTGTTCAGGCATCTCCAGGAGAGCAGGGCCCCATCACGCAAAAGGGTTACTTAGAAAGACAAAACTCCATCATTCCAAACATCCTCCTCTTCCTCCCTCTCCACCCCTGTCTGTGTAATGAGCATGATTTCACATGATCTGGAATATCCCTTTGGTCAGTTGGGGTGACCTGTCCAGGCTGAGTCTCCTCCCAGCCTCCCAGGCACCCCCTGCTTACCTGCCAGTGTGGAAGTACAGAAAGCAGAAAAGGCCCTGACTCTGTGAAGCCCTGCTCAGGAATAACAAAAATGTCTCTATATTATCAACCCTGTGTTCAGCACAAATCCAAAGCACAGCCCTATACTAGACTCTGTGAAGAAAATTAGCTCTACCCCAGCAGAAGCTAGCACACGACTTCACTTTATATATAAACTTCATATATGAAGTTTGGACTGAGTGTTTACAACAAAAAGAAATATGTGATGAGCTTACCTTTTGCATGCTTTTCTGATTCAAGCTTCTTTAAGTTTCACACAGACATTTTTAGTCCTTCTCAGCTGTCAGAAATGTAATTTCCTTGCTTTTATTAAGAATATTTATGAACTTACATAGTGGGAGTCTTTCTTCCTACTAGTCTTTTCCATTCCTTGGCCTCTTACCTACTCTATGACATCATACAGTTTGGTATTTCATAACAAAATTATTCCAAGTTAAGCAAAATAATTTTAAAGCATTGTTGGGAAACCCCATTATAAATAATTACCTTCATTTCTATTCAAAACAACAAAAAACCTAGTGGTTAAGAATATGAAACAAAGAAAGAATAAATGTGATTAGGTAAGGTCTGCATTTTTCCTGAATCAAAATAATAATAAAGAAATATTTTGTATCATAACGAGTCTTAGGCCTTTGGGCAAATATCTGTGATTAACATTATATACAGATTTTATTCCTCTTTGTTTTCTCTGCCTCACAGCAATTTGCAGTTGCAGGGAAGCTACCTAATCTGTGCCTCAATTTCTGCTTCTGTGAACTAGGGAGTATATTACCATGCTTAATCCACTTTTATACAGATGAATGGTGAGTCCTGTGCAAGTTTTCTTTTTCTTTTGCTGGGTCTTGAACAGAGAATATTTTTCCTGAGTTTTTCAAGAAGAAATTTACTGCTGGGAGAAACTTCTGCTGTAACACAGACCCTGCTCAACTAAGCACTGGTGGAACAAATTGCTGTCTTTCCCTTTCTTCTATTTCCTTTCCTTTTTATCAAATATAGGCTTGCTGGGCACCTAGAACACAACCAGATGCTGCTGGGGCAAGGCTGGGAAGATGTTTCTTTTGGCTACTTGTTGGCAGATACTGTCTGAGTGGTAGAGGAAGGTTCTCTATGTTTCATTGCTGCAGTGATCTGAGGGAAAAAAAAAAGAGGCAGAGATGACATGCAGTGCTTGAGCTGAAGGAGGTTAGAAATTTTGCTGTCTATACAGGGAATCTTGCATTCCTGAGCCCCAGCTGGTGAACAGGGGACCTTTGTGACGCCATCTGGTCACCCAGAAGCCAACATACAGGGGGAGGGAATCAGAATAATTTGAGTTGGAAAAGACCCCTAAAGTCATTGAGTCCAATCATAAACCCAGCACTGCCCAGTCCACTACTAACCCATCTCCCCAGGTGCCACAGTTACGTGTCTTTTAAATATCTTCAGGGATAGTGACTCAAGCACTTCCCTGGGCAGCCTGTTCCAATGCCTGACCACCCTTACAGTGAAGAAATGGTTCCAAATATCCAATCTAAACCTCTCCTGGAACAATCTGAGTCCTGTCCTGTCTCTTGTAACTTGGGAGAAAAGACCAATACTTTCGGCCCCCTCTTCCCGCCCCTCACTACAGCCTCCTTTCAGGTGGTTGTAGAGAAGGATAAAGTCACTCCTGACTCCTTTTGTCCAGGCTGAACTAGCCCAGCTGCCTCAACCATTTCTCACAGGACTTGTGCTCCAGCCCCTTCACCAGCTCTGTCATCCTTCTCTGGACTTGGCCCAGCACTCAATGTCCTTCCTGGAGTGAGGGGCCCAGAACTGGGCATGGGATTCAAAGTGTGAATACCAGAGCAGCAACAATGACACCAGGTCTGCAGACAGCCCTAGCAAGTGTCCCTAAGGTTCTGTGTATGTTCTGTATAAAAACTGATTGTCCTTTTGCAACATTACAATTAATTTTCTTTTAATGGTATTGCATTTAATTTTCACATAAGACCCTTAAACATTTTTTCTGGACCCACTAATGCAACAGGTTCCTTGGTTAGCTAAAATTAAGCTGTAGTGCCTGTTTTAGAATTAATCTATTTTTTGTCTGTTTAATAAGAAAGGGAGGATGAGAACAACTTTTGTGCCTGTAGGAGGTGGTACCTAAATGTTAGGAGAAAAACAATGCACTGGATCTGATGGTCTGAGAGGGTGAGGCTACAGCAGCTCCACATCCAGGCAGCAGTGAAGCTGAAGATGCATTCCCAGTTAACACAGTTACACACAGCACATATATGCATCATGGTACACATTATACACATGTTGGCCACACAAATCACAGGCAGACATACAGAACACTCACATACAGAACAGACAGTTTTTCCTTGGTATAGCAGCAATAGTGTTGTAGAGAGATAACATAAAATTTTGAAGGTAAATTATTATTCAGAAATTACAACAGACTCCAAGGATAAGCAATTCAAAACCTATGAAAGAATCCTGACAGTGAGATCTAAAAAATATCAGTTTATTTCAGCTGGAAATAAAGAGTGCTGTGGAACAAAAAATGTAGCTGTTTTCATAAATTATAGAACACCAAATCCTAAATCCAAATTCTTTCACCCTTCCACTTTGGTATTCTGTATTTACAGTCCTCAGTGGAGCTAAATAATTGGTGTTTATGCTTTACGTACAGAAAGAGCATTTCAAGGCAGAACACAGAGACTTAAGAGCAGAGTATTTTCAAAGCTCAGTAAATACTGAACAACTCTTTCCACTCAAGCTGTTGTTCATGTTTCTACAAAAATTTAAAACACTTTTATATTTTTCTAATGGCAAATGGTGCTTAGTGGTGATGACTTGAAGGTACAGAATGTAGATACGCTTTGATAATATCTTTATTTTCAGCAAACCTGTGTTTCACAGGAAATGCTTGTGACAACTGCTGTCTTTTTGTTTTATTTGGAAAAGGAACAACACACTAAAAATACAGTTTAAAGCCACATGGGTCTGTAAGCAACACACCAGGAAAATCTATCAATCTAGTAAGCTCCCTGTGTTCTAAAACTTTCATCCACAACCTGGAAATGTGAAAGTACTTGTTGATGTTTTACACTTCAAGTGTGCTATATGTCTATAATAGGCATATAGATAGCAATTTTATAGATGTAGATATATAGACAGCAATAGATATAGATAGCAATTTTTACAAGCCAAAACACTAAGGGGTAAGAAATGTCATACCTTTTTTCCATTTTTTTTTTCTAGATGTATATTTTGTCTCTTTCTTCAATGGTCTAGGAAGATTAGATGCATGTAGCTGTCATAATACATTTACTAGATGTAAGAAATCAAGAATTTAGCAATTAGGATGTCTACTGAAATGCCAATAGAGCAACAGAGGTGATATTTTCTATCTCAATTTGTCGTTTGAAAGGTGGCAGTTACAGTGATGTTTCTGATTAAAATGTACCAACAAAAAGAAGCTGAAATAAAACCTGACAATTTTGTCATATCTCTATCAAGAGCAGCAGTTTGTCTTTTGACTTTTCTCATGTGGTAAAACTTGATTCTAGATTCACTCTTTCCAGTGTATAAGGATTTCCCTTTTGTACTGTGTATAATATTACAAGTCTAGCTTCTACATTTCACCTCTAAAAGTGGTGATGCTCTTACAACTTAAGCATGGTTTTCTTGCATTGTTATTTTTCTTTTGCCACAATAAGGGGAGTTCAAAAGGCTTCTAAATGCATTTTTTGGTGTTGTGGATCTGAGGAAAAGCCAAGCTTTTTGGTGGTATTGTGTCTATATTCCTTCAGTTCTCAGGAAATTATATTACCTTGAAAACAACAAAGCCCTCAATTTTTTCTATTACATTCATTATATGTTGAAGAAAAAGCAATGTATTAGGATCTAGTCTAATTTCTTAAAACTCTGAAAATAAAAGACTGTGTTTGTAATTCTGTAAATTCCCTCGGATTTTTTGCCAGGAAAAGAAAATGTGCACTGAAGGTGATCTCATTTGAAATTGATATCACAGAGATCAGAGGCACTGAAGGGCTTTCATCTCTGCCTACAATTCACTTCCTTTGAGAAACCACATATGTTCAAATAAAAACATAGGCCAAAGTAGGTTTGTGACAGCCAGTCTCCTGCAAATGTACATCATCTTCAAATACGCATTGGAGAAGAGAGTTTAAATTTGTCTATGAATCCTAATCCTCTCAGGATAACATCAGAATTATCCAAACACTGTCACAGCCTCTAGGTTAAGTAACAGCATCCAAACCTGAGTACATCTGTCAGTGGCAGATTGCAGCTAACACCATGCAATTGGCACCATGCAGCCACAGACTGCTTAGAAAGAGCAGAGTGATTTTGCTGCTCCTTTTTTTTTTTTGCTAATTAATTAATGTATACATTAAATTGGAAAAAAAAAAGCAAACATGGAAATATCCTGATTTGCATTGAAATCACCTTTAATTGGGATATATACTTTTTGCTGGTTTTTGTGTTGGTGTCTGCTGTAATTTCGCAGGAGAATAGCTAAATGTGTTTAGACATAACTTATTTCAGTTCTGCAGTAGCTCTCTGCAAGATCCTTCTTTAGTTTATAGATGAAATTTATTACTAGACACATTTTTTCAACCTACTGATTCCCCTTGACAGTTAAAAACATTGGATGTTTGCTATTTCAGAAGTCTTCTATTTAGCTAAAGCATTTGGAAGTTATCTACTGTCCTCCTACTTTCTTCTTTCCTACTTTGTCTAAACAAAGATTTCTCCTACATCTAAATCTGCCCATAAATGATCAGTTGCTATTTGGCAGACAACTAACTTCAGGAGAAAAAAAAGTATAGTAGATGGGTATAAAAAATATGATGCTGATAAAAAAACCCAACCCTTTATAAATAGATGCAATAAAGATATCTGACTTTCTCCATTACCACTAAAGATGAAGATGCTTGTTCAAAGTAAATATGTACCCCACAACAAACTTAATATATGATTTTCCTTATCTGAGAAGCTGCAGGCATCATTCCCTCTCATGGATGAACAAGAAGAAAAGCAGAAAAGTAATTCCACACTGCCACATGTTAGTGCTCTCATGCTTCATTCCTTTGCCCTCAAAAGAAGACAATAAATAGGGGAAGGGTTTCAAATGGAGTTTGTCTCCTACTTCAGCATGAAACCCATGTAAAAGACTGTATGTAGAACAGATTTGTTTTAGAAAACTAGTTTGGATTTTACTGCCATGTACATGTATGTCTCCAAAAGCCAGAACTGAATTCAGTGTCAGCTGGAGGCACCTGTACCTGAGTACACTCATCACTGCACCCTGCAGAGGTCACAGCACCATGATGGGCAGTAGTGATGGAAGGGATGGGGCAGGATGGATAGAGGGGGCTCTCATTGCCTGATGAGGCTGGAAGTCCAGCCACAATCTCTGCCATAGGTTTTTGTATGACAAAGGAAGCAAACTCAATCTTTCAATCTAGGTCCAAATTAAGGAATTTCCAGTTATTTAGAAAGTAGAAGCACAGAAGATGATAGACTGGGTTTGTAAGAGCAGGAAGGTGTTTGGCTTACAATTGGTGATGGTGAAGGTGAAAACCTGAGAAAGAAAATTATATTTTGCAAAGCAGAAATATAATTTGAAAGACAAAAGTGTTTGAAACCTGCCCCAACATAGAGCAACTGCATCTCTCATGCTGTTTGTAGGCCATGGTCCTGAGCTGCAGACTTAATGAGTGTGCTGCATTTGGCATGGTGGTGAGGGGCTGGACAAGGGCTCAGAAGAGCAATGCTTACTGACAGGCAGGGGGTTGCCACTGAGCTGCTTGGCTGGGTAACCTGGAGGCCAGTAGTAAAGCCGTGGAGACACATGCCATCCAGGCAGGACAGCAGGAGGCCTCTTGCAAGCCATCCAGGCATGTTTTCCAGAAGCTTCAGGCAAGCCATTGCCCTGAGGAATCTTTGCAGAGCCTTTGATCAAACACTGCAACCATTCATGCCATCCACCCTCAACCCATGCAGCCTCTCAGGACATGTCTGGGGCACGACTCTCCTGCAGTGCTGTCACGGGAGGCTGCACCCTGACCCAGACCCCACTTCTAGCAGCATTTCCTACTGCTCTCAAAACCAACCCTCCCTCCCAGTGAGGCAGGCAGTACCTTTTTGTTCTCCTAGGTTTCCTTGAGTCCTCTGAGGAGCAACCAGCTCCTGACCGAGCTGTGCCTGGAGGCCCCTTGAATGCACAGTGAGTTTTGGCAGGTTAGGAAGAACCCATCCTGTGTGCAATCGGTTCCACCCTTCCTCACAGGGGCACTGAGGAGTTTTGACCTCTTCCCACACCAGGAGTCCCTTACCCAAGCATGCCCTGTCCTCAATGCTGTCTGCTCCCTCCAGAGTAAGAATGTGCTGTTTCGCAGGTAGGATGCAAAGGCTGCATTTGCTCTGTACAAACAATTAAATAGCACAGTATGTCTGCAGATCAAAGCAGATGTTTGTGAAGATCTGAGAGATGCTTTTCAGGGGAGTTTATTTTGGACTAGTTCTTGCTTTGTTCGTGGACTGCATGCTGTTTAGGAGTTGGAGTGCTTTATGAGTGCTCCTGGCACTCTTCTAATTCACATCAATCCATGGATAACGTAGTTCATGCACTTTGGTGACACTTCATCAGTGTGAACCAAAGCACAGCAGGGAAATCTGCTTCAAATTTCTTCTGGTGAAAGACCAAGATAGAGTCACTCAGAGAAACCTGGAAGACCTTAGACTGGAAAGTCGATATATATGATTTGCATGTTATATGTGTTCCACAGGCCCTTAAACATCATTTCTCTAGATACCCCAGGCCCTCTCTTTAGTTTTTTGAAAGATGAATGCAGACTATAATAAATCCATTGAATATAGTAAGATATTTCCTCAGGGTGACATCTTTCATTGGCAGTGGGTAGTAAGACCAACTGGGCCAAAAGAACTGAAATCATTCAGGAGAGGACAGAAAAAGAACAGAAGGGTTTGTTGAATTTTCTTTTGCAATAGAATACTAAAAACTAAAAAAAAATTTAGATACAGAAAATTGTTTTCCTTCCTAATGCATATCTCATAATTTTACGAAGGACTGAGTGCAATTCCTTACAGAAGGGCTTCCCACTGAATGTTTTGTATATAAAATGTGCCAAGCTTTTCAAGAATCAACCATTGCTACTTCCTTATCATTATCAGACCACAATGAAGCTGAGAGGACATTAATATCTGAGCTGTACTAGTGTTTGGATTTCTGATTTAACCCCTAAAATGAAACATTTACAAAGATTTCAAAACTCTTTCAGAATAAGGCTCTTCACTTACAGCTTGTTACCGTTCACATTGCTAAATATTCTTTAGTCTCAGAAGAGAAAGAAAATTTCTGAGGTAATTTAATAAAAGCCCTTGCTGCAAAATGTCAGTTTGAATCTCTGCTTGCATTTTTTGCCATTTTACATAAAGTAAAACAAGATATACTTTGTACTTACCTGATAGATTAGGTGTCTTTGGGGGAGGGTTGACATCACTGCTCTGAATCAGGCAGAATGAGGGTTTGAATCTGGATCTCTCACGTCTGACCAGTGCCTTGACTCACTGAGCTGGATTTGGGGGCTGTCAGGGAAGGAAGAGAGATGACAACTCATTTGCCTGATTTTTGTGGATGGCATCACTGTCCTGGCCCTTAAAGCAAAACAGCAAGGATGGGATGCAGATGTTTATTGTTGTTTGGCCAAAGCCAAATATTTATCAAACAGAACACATTCCCCACTAATCTCCTGGTTTCATCTGGTAATTACTCATGTGAAAATGCAAAACAAATTTCCAAGATCAGTCCTACACCACTGCTGTAAAGAGCAAAACACACATTTCCCTCCACCGTTTCACTTACAAATACATCTCTAGGAAATAAGTGATGAGCAGAAAGTCTTCAAATGTCACAGGCATGCTGACCTTATGAAGCTCTGTGTCTAAAGAAAATGAGGTGGTAGCACAGAGCAATTAATTCCTCATCTAAATGGAAAAAAACATGTCTGTGACAACCAGAGTGATTCAGCAGCAGCAAAGGTCTTGCAAAACCACATCTGGGGAGGTTGCTGGATTTTGCCTCTCAGCACAGATCATGTAGTATATGGGTTTCATATAACAATTCCTCACCTTTTTTTTAGTTCAGCCATAGTGTACAAAATCTCCCCTCTCTTTTGCTGTCATGCATACAGCAGCTCAAACATATTGCCACAGCCCCCCCGAAAACATTGTTTGACATACTCTCAGCTTTAGTTAAAACTACTTTTCATTTCAACTACTTGGAACTGTAGTTACATGAGAAAATGGGGGACTGACCACAGTTCTAATGCTAAACAATTCAGTTAATGAACAAAACTACCCTTACAATAGGGAGTATTCTGGTTTCCATACAGCAGGCAGGTTGTTTACAGGTTGGGGTGTTTTTTTAAATTTTGTTTTAAGGCTCTGCTTTTGACTCATCCTGGGATGTCTGGTCAGTTGTTAATGCTGTTACTTGGATGTCAGCAGTAAATGAAAACAAAATGTCCTTGTGTTCAGTGAAACTCACAGCTGGGATGCTCTTTGTTTCAGAAAAGGGAAGGACACACGATCCCAGGATGTGGGAAACAAAACATTACTCTTTCTGTGTCACAGATAAAAGAACTGGCAAACGGACAGACTGAGTGACCTGCTGGAGCTCACATAGGATCAGCAGGGAGAGCTAAACTCTTCCAACAATATTCTGATCACCCATCCATAAGTTCATCCCTTTCCAAAGAGAAAATTCAGAGGAATTTGCAACCCAGCAATCCAATTTTCAACACTGACTCACTCATTTCTCTGCTAATGATCCTTTGATCTCCAAGTGTCTGGCATCAACTTGCATAGTAAAAGAGATAAAGATAGGAGTGATTTCTAATCCTTCTGGTACTGGACTCCTCTAGCAGCTCAGGGGTAGCACCTCTCCTGCATTTCAAGAAGAGGGGGAGCTGTTTTCCAGAGGCTTCTGTGGTAGCCCGGCCCAGCCCTGCTGACAGGGAGCAGGGGCTGAGGCAGTGCCAAACCAGCCTGGGCTGTCCCTTCTTTCTTTCCAAGCTTGGCTGTCTCCTTGACTGAGTATGAGAACACTACCTTGGGTTTTGGATATTATCTTATTACCCTTTCTTTTCCTCCTTAATTCAATATATTGTACCTAATCATTTTTGGCTGACATTTCTAGATTGCACGATGTTCTGAACTTGTGCTGTCAAAATCTTTTGGAGTCTGTTCAGTACACATAGATTGTAGGAGAATGGATTGTAAAAGAATAGAGATGGTGCTGCAGGCAATCTCAGCCCTGATAAGGTGCAGCTGTGTAAGACAGGTGACCATCCTTAAAGGAAAGGGAGCAGGGAATGTTGAGGTGCATTGACCAACCACAAAAGAGGAAAAGGGCACACAGATGTTATGCATAAGGGAAAAGGGTCTAAAAGGGTGTACTGGGGAAGAGTAAAGTGCTGATGCTTGAAACCATTCATGGTATTGGTTGTGTGTTCTCCATCAATAGATCTCTGCTTGTATTATTTCTAAATATCCCATGATACATACTGCTTACAAATATTGAAAATGTCCAGAGCATCTAGAATCTAAATTCCTTCCTGCATAGTGTAAACTTGGACGTGCTATCACTTTTCAGATTGGCACTGAGTACTCAGGCAAGATGAAAAAACATGAAAACCCCAGACAACATAACTAATTAGGCAGCTAATTAAAATTACACTACCTAGCTCAATGCTCTCCACCTCCTTGCACATGTGGCTACATCTGGGGGAAGTCCTTCTGTCAATCCTATCACAGAGAGGTTAAAATTCCTCACAAGGCTCACTGTGATGTGGTAAGGGGCTAGTTAGTTTTTCTTGTCCTTAAGCAAGAACCCCACACCCTGCTATACTTAATGGCAAAGGAAGAAGTCCCAGGAGAGCAGACTTGGTCTCTGTTCAAAGGGATTATCTGAGCAATGGGATAATACTCACCATGTCAGCTTGAACAAGGTTTTAGGTCTGGATTATGTTTGCAATGCAATGCAATACAAAGTGATGATACCAGATCAGAGAATCTGGCCCATTTTCTGTGGTGAATGACAATTCTGCATGTTGCCACAGGGTACTTGTCATTCAATATATGTATACACAAAAAGAGAGGGTCTTTTGGTTTTATTCTTGCTCATTATGTAGAATTACAAAAAAAGCCTGGCTTTAGTACAGTAGCTCTCTTGGCAGTAAGAAAAATAAGGCTTCAATTAATGAAAAAAAATTTGGTTAGCAAACAAGATTCCAGGTAAAAACTCTGTTCATCATAGATACAATTTTAGAGAAAGATTTGACCACTCTATGCTAGATTTCTTCTCCTAGAATATAGATATTTTATTCAGAAATTTAACTGAACAAATCATAGACATAGCATTCTGGTGACTGAGGAACAATTCAAGAGATGTCCAAGGCTCAAAAATGATAGAGATTTATTTATTTATTTAGTGTTTTAAATTATGCTTAGACGTATTCTCCCCTCCCCTCAAGTTATGAAAGTGATTGCAAGCCAACCAGAACCATTTACTTAATTGTAAATAAAAGTGGACGGTGTGGTATTTTTAGTTACTTGTTATTAATTGCAGGGGGAAATTATTTACTGCCCTTATATTTAGATTTTTTTTTTTTAATACCTTCTACTGTCTGGCATCAGGCCATGGCTTGAGGTCATCTAGAATGCTGCCAGCTAAACATATTCAACCCATCTATGAGACATCATTTTTCAAAAGCAAAACCAAATAATCCACAGATACTCAGATTTTCCTTTTTATATTGTTCTGTTGAATCAGCTGAGGTTGAATTAAGCAATTCCTTTCTGGGTGATAAAAAAAAATTAAAAATTACTAGTGTATCGAAGCTCAATGCACGATATATATATTTGTCAAGAATTACATTATCTCAGCTGATTTGACCTACAGAAAGGCTTAGACAGGCTTCCTGATCTCCCTTCTGTGACCCTCTGATGCTCAAGGGAGGCTCATTTGTGTTTATGTCACGCTGTTCTCTGCACCTTTAGGTTCTGCAGGACACAGCCTTCCTGAAAATGCCTTTGGCTCCAGCCCAGGATCCCAGAGGCAGGGTGCTGTGTGCTGGGGGCTGTGCTGGTCACTGGCATTGCTCATGTCCATACCTGGCCTGGGGCATTTTTAAGGGCTGTAAGTAACCAGGTTGGGTGTCTCATTGAACCTGGCTGGGATTTATTGTCTGTCACAAAATGTGCTCAGCAGGATTCACAAAGTCTATAGCAGGAGTAAGAACCCCACGTGGCTGACTGAGTATGACTGGGCTGGGAGGGCTGAGGTTTGCCTGCACAATGTTTTCTCACAGCACAGACAGCTGCAATATCTCAGCTGCCTGAGTCCTCAGCCAAGACTAAGGTTCTATTTATGCTGAAAATGATGCCTGCAAGAAAGGTTTTCAGATTTAAAATGCTCCAAATTTTTCAGCGTTTGTAAACCCAAGCACATAAAAGTAAAATATTACTTTTAACTGTAGAGGAATAGACAAATAGAGTGGTAGCAGTTAGAAAATTGTGGTAATATTCAGTGTCCATAACATTTAGCGTTCAACTAGCTCATGGGAAAACACCATTCCTTTCTCAAGTGCTGTAGAATATCCTGTAGCTTCCTTGAAAATTAAAACTGCCAAAGAAATTTAAAGCAGGCTTTTATGTAGTAGCCTGCAAAGTGAACATTGACTTCAGACCAGTTTTTGGGACATCTTCACAGAAGGGAAAGTCGTTGGCTGAGCATTGTCCATGTATAATAATGAATAATACATATCTGATACATAGCTAAACTAAAATTCAAACAACAGGAGACGGGGAAAAACAGGAAAAAAGAACAATTGTCATGCCAGACCAATCATCTCCTGTGAGAAATCTGATATCTGAGTTTAGAGGTGCAAGGACTTGAGAATAACAGCAGGAGGAGGAGGCAGAAAAAATATCACCACAGCAGTTTAGGTGAACGATTGCAGAGTGAAAGGCTACAGAATTGCAAATCAGAGATCTTTAGCATTACAAAGGTTAAGGCAGAGTGCGACACAGGGGAACCTGAGGCATTTGATAAGACAGTCATTATTCCTCAAAGAAAGAAAGGCAAGATCAATGGGAAAATAAATAGACCACTCTGCAGCTTGACAGGATTTTACAAGATCCCCTAATTGCTTAGCTTCCTCCCTTTGTGTCTTTCAGAGAAATAACGACACCTGGCTCTGTAAGTCACTGTTAAGAAGCCAGCTTGACAGCTTCAACTGAGGAGTTTAGATTTGAGCTTAGAGCCCCTCCATGGACAAGATACTACCTCAGAAAAGGAGGGAATCTTTAGGTGTACGGCAAATATACCAACAGCTATGGTTGATGGATATGGAAGTGGAGAGGAGATTTGGAACTAGAGTCATTCTATGCTTTTTAGGGCTTACCAACCTGATGATGACTATCATCTGCTGACATGCAAAAAGTGTGTCCTTCTACTAAGTGAGGGTCCCAGCTGTTTGGTCAGCCAGAGCTTTACCTGTAAATAACCTCAGGCCAGCTCTTGCAAAGCCTCCATCCTCTTGACCTCTGAGGACACACCAAAGAAGGGGACTATTGGAGTATTTCTTAAGTCAGACATCCTTGCTTATCCTGCTCCAGTTTTGTGAAAAATTTCTCTGAAGAGAAATCCACATCTAGTTGCTTGATGTAAACAGCTCTAACGGGTATGGAAGCCAAGAATCAGGAAAGTTAAATAAGATCAAGTAAAAGAGGTAACATCCAGGACTTTGTTTCTAATGCTGTTTTCTCATAAAGAGCAAGCACCTGGCAAAGCAATTTCTAACTTGAGGAATTTGGTAGAAGACAGAGAGAGTGGTTTCTTTGGAGGATGGTGTGATGCCCTTGGCAGAGACTGTGGTGGTCCCTGGTAGTGAGCAGTAGATACTGGTGGGTTTTTCAGTATCTGGTAATTGAAACAACATTGCTGCTACTTATTTCTTCTTTCCAACTCCAGAAGTTCCCCTATGAATTGAAGGCAGGCAGTTTTACTTTGGAGTAATAATTTTAAAACGTCAATCAACTATGCATAAATTGCCTAAACCCATGCTGCTACACTTGGTTTCATGGCTCAGTGCTTGAAGTTTGTAAAAAGAAGAGTGACACTGCATTGAAAACCCTAGAGAAATGCTGGGCTTGAATTGCTTGTTTGGGAATGACATTAATTACAAAATAATCAGGCAGAGAAATCACATAGAGAGCTGTCCCTGACAATGGCATGAATGCTCCTAAGGGCATTGTCACACAACCCGCATGTTTATACACCTAATCAAGTTGATTAATAAAATGACAGATGAACAAGTTCTTTCCTCTGCCCCAAAATGCAACCCAAACATTGCTGCACAGCTCAGAATTGCACTCCTGTGATGGTGTCTCTTTGGGACACTTGTTCCTCTTGCATGTTTAGCCCTTTAATGAGTCCCTGCAATCAAGGTATACACACATTTAAGGGATAAAACAATTATGTCTTAGCCAACACACACAAAAGTTAGCTGTGCTTATGAAGCTACACGGTTTATTATATTTTCCACCTGACTATGACACTGAAAGAGTTTTTGCAGGCCAAGTAGGCGTTACTCAGGAAGAGGGTTGAACTGCTCTGCTGCATGGCCTAAATTCTGTTCCTGAACTGCTACCTTTCAGCATTGCTTTTGTTGTTGTTGTTGTTTATTGTTTTGTTTTGTTTTTTGTTTTATAACCCTCCATGACAGTGCTTTCCATCTTGAACCCTAGAGCTACTAATGATCCTGTCTCAGCATTCTTAACTGTCTGCAGCTTTATCTTCCTTGTCTTTGCTCTACAGACTTTTTCACAGCTCTTTCTCAAACCGAGTAATTAGAAGTCTGAGCCAAGATAGTGTAACTCAGCCACATTATTATGAGGCTTCATATTCCTGGCAAGCCTTGGACAAGTTACAGAGGGGTGAAGAGAGGGAGAGCTACACCACCCTGCCTTTCATATTCCCCACCAGGAAAAGGACAGTGAAACAAGGAACAGAAACTACAGCAAAGACTTTCCTATATGCTAAAATTTCGCTTGAACACAGCTTCTAATGATATTTGAAAGAGCTTCTGAGTTAAATCCTGGCCACTTTCAAAATAGAATGGTATTACATTTATTACTTTGCACTAGAAATGTGATTCTGAAGTGCAGGTGCAGAGTGATTAAATAGATAAGGAATGATCCCCACATGAGAGTTTGAGCTTCACAGGCCTCTTTGTGCCCTCCTCACTCAGGCTAGACCTTTATAAAGATTGTTGTATAAAAGGGGAGATATATTTGACCCTTAGTGTTTGATTTGTCTGTCAGTGTCCCATGAGGAGCACCCTTCACTGAGCAGCCCTGCTTGGTCAGAGTGGTTCAGCTGACTTCTTCAGAACACACACCAACAGTTTAAGGGACAGCCCTCAGTGGGTCTCCTACATTGTTTGAGTAAGTTACCTGCTGCTGGTGATGGTCAGGACCTGTGAAGGACCCAGACCAGCAGTTTAGGGAATAACTCTCTTAATTTTAAACATTTTGAATTTAATTTAAATAGAAAATTGTGACAAGTTAAGGTTCAAGGATTGCCAGTGATAGTATCTGACTCCACAAATGAATTCAAAACAATACACAGATAAGCTCTAATCCCCAGTTCAGTATGAATAGAGTATGGTTCTTACCCACCAGACATCCCTGTCGGAGTTCAGGGCATTCCTCTGACTGCCCTGGAGGGTTTGAGATCCTGGCAGGGGGTCAGAGACCTCCATGCACAGACCCCNATTAGCAGTAGGTATTGGTGATTAATGGTAAATAAAAGATATGTAGAAAGTAGTATAAAAGTTCTGCCCGCCTGCCGTGGGCAGAGGGAGTTGCTTCATGCCTTTGCTGTGAGACCTTCGCAAGGCACAGAAAGAATTTGTAGATAAGAAATAATAAACAACCAAGAAAAACTTGGAATGGCAGCCTTTGACTTTTCTTTTGCTTCACCACGGGGCATTCAGGGAAAAAAGACTCTCATCTGTCATATCTTGGGAAACAAAAACCCGAGACATCCCTATAGGGTGGAAGACAGGTTCAGTCCATCAGCTGATGCCAGAATTTATCATGGAGTTTTCCCTGGCTTCTCCCCATTCTCTATATACTATTTCTTTGTGTTTAGAGCTTGAGTGACTTCAGTCAAATATAGCTTTGTTTGGCCAAACTTTTGTTCCTGATTGGTGTAATATTCTCTTGCTTCACTCTGAAAGATACAGTAAAAAAATACAAGCACATGCACAGTGAGGGGTGGTTGTACCTTGGAGGCAGGAAACTTTGGGATGAAGGTGTGAGTTAATATTGCTATGCAATTATAATGAGCTAAGTTCATCTGAGGAGGGCATAACTGGCTTAGTAGAAGGGCATCTCCTATTTCCCTTGGTGCTTTGTGATTTTTCTACTGCGAAGTACCACAAGTTACCATCGAGTTCTCCTCCCTGCAAGGGTTTCAGCTGATCCTGGCTCTGGTTTCTCCACTCTGCTCCACTCTCCATTCCATCTCCCTTAGCAGGTGCTTACAGTTGCAGATTGTGGGTGGGGGGAATCATTGTGGAATAGGTTTCCAGCATGCCAACCACATTCCATCCAGGGAGTAGCAGTTGCATTTCACCCTATAATTCCTGTACTTCTCTTAGGATGTGAATATAACTTCTCCGTTTCCTCTAATTTTATCTCCAGCCATATTTCCACAAAGATTATAGTAACATCTCTTACTCTGCAGAATTGTTTCTGGAACTGAGCAATATTTTCAACCTCACGTAAGATCAGAGACTAATTTAGGTTTGAAGAGAGCTGTGCAGATCTCTAATCCACACCCTGCTCAAAAGAGTGCTGGATTCAAAGATAGATGCTCTAACCCAGTTATGAAAATCTGCAAGGATGGTGATCACACAAAATGTCTTGGCAGGATAACCCAGTGTTTGACAATCCTCACCATGAACACTGGTTTCCTTGTTTTCAGTCAGAATTTGTGTGGCAACTTGTGCCTGTTGTCTTTTGTTCTTTGTAGTGTAGCAGAGAAGAACCTGTCCTCCCAAGAAGAGAATATGCCCCAGTTACAACCATGGGCAACACAAACTTGACTTGCGGAAATTAATTTAATTTATTATTAATCAAGTCCAAGTAGGATGATGAGAAACAAACCCAAATTTTAAAACTCCTTTCTCCCACTCTTCCTTCTTCTCTGCCTCAACTTTACTCATAATTTCTCTACCTCCTCCTCTCCTGGTGGCATGGGAGATGGGGAATGACAGTTGTGGTCAGTTCATTGCACTTTGTGTCTTCCTCCCTCTTCAGGCCAAAAACTCTTCCCATTCTTCCTGGCTCCACACAACTTAGACAGACAACTAGGTATAAGTCTCCAGTTATGCACTGCCATTATTTCCTTCACTGGCTTTAATTCCTGTTTTCCACTGTTTTTCTCCCCTCACTTTTGGATGTACAAGAAGGATGCAAATGAAATCTGAACTTCTTTCAAAATTCTGAGAAATCAGTAATTTAGTCCAGTAGATTCTTGTCAATATTTCTTCTGTTATAAAAAGACAAATTTTGGCTAAGAAAATGCAGTAAATGAAGACTACACCAGCATGTTTTATAGTTTACATTGCTAAACATTACAAAACAAAACCTTCAGATATTATATATAAAACACAACTTCCTTACAACAGAATAGTTAATTTTGCCTTTATGTTCATTTTGGCTTGTAATTTGCTTAAAAGCTTTGCAGGGAGAATAATTTATGTTTTCATAAAAATGGTTAGTAAATACGTCAGTTCACTTAGGTTGTCTTGTTTGCATGGACAATGAAGTTTAAGGTTAATCTCGTCTAATCTAAATGACGCTCATGTTAAACTTTACCAGAGAGCTGCAGAGTGAGGGATCCCATGCCTGCAGCAAAGCAGGCACTTACCTCCCAGATTTTGTAAAAGGAGCATTATTTCCACATGCCTGATCCTTATATTGCATCCTCAGTTCAACTCCAACATCAGAAAGCAATTAACTCTTTTCATCCCTGCTTTGGGCTGGGTGCATAGGCAGTGGCAAGCTGCTTGGTTGGCAGAACATCTGACGTGAAGGGCTGAATTTCCACTTCAGTGCGTGAGATTCATCCCTCAGTCTCCTGTTAATATTACTGGGGATCCCTTCACTAAATCCCCTGCAGTACACTGAAAATCTCTTCCTGTTTATGACTCAGGGTCATGTTGTTTTTTCCCCCTGGATTGTGTCCTGAGGGATTATTTCCATTTTTATGCCCATGCTCTCACATAAAATAGAAGGAGATGATTTTTACATTTTCAGGCAGTGTAATTCGCTTTTCATGAGTCTCTAGGAGCTTTAAGATGATTAATATGTTGCAGTCCTAATTTTCCTCTATGACTGGTCACACCAAGAAACAGTTCTTCTGGCTCCCAAATAACAACAACAACAACAACAACAACAACAACAACAACAAAAAGAGGAAGAATATACATCCTCTTAGATATCTTCTTTAGTTTTATTGCAAGTTGCTTCAAGACCTGAAATCCCAATCTGCAGCTGTTCTGAACTGGCACTTTGCAAGAGTACACTGTCATTCTTGTGTGGGTCTTGTGCATAGACCTTGCTTTAATGTACTGCTGAGGATGGTGAGGAATTCTAACCTCTGGAAAGCATTCACAAATTTCATAGTATATAAGTAGTCCTTCTGTGACAGAACTGTGCATGTGTATGAGGTGAGTTACTGGATTGTCTTTGCAGCTGTAGGTTTGTAATAGTAAACAGTTATTTGGACAAGGCTGGTCACAGCTGTCTCTTCAGAGTGGAACAGGGTTGCAGTAAGTGTTAAAGTGGGAAAGCTGCAAAATGAGTTAATGCTTTAAAACATGCCTAAAATGTCTAGCATGACCACAGAGCAAAGAGAAAATGCTGTATTCAGATTATTTTTATAGCAGTAAACAAAATATGCCTAGGAACAATCAGGGACATTGACTGGTACCAAGGTCCATCTCGGCAAGGAAACTGTATTACTCTCCTGCCCTGACTTCAGTTGGGACAGTTAATTTTCTTCTTGTATAAAGTTGTGGTTTGGATTTAGTATGAGAAAAATGTTGATAACACATTGATGTTTTAACTGTGTGAGAGTAGTGCTTCCTCTAAGTAAAGGACTTGCCAGTTTCCCATCCTCTGCAGGCAAGTAGGTGCACAAGAAGCTGGGGACAGTCATGACTAGGACAGCTGACCCAAACTGCCTAAGAGGATTTTTCATATGGTAGAACATCATGCTCAGTATTGGAACTTGTGGAAGGGGTCTATTGCTGTCTGGGCATCTATCAGCAGGTGTTGAGCAACTGTACTGTGCATCACCTGCCTTTCTTGAGCTTTATTCTGCTCTTTCTCTCCTTTTCAATATAATAATAATTTTTTTTTTTTTTAGTTATGAAACTGTTCTCATCTTAACCCATGAGGTTTACTCTTTTTGCCTGGTGCTAGCTGGGGTTAAACCATGGCATCTCCCAGAGCAGTTTTATCTGCCTGCAAACTGTATGTGTGTGGGGAATTGTCCCTCACATGTGCCTGGGAATTATTTGCATCACACTGAGTGGTTTGGACCAGAACAAACCTGGAGTTCACCTATTTAACCATAAAAAGGGCTGTTCTGCTTAATCCACTAGTATAAATGCATCTATACTATTTGCACATTTATGTTTGCAAGTTTGAATAACTGTCATAAGAAAAGTAGTGAAGATGCATCAGCTCAGGCTTTATCTGACGTAAGTGCTAGGGTGCAAACTCTTGACTCCAGGAGCTGATTCTGTATGTGACCTTCTAGCAGCACATGCTGACATTGAAATCATCCCATCCTTGTTGTTGCTGCCCCTGCTATCTAGATTAAATCTGACACATTTGTTTTGTGGTGTGGACAGGCCATATGTTCCTTAGAATTTAATTTCCATTTTAAAAATCATTTGGGTGTTTAGCTGCCTTAAACTTGCTGAAAGTCAGCAGAGTTAAGATCATAAAACACTTTGAAAACTTGTGCAAATGGTGCTCAGTCAAGGCAGGCAGTCAAGGGACCAGTGCTGCAGCTTGCAGCTGGCCCTGGAGGACCATGCCTGGACCATCCTGCTTCAGGGCAGACTCTTGTTGTGTTGACACCCACGGCAGCCACAGGATTCCATGGTGCAATAGGCAGGTCTCTGTATATGAGTTAGGAGCTCACATGCCTTTTGTCAACCTGCCCTTCCTCTCTTTGGTTTAAATCATAGCCCAGTCCTACCTGGAGCAGCTTCAGCCTACCTGCCTCTCACATATGATTCTTGGGGCTGTAAAGAGCTTCTTAGGTGAACTTTGCAGCCACTGTTAATCTCAGTGTCTTTGATTTGGTGTGCAGGCTAATTTAAGGGTAATTGGGATCTGCTTACATTATTACTCCACAGGCACAGCATGGTTTTCAGCAGAGCCACACATCAGGAGAACAAACAGGCCTGCAAACTGCTGCCTGTGCACATTTGGATACTTACAGAAATATGGTTCATGGCTTCTCTAATATGCTGGTTTGTATCTATAGGTCAGAGCAAAGGCTTGTCCTTTCCTGCCCCAGTCCTCCTACTAAGCACAGTTTCCACCTTCAGTGCCCAGGGAAGGTCCCAGGTGGCTCAGGCATGATGTCAATGTCAGCTGTAGCCTGTATTTCCCTCATTTGCTGCTCAGGGCAGTAATGAAGGGTAGTGCATTCAGAAAAAACATCACTGCTTCAAAACTTCATTGTGACAATATGGCTCACTCACCGCTGGCTTATGGACACTACCATGAATCTCTAATAACCATAAGCAGCTAAGGCTCAGGATTGTGGCTCTTCATGAGAAAAAACCCACATTAAAACATTTTTAATTCATTGCACTGAGAAAAGTATTAGAGCTTGAATCAGAAGGGAGAGTCCTGTCAGCTGAGTCAAATTCACCTTCACCTTAAAACTACATATAATTATCCTGGCTACTGGCAGTTCTAAATTTTTAAATAAGGACTGATATAGCCTGTTCTACAGCAAGCAGGCATTTTTAAATGGACAAAAATTATTTAACAATAGGAAGTTTTGTAATATTTTTGCATGAAAACCATCTCCATGTCTTTACTCGATGATCAGCCAAAGACTCTAATCTTTCTCCATTCCAAATAAAGACTTGCACTTTGAGGAGGAGAGGTCACATATAGACAATGTTTAACCCCAATTTAACAGCCCAAACAGGTGGTAGCAATTACCATATGTGTTTTATTGACTGCCATATTTATTTTAGTGATCTTGGAGCCAAATTCAGTGGATGGTGGAAAAGACTGAAGCACAATCGCCTCAAAAATCCCCCAAACCAACTCACAGAGACCTTTCCTTTTTTTCACAAGTCCATGCTGTGTGTCAAGAATCGCATTTCTGAGATTTATTGAGTATGTCCCTGCTGGCTATTTAAAGGCACTAGTAATTCTGCAGTTATATTGTTCAGTTATCATTGTCTTCCAGCACTTCAGAGCAAAATTGTTTAGGCTTCTTTTTCTACCCATTTTTCAAAGGATTTGATATCCAGTTTTCAAAAAACACTGACGGGAACATATTTATGACAGCCATATCCTGTTAATGGACATAGAGATGCATCCTCAGGGAATGCTAGGAGCTTCTTTTAATTACCTGCACAACCAGGGTCCAACTGACTGAACTTTACTCCCTTCTCATTTTTCACTCAGACTGTATTCCTTTGGGAGGCACCCATTGCACTCCAATAAATTACATTTGTGTATCTATTGCAAGCAATGTTTTAACTCATGGGTAGCTGTAGCACTGTGTCCGTGTGCAGGTGCCTGCTGTGGTGAAGAAGAGGATACCTGCTGTGGTGTTCATGTGAATTGAGTTGAGCTTGAAGGCAAATTGAGTTGATGAACCCTGGCTAGGTCAGGTCTAGTGTCAGCAAGGAAACAGCGTTTCATCCAGTCTGTGAGGTCTTATGTAACGAGGTTCTTCCATCCTTGTATTCTCTGTGTTTGTGTTTTATCCTTACAAAGGTTGTTCTTGAACAGGTATTTCCCAAATTTCTTGTGCCGTGTTGAAGCAAAGAAAATAGGAGCACAGATACGGGATAAGAGTCAGGTTAGGAAACCTTTGTACCCCAGCTTACTTATGCTGTATGAATCCATTCTTTACTACTTGGATTTTTAACATCTTCTTGTGGTAAAAACAGAACGTTTGTTTTTTCCCAGATGTTAGTCTACCACTTATGAGGTATCCCTTTGAAGGGACTAAACCCATTGTTGAGCACTTTTGCAGGTAAGCACTGGAAGAGGTTGCTTAGGGGTGTAACAAAATCTTCCTTACTGAAGACCCTTACAAGCATCTGCTATGAATGTCATAGGCCCAGCAAGCCCAGCTGTGGGAGGAAACTGAGTGATCTCTTGGGGTGCCTTTGTAAGCCAGTCTTACTTAAGTTTCGTATGAATTACATTAAAAATAACACCTCAAATCCATAAGGGTGATACAGGACTAAACCCAGTTTTTTCCTCTTTGGTCCGAAGGTCTGTAGAGTACAAACCTGAAAGAGGGCTGTAGTTATTCTACAACTTTCAAGTGGACAAAATAAGCTGTGAGAAGTTTACCAGAATCAAATACTATCCTTGGAGTACTGCACAGATATTAAAAATCACGATGTTGTGGAGCTGGTTACTTCCTTCCTAGTGGCTCTGTTTGCAGTGGCCTGAACATGCTCAGGGACCATGTGAGAGTTCTTGTCTTCTTCCCTGCAGAGAAAGGTGCCTACTTCTTTTTCTTCATGTACTGGAGTTCTGACATTAAGATGAGATACAAATCACAATATACAGGATAGATTTTTATGTCCCCTTCCATCTTGCAAGACTAATTTAGCTTTTTATAAGACTGACAGAGTACTATTCACATAAGCACAGCAGATTTGACATCTCATGGAAAAGGGACACGATTTTTTCTAAGGTATAGTGCAAGGCTGTCCACAGATTGTCAAAGGCATGTCCTTGTATCCATTATGCTTGCTTCAGCTATTTCCATAGTTTTTTAATAGCTAAAATTTACTTGCTTTTTTTCATTACAATGCTGAAATTAGGGCAACAAACTCAGAAAAATGTTGCCAGAACTCACTGCTTGTGGTCCTAATCCTTTCTCAACACGCTTGGATGAGCTCTGCTTGTTCCTTCTGTCTGCTGTCATTGTTTGTGCTATGTTTTGGTGGACAGCCAGGAATAAATTAAAAAAAAAAAGTAAAAACATGAAAACAAATCACAGCTGTATAAAGGAAATGTGTGAAACAATTGCACGTGAACTACCAGTGCAATTGGTAATTAAAAGCTAATTGAATTTCCCTGTATGTTTTAGCTTTATAGAATAGTATAAATGATAAGATTTTTCTGGATATGTTGTCCCCATCACTATAATGGTGATGACCTTACAAATATTTGGAAATAGGAATAACTGTGGAAAGCTATTTCTGGCAAAGATTTGCTTGGTGGGAATTTTGAAAACAATCAATCATTTGGGCTTTATAGCTCATCACTGACAAGGAAGACCTATGGCATGGGCAGTGACACAATGACATTTCTAGAAGGTCAGGTGTTCCTGAGGGCTGCTAAATGAATTCTGCCTCCACTTTGGAGAGACTTGAAACAGGAATGTAATTAACACCTTTGCCTCTTGATTTCTGGCTTGTGACATAAAATCTCAGAGAACAGAGTACTCTCTTTGGGTAAATAATATATATCTCTAGATTCCTTCAATTCTGCTCTTTGAAAAAGAAAAAAAAAAGCTGTTTAATGAACATGAGGTTGTTTGTATTTATTTTGCAATGGAAGGTACAAGGCAGTGGAGAATCTGACACCTGATATTTCCTTTATTAGAGATGAACAAATCTTCCCATCTTGTTCATAGAAAGTGGAAAGAGGTAAATCTCTGAAGAACTCACTGAAGCAATAATAAATTTCAGTGAACAAAACTATGCTATACCAATAAAGAAATTATTTTTTTCTTCTTTACTCTTGTTATGGACAATTACATCAAGGACAGCAGTGGTGTCACTGCACTGATGATCAATTTTTTCATGCACTTTTGGAAGCTACTTGTATTCATGCTGATACCTTTTCTTTGATTATTTTTGCATTGACAAATTTTCTGATATATTAGGATTTTGAAATGAATCTGTGGACGTGTTGCTCATGGATTCATATTTTAGAAACTGATTTTAACTGATCTAAAGAATGTAGAAAGCATATTTTCTTGGCTTACCTTGAGCAAAGCCTGGTACTCAAACTATTGATAGGTGTGATAAAAGAAGGAGCATTTGCCTTCATTTTTAACTGGTCATGCTTGAGAAGATGAATTTTGCCATTTCTGTGCATCCTGCTCTATGGTCAGACAACCTGGTTGTGTCTGATTTGTAACAGGGGGTGGTATTAATAATAGTGGTATTAAAAAGGAGAAGTTAGTTCTAACACAGATTTATCAAGAGTTATAGCAGGAAGATAGGACATACTGTATATATAGTATATGTGTACTGATATAGTAAAGTGTATCATAGATAGGATATTTCAGAAAAAGGCTTCAGTGGGAGGTTAAATATTTGAGAAGCCTACTCTGACTCATTCATTGGTAGCTTGTGAAGTGGCAACATTAGGACGCCATGGTTAAAGAACAGCCAAATGACAGTGATAAAGAAAGAGAACCCAACTCCACGTTTTAATAATACATGAGCACTTAGACAAGATGGGCGAAAATTACACCTCTCTAAAACTGATGAAGCTGATTTAATCTTAGTGAGCTTTTCTTTACAGTAAGCCTGAGCAATCCTGACAGACCACACAGCAAATCTACAAGGCAAGTGAGGAGGAGTCATGCAGAAGGATGGTCCCATACTTCAGACAACTTCAATGAAAAGCATTTAAATGTTCTTAGACAGTCTTGTGTGCAGGTTAATAATCAATAGGAGCCTGGCGTGAACTAATTACAATTATAGAAATTATCACATTATTATTTTAACTTATCAAGGAGATGACATGCTCTACTTTTGTGCCAAAATTCCCCTAACCAGTGTGTGACACTTCGTTTGAAATGAGTACCTTCTTTGAAGATCTGGAATGGTGTGAAGGCCTTGTTCTGGCCTTTAAACTGCAAAAGCAAGGATTTTCTTTAAGGACAACTATAGTTTTGTTAAAACATCTGAAAAATAAGTTGTAAACTGTTAATTTAAAGACTTTATTTCAACTAAATTAGGCTTCTTTGATTACAAAATTAAATTACGGGAATAATCATATTAGTAGCCAAAGATGAATGCATATTTTAATTTAACTATCCAGTAAAAAATATATGACACCTTATATAAGGTTTTAATCTTCCTTCTTGTGGGTGTTCTGCAGTGGACTCTTCCTCCCTCCTAGCACCCTCTCATTAAAAACAACTGTCTGTATTCATAGATGTTCAGCATGACTTTTGACTAAAGGGAGAGGTCAAGGCAGACAAAACCCATCCATCCATCCATCCATCCATCCATCCATCCATCCATCCATCCATCCATCCATCCATCCATCCATCCATCCATCCATCCATCCATCATCATAACACATCATATCATGTGTTGTGAATTAATAATTGTCACGTCAATTCTGTTTGGACTGTACAAGTAGGTTAGGCCAATTATTATCCAAGCACTGCATCCGGATGAACACTGTACTTCAAAGTGGATTTAGATTAAACATATAATGTACAGTTTAGAATGCAGCGCTCACCTTTATTCATGGCTTTTGGGGCAAATGAGTTTGTCACTTACGCTGGCATTTTTCCTATAATGACGTTAGCACTTTGAGCAGTTATAAATGTAACTGAGACACTTAATCTGTGTTGGCAGAGTGCAACATACCCTCTGGTTCATTTTAGGTATACATCTATTATTTTTGTATTTACAACATTAAAAACCTTTTCTATATTTAAATACTATTTAGACTTTGGACGGCTGAACTCACCACTTGCCAGTGAAGTCAGCTGAAGAGTCGTTTTTTCTTTTTGAGCTGACAGTAATATACTTGCTTGTTGGTTTGTTTAAACTTACTTCACCCATCCCAGTGGATCTAATGAAAGTACATTACTGGATTACCTTTATTATTGGCAGAAAAAATTGAACTTATATAATTCCTGCAAACCTTGTAAGTTCCAGCCTGCACTGTGCTCCCCCTGAGGAGCTGGCTACATTCCCCAGTGCTGGGTTTGAGAGGGGCACCATGAGATGATCTCAACCTGCTCATGGTCATCTGTTTCTTGTGTCAGTGGTGCCTTATTGTCTTCCTTACATGTCCTTCTGTCTCCCTGATAAACTTTCACCATTGTCCCTTCTGGTCTAAACTTCATCAAAGCAGGTCAATAATTATTCTAATCTCCTCTTGGATAACTGAACCTTCATTTTCCTACTGTCTTAGCATCCCCTTCTGTACCTTTTCCAAATTCAGTTTATATATTCAAATCATAGCTTACAAGAGATGTGTTTCATGAATTGTGTATCCAGCACTGCAACAGCAGTTATTTTTCCCTTACTCCTCAAACATCTTAAGACATCATTTATCTTTGTTATATGTAACCTTGCATTGATTGCGTATAATTATGATATCAGAGACTAGACTTTCCAACGCTCTGTCCCTGGCTCTCTTCCTACTACAGTCACTCTTTCTGTCAGAGATGGGAGTAGGAGGTGTGAAACTCTCCTGTATCTTGCAGTATTCATCACAGAACCACAGAGCAGGTGAGGTTGGAAGGGAACACAAGGGGCCATCTGGTCCGGCCTTCCTGCTCAAGCAGGGTTGTCGTAGAGAACATGGCACAGGATTGCATCCAGACAGTTCCTGAATATCTCCATGTGTCTCTTGTGCTGGGTAGCCCAGAACTGGACACAGCA
>WAAE01006112.1:0-24202 GCA_013400495.1 Nicator chloris | reverse complement strand
CATTTCTGCATATGCGTAAGTTGAAAAGGGTCTGGCACTGAGAGGTGTAAATCAGCATTGCAAAGAGGATTGCAGAGTTGCATGTAGGTGAAAAGCCTGCAAATAGGTGGGTAAAGCTGGCTAACCCCAGGTAATGGATCTTATGCACACATTGAGGAGAATGGTGGAATTGTTATATCTGAAGGTGGATGCTTGCTTCAAAACTATTCAGTCCGTTCAGAAAGAAGTGAATATGTCTCTAACTCCTTAGGGTAATTCTGTATTATTATCCAATTAAAGTTGTTTGTTTTTTTTTTTTTTTTTCTAATATTGATTCTCTCAATGTGACACAGAAGAAAAAAATGAATTATAAAAAAAGGGAACGGAAAAAGTGTAATACGAGGATGAGCTGGAGCAAAATCCCTAGCAGCAGATCAGATGCTAATGTAATTTAGAGAGTGTCCTTGGAAGGTGGGGGTGACTGCGCACTGGACTGTGATGACTTCCTTTTTAATGTGAAAGTGTAATTTTTTTATGTAGTGGATTTTAAAAAATGTACTTGTCTTCAAAGGATCTAAAAAAAAAAATATCTAGAAGTTGTGTGTAGTATTACAAGATGAGTGTGCAAGCAGCACAGACATTTCAAACCATCTGTGGCATCTATGCACAGAGCTTTTTTTTTTTTTTTGAAGGAAAGCGGGGTGATTGCTGGTGTTCAGTGACCATGCAGCACACTGGAAATGCTGGGCTCATTGTCCCCAGAGCTCAGACAGCACTTTGCTTATTCTGTGTCAACTTCAGGCCTTTCTGTATTGCATTGAACTTAAGGACATTACAGCTCTATCAGTAATTTGAATTTCTGTGTCTTAATACTGATGGTAAGGTATGGCTGAAAGCTCCAGATTGGGTCTAAATACTCCACTCTGGGATCTGCTCCACAGAAACTTGGAATAAAAGACTAAGTTGTTTCTTCTATCTCACTACTGATGCTTTAAATGGAATTTGCAATGTGATGTCTTATCAGAGAGCATTTGAACTTTGTGTATGTTTTCAGGGTTTCAATGCTATTCTAAAGCTATTCAAAATTTGTTCACTTGTATGGAAAAGCAGCTTCTTCCAGAAGGGCAAAGACATTAATGGAAAAAATATATTCATGTAATAGACTTCCAGTGTAAAATCAGCTAGATTTCTTGCAGTTTAAAATACGATGATGCTTTTCAAAATAAAGCAATATTAAGATTGACAGCTAAATGTAGGAGAAGGGAATACAGGTGACCTCACCCCTGATCAGTAACAGCTGTGTTAATCAATACAGCTTCACCCCTGGTGCATGACAGCTATATCCAATAAGGATGAGTGAGATAAAAGAGGAGGTGAACTGGTAAGGGGAG
Source organism: Nicator chloris (assembly GCA_013400495.1). Lineage (NCBI taxonomy): Eukaryota > Metazoa > Chordata > Aves > Passeriformes > Pycnonotidae > Nicator > Nicator chloris. The sequence continues at coordinate 22,832 of WAAE01006112.1, read as the reverse complement.
ACTTGTGAAGGAGGAGGAACCTTGAGGGTCTAAGGAAAGTCATGAAGAAGAGGGATCCTGGGGAGAGAGAATCACTGCTGTGAGGTCAGTCTGGCTCTGCAGTCACAGTCTAGCCAGGTAAAAGCCTGCATTCAGAGTCTGCAAACCAATACATGCAGTCACAGTTTAGCAGGAAATAACCAGCAGTCAGAGGCTGCAAGGGAAACCTACAGTAGGAGCTTGCTGCAGGCAGAGTCAATGAATAGCTGGAGTTAAGATGACTAAGCCGTGAAGAGGAATAAACCAGGACCCTTTTTATGCTGTGTTTAACAAGAAGTCTGTGCCTTGCCTCATTTTTGTCCTCTAATAAAAGGGCTGCTCCAACAGCTAAGGTCTGTGTTTTAACTGTTCAAGTATAATCCATTTTTTTGGTTGTTTTTTTATTTAGTATCGTGATTGCACGAAGGAATTCTGATATATGACTCTGCCATTTAATGCTAGTACACCACAAATAGCAAAAGATACAGCCAATTGTGATTTTATGCAAGTTTTGCACAGTATCTGTGTTTGTCAAGAGCAGTATATGTAAGCACTAAAAGAATATACGAATATCTAAGTAATGTTAAGATAGGTATGAGTGTTGCTCCCTTGAGGAGTTAATTTCAACTATAGTTGCTGCCAAGCTCTTTTTTGTTCAGATGTTCATATAATTTTGAGGACTCTTGAAAGGACATCAAAATGATATCTTGTAGATTTTACAGCAGTTTTTTAATGCTCTACTAGATGTCTTAAGGTAATACTAAATTTTATAACATAAGACGTTTTAGAGGTATGTGAACTCTTTTAAATTTTGATCTGACCTTCATAAGCCTTGTCTTTCTTAATTTGTTTTCTGCCCCACAACCATGCACTTCAGCATAGATAGAATGATGTTATGATTTCCATTTTGAGAGGCAATTTGAGATCTGCTTTTCTTTTCAGGATTTTTTTCCCAGATTCCTATTCACGACCTAAACTAAAAGAAAACTCAGTCTGCTGTAACTTGAACATTCTCTCTTTAGTCTCTGATGTGACAAACGTTCTTACACTGAATCACAGAATCTGGGCATGGCTGAGATGTGATGGGGGTGGCTTTGTCAATCCTCCTGCTCCAAGCAGGCTCGTCTGTCACAGGTCACCCAGAATCATGGGCAGCCGTATTTTTAATATCTCCATGGATAGAGGCTGCACAGCACTTTTGAGCAGCAACTTGTGCCAGTGTTTGACCATCCTCATGGTAAAGTGTTTTCTTGTGTTTACATGGAGTTTACTGATTTGTTTTGTTATGTTTTTCTTAGTTTGTACCCATTGCTGTCACTGGGCTATATATCCCCCCCACCAGATATTTATGCATGTTAATGAGTGCATTCTCTTCTCTGGGCTGAACAGTCCTAACTCTTTCTGCCTCTGCTTTTAGAATAGGTAGTCCAGTCCCTTCATCATCTTACTGCCCTTCGCTTGGATTGCAGTGGTGTGTCCCTATCTCTCTTGTACTGGGGAGTGAAGAGCTGGACCTAACGTGCTATGTGTGGCCTTATCAACACTGAGCTGAGATGAAGATTCTCTTCCCTCAGCCTGCTGGCAGTGTTCCTACGTAATTCTTGTGTCAGTTTTATATTTTGTTTCACCTAAAGTGCGGTACTTCCAAATATCTACAAGAAATAAATTTCTGTAATAATTAAAAGCAATGGAAGCTAAAGATGAAATTTATAGCAGAACTTTAGAAATTAATAAGTGATTTGGAACCATCAATGATGAGAAAAATTATACCTTCCTTTTAACTGCCAATCAGTTCTTGCATCCTCAAGCCCTTTATAATCTTTCATTTCTTGTTCCTTTTTACTCCACAATTCTAAAGGGCTCTCACTGTATTGGGACTTTTGACTGCTCCATTCTTCTAGACTCCTTTCTTCCCCATAGTATGTGAGGTTCAAAGATGTCTCAGAACCAAAGATCTGACAATATAATTTTTCATTCAGTTTACATGTTCTAGACAAGTGCTGTGTGTTAGCATAAGTCACTACACAATATAATGCCAGCTGCCAGTTGTTTCTTGGCTGAGCCTTATGTTTAAATAATATCTACATCTGTATTGCCACCATCTGCATATTTGTCATTGCATTGACACACTGGATGGTCATTTCAAGCAAAATCACTATCTGCAATTTCACTAATAGGTGTTTGAGGATCCATAGAATCTTCTTCTAAGAATCTTGCCAAGTACATAAAGCCTTGAAATGAGAAAAGTTCCTGTGAAACAACAGGTGCTCAACGGTCCTAGGGAAGAGTGTTTCAGCAATGGGACACACATACCCTTCCAATCACTAGGAAAAGAAACAAAAACCTTTCCAGCAGATAGGAAACACACAGGAAGTAAAGAATTCCAGCAGATACGAATTTTTCTTACCTCAAGGCTTTGTGTAAGACCAACCCACGTAAGCAGACAGGTAACAATCACTTGTTTCCTGTTCCTAACAACAGAATGCTTCACTTCTCAGACCTCCACTGTATACCTCAAAGCAGCTTAAAATATATTATGCTCCCAGTGTAGCTGTAATAGTATCATCTTATTATCACCAATTCCCTTGCATAGTGACATTGCTGAGCAGCTGTTTCACACACAAGCCAATTTCTTTTAAGTATTGCTCCATCAGCAACTGAAACCAGCCTGGCCGGAAGGTTTTGTCATGAATGTTAATGAGGAGACAAGTAGCTGTTCAGTGACATTTTCTCACTAATCCTTTGAATAAGTATGCGGAAAAATATAACAAAGAGTTTAATTTAAGCTAAATAGATCTGAACCTGATAAAAGACACACTGTCTCCTCATTCTCATTAAAAATTACACTAGCAGTCTTAGCAGTGGTGTTAAAAATGAAGGAATGTCAAAGAATAGCTATCATGAGCTTGAATGGATATGGATAGCCTTCAGCAGAATGTGTGAGGCACGAAGCCTTTTAAGGAAAATAACCTGAATAGCCTAAGGACCAATCTGCAGTTGCATTGATCTATCATACAGTGCCATCATTCCCCGTGCTCCTTTTCTTTGCAGTCTAGGAGAACAGTGATCCATACCCATTAGTGCCACTCATATATACCTTACAGTCATTACCAGCAGTAGTGGTGTAAATTACAGGGCAGCAAAGAAAGTTTCACAGATGATCTCCCATAATAATACTTACAAGAATAGCTAACATCCCAGAAACCCTATATTCCCTTTTCTTGCACACTTTATGAAAGAACTTGGAGAAAAATAGTGTGTTTGAATCTTTCCTTGATACTAGAGCTGAAAAAAATGTTTTGTAAAGTTGGTTTCCAACAAAGTAGGAACTTTTCAAAGAGATGAACTATTATAGCCAGATATAACTATCTTATTGAACTTAGGAAAAAAAAAAGTGTGAAAAGTGAAATAAGGGAGGTGAATGAAGTTGGAATACACTGAAGCTGAGTTGCATGGCCAGTGTAAGTCTCCTGCCCTCTGCTTCCCCCTTCCTCCTACTCTTGCCCATCCTGCCAGCCTCCCTTGAGCTACAGCTCATGCCTGTAGGCTCGCTGACCTCTGTGGGTTCCTGCAGAGGAAAGGGAATACAGCAACACAGAAGGCTGCTTGTACATTGGTGCTGTTGTGGTCAGTGGGTAAAGGATGGATTTCCAGCATGATATTTTTTAATACTTTGCTTTCTGTGCATCCAAAGCGAAAGGGCATGGTTTCCACATGAAGATTTTTGGCTTGTTGTTTGGTTTCTGGAAGCAGGAAGTCATGAAGGACTCCCTTTTCCACAGACCTGTTTGGGAGGCAGGAGGCTTCTCTGGGGTGTGGAAAAGTCAAATAAATATATATTTATATTATTGTAGTGCTGCCATGTCTGAGGCAGCATGTAGGCTACACCATACAAAAGCTGGATTACCAGGTATTTTGGGGCTTATTTTTGGGCAAGATGGTGGTTGGTTTGTTTTCAGTTTGTTTCTTTTACAATATTTCAGTGTCGCTTTGCAGTGTGTTTCACATCAAATGCAAAATCCACTGCAGGACAGGTGGGTTTTTAAAATCCACAACTGCTTGGCTGTAATAGTGCTAGCAGGGCCACAGTTTACGTATAATTCATCTAGTGGTTTAACACACTACATAACTTCTGCGTTTGCCAACATTCAGACCTTAGAGCAAATAGAAGGCTTAAAGAAATGCAACATCTGTTGACTTGTAGCATGTAACGGCTTGCAAGCCTTCATTGGACATCTGGCACAGGTTTCTAAGCATTAAAAAGATTCTTAATAAGATATCTCATACCTTAAATTTGACAGGAAACACAAATTTGAAATTAAAATATTCTACACCTGATCAAAATCCTCTCAGAGCTGATAACAGCCTAAGAGAAACTCTATTGCTTGTGAACAATTTTAGGCTCCGATTCTGTAAGATTTTCCCTGAGATTACTGTTTCTCAATTTCTTATATTATGTCAAAATTTGAGGACTACATTGAAGCAAATTTTTTGTTTGTTTAATTAACCAAAAGAGAAGTGGCAAGCCTACAAAACTTGGATAGGAATGATTTGCCTAGCAATAAGAAAAATTTCTAATCAGGGATGCTAACTCCTGTAACCTGGCCAAGTCTGGTACTGGAAGGCAACATTCTGAAATTGGATGTCTTCTGTACACTCCCTGCAGTTGGAAATGCACTTTGTGTATTTGGATGGGCTCTGCTCTTCCTCAGTTTCATTTGCTAAGTGCAGCTGGTCAGAGGAGCAGTAATATTCCAACCAGCTGCATCGAATTTATGAAGCTGCAAAGCAAAGAACAAGTTGTTACCCTGAGCTGGAGTAGATGGGCATCAGCCATTCTCAAATAGATCTCATTAAAAAGCATGTTGTCCAAGTGTAGCCAAATCGAAACAGGCTTTGAGAGGGCAGGGATATGGTGATTTTCCATGCAACAGAAAACAGAATTTGTCTTGCTGACCATTAAATATCCATGATATAGTGTTCCTGTAGGTTCCCTCAGTAGTCAACAGGGAATGAGGGGTGCAAGTCACATTAGTGTGAAGTTTACACCTCAAATAGATCTGGAAAAATCTTTCCCTGGAGTACATATTTCTCTATATGGATTAGAAAGGGTATTTAGTTATGACGTAGATGCCTATACTTTGGACTTATACATTTGTTGAGATAAATTCCACCCCAAGGAACAGAATAAAGGAATGAAACATCTAAAACACTTTTGAGGCTCTCTTCTGTGGTTTTTTTTTGCCTCTTTTGCAGAAGTCATCCTCTCTTTTTTTTTTTTTTAATATTTTTAGTATCTTGTAGGGAAAAAGACATTTACAATACTGAGACAGGTAGGCACTATAGAGGTCAGTCATTATCTTATGCTGGTTGAAAAAAAACCACTATCCTGTTGAATTCAAATGGCATTTAATCTTCAGTGAAGCTCTGAACAGTGTATATTTTTAATATTTTATGATGAAAATTGTTTTCTAAGTGTCCAATCCTTTAAAATATCACCCCATAAGTAAAATTACTGATTTACAATACTAAACCCCCTGCGATTAAAGATGCTTTATACACATGTGGACAAGAATAGAATTAATAATGGACTCAGCCTCAAGTCCATAATGCTGATGTCTTCTTGCAATTGTCCAATGGAGAATCTCTTACCCCTACCTGATTCTTACTCTGATGAAAGGTGCTTACCTGTCACACAGCAAGGACAAAAACCATGCTGTGAGAATCAAAAATAGTCACTGTACATAAAACCCAAGCTATAAGAAAAGGGGGTTCATACATATTGTCAGCACTTTGGATAATAGGAACTGTAGCCTTATAATTTCTCATCTGTTGTTCTCAACCCTCATTAAATGCAGAAATACTATTTTTTAGATTAATCTCTTGTCTGTAATAAACAGGCATTGTTATCTTTTTGCTGACCTTCTTTCCCTAATTCTTTTGCCTGTGTGTCCAAACAACTGGGAAATTAAAAGGAAACTTACTGTATCATGAAAAGGTTCCTGTAATACTGAAAAATGATTTAATGGCTCCCTGTTTCTCTGCTTGCCTATGAGATTTTTTAGAGTTTCTTTTAAATTAAAGTTTCTTTTTTTTTCTCCTTTTCTCCCTTTTTTTTTTTTCCTTCTTTTCTCTTTATTTTCATTTTTTCCCTTTTTTTTTTTTTTTGTCTTCTGCTGTATGGTTTACCAGAAAAAGAAGTGTCTTTTCTTCTGGGAGGAGTATCTGGGAGGACTGTCACTTTTTCTGGGAGGACAGTCACTTTCAGCAGTAAGATAGGGACAGAAGGGAGCTATATGCCTAAATGCCATAGGAGTACTTCTAGAGATAACTTAAAAACAGGCGTATGAAGGTCCACTTGTGCTGTACTTAATGGAAACTGTGAAAATTGCATATATAAATCAGAGCTACCAGAATTCATGAAGGAAATAGGAAAGCTGTGGCAAAGAGATATTGCTTCTCAAGTCTTTACATTAGCTCTCCTTCTATACCAGCAGCTGAGGGGTATAAATAAACATATTCTGCCTAGACTCCCAGGGTGTAATCTTTCTTGTCTGTGTGGGTGCTGGTGGAAAGTAGCAGCTGTGGTTCCCTGCATGGGCAGCCCATGGGTGCTGGTGAGGGCTGGCAGAGCTGGTTCATGTAACACCGTAGCCACCATGGTGCTGGTGTTAAATGTGGCACCACGGCAAGGAGTGCAGTGTCCACTGGCCAGGCTGCCACGGGTGAAATAAGTGCAGATCACAAAGACACAAACCCCATTAGAATATCCATACTGCAGTGTTTCTTTCTTGGTTTACTGTGCAGAGGCATTCAGGTGTTGTTTCTGAAAACTTTTAATTTAAAACAATGCATGGCACCTATATTATTGAGATATTCCAGTTTTCCTAAATACTTTGAAACTCTAAAATTCACTGATTATCCATAATGGGGTTTTTTGTGGATGATTTTTCTGAATACAGTTCTCACTCATTCACTTAGGATTTTTACATAAATAGGGATCTTTATTTTCCACTTTCCCATCTTTTCAAAGTTATACTGAAATAGTTTTGCTTAATATTTATTGTATAGGCATCACATGTGTACTCTGGGATGCGTATATATTGGTTTGTAAGCTTTATCAGAAATAAAGTCTTTAATTTTCTTCTAGTTGTAACCCATGTGCCTTATGCATTCAGAATGGCACAGCAGGAAAATGTCAAGTGTTTCAGCAGTGCACAGGTCAGTTTCCTGCCCTTAACAGCAGATATTGGGAGGGCAAAGCATAGAGCAGGAGGGGAACTGGCAAAGGGTGGCAGGGAGGGGGACAGAGAGAGAGAGGACCAAAAATACTGTGTCATGAGCTATCTGTTAAACTGTAATCATGTAAAGAACAGTATATGGATTACGGGAACAATCTGAGAGGGGTGACAATGCAGCAGTTTCTGTGGAAGAATCTTCACAGTGGTTGAGAGACATATGGTGGACACCATTGCTGCTTGAAGTTGGATTTGCATCTATACCAAGACTCTTAATATGAAGAAAACCAAACCGTAACACCTGAAATATATCTTCTTTAATATATGGCAGGTTCTTAATGTGATATTCCTGGGTGAAGTTATTCACTGTAAATTGATACTTATTTTGTGTTACTATGAGAGCATCTAGAAGCCATTCACTGTTCCTGAGTTAGGAAATTCATCAATTCACAACTAAAAGACTTGTTCTTGCTCTTGAAGAGCTATACTCATAGTGAAAACATTAGACATATGTAAAGCAGGAGGGAGGTGAAAACAACTCATTTCAGAAATGTAGGACACTTTCAGTCAATGAAATCTCTGCAAGATCATGTCCAGGAAAAGGCAACAGCAGGTACTTGTTGAATGCCAACATCAGTGAGTGGGTACAACGTATGCAAATTAATTTTTACCCTGATAAGAGCAACTGGTTTGCACAGGTGCTAAAACTGTGCTGAGGAAATCAATTCTGTTATCTCCTTTTGCCTTCTTCTGACATTGAAGCAGTTTCACAGGGATATTCAGCGTAAGGAAGGCTGAATTTATACAAGCTTGTATAAAAGTTGAACCAAAGTTTGGTAGGTGAAATACGAGGTGATTTCTGCTTGATGTGAACTAGGTTTTGGAGCATGTAAAATCTCTTCAGGGGAAAAATGCAACAAGCTCTCAAAGCATAACAAGAAATGAATGCATGTGAAGCTATGCAGGCTAGGAAGTCTACTGTAGCTATTGAGAGTGAACAAGTACAGACAATCTGGGTTGTTTAATTTTCAAAACCTGGAAACAGTTTTTGAGGAAAACACCTTGCTTCAGTCACCACAAAGCACAAAGCAAGATTTGGAGCTGAAATATGTATTTCATGTTGAGAAAATACTATACAGATTGTTTTGAATTTTAATAAAATCAGGTAATTTTGAGGATTTCAAATGAATGCTAAATGTAATATTCAGCTGAAAAACCGAACATGTTTCCATTAAAAATGAAGAAACAAATTTTTATCAAATCTTTTCCAATAATATGTTTTGTGGTTCAGTGAAGTTCTGTGAATTTGTGAAAAACATCAGCACTGCGTTTCTAATTTTTACAAGTTTCTGGTGTTAACACTTGATCAGCTTTACAAGCAAATCTGAAACACTCCCAAAAAAGCAGTGATTTTTTTTCAGTATCAACTGTTGTATGTATCTCCATAACTTTCCTGGCCCTCCTACAAGTAAATAACAAATTAATTTAATCTCTCATTAAATAACTTGCAGGAGGAGCCTTGTCTCACCTTCTAGAGTACATAACAAAGTTTCAGTCCCGGCCATGAGCTGAAGATGCTTCTGGGCTATGAGGAATGGGTCCCAGAGCCTCAGACATCTCAGGATCATTTTTGGGCTCTACTCAAACCCAGCTAGCTGGGATCTGCTGCCAAGTGAGCTACAGCTTTGAAATTACTCTGCTTCTTAATTCAATGCCCAAAGACATCCTCTTCCTGCATGTAGTCGATACTTGGAATTCAGCTTCCTGTTTTCATACCAAAGCATACGTGATACAACATTTTAAAAGGCCATTGTGTACTTGGAAGCATATTGGTATTCAGCTTCTAAAAGTTGTGATTCATTTATTAACACATTGAATTTTAAGTCTAAATAAAGGTATAGAGGCTGAACCGTTCTAGTCTAATTGTGTGTCAATGAGAAGTTAAATATCAAGTGAACATTAAGGAAATTTAAATTAAGAATTTATACAGCTTAGATTACAAACTAACCTACAACAGACTTTTCTACCCCCCACATTTACAGCATCACACTCCTTGAGGAAATATGGGCATGTCTTTAATATTTTTAGCAGTTTCAGTGTCACGTCATCTCCGTACAGATGGAATTACTGGATGAGGACCTGTTTGCATGCCCTTGTACAACAACTTGTTTTTATGCCAAAACAAAATATGGTGAAAATGAGAGCGATTTTGGGAAATGAAAGTAAACTAGAAAGACATTTCCAAATGGCTCATCAGCAATGCTCCTCATGGAGGAAAGGGAAAGTATTACTGGTCTCAGAAATCCAAGTGTACCTGTATTCTCTTTTTCTTTGATTTTACATAATTCTTTGAAAAGAAAGAAATATTACTATTTGTTCAAAGTAATAATCAACCAGTTCTAACAACAGAGAGACAGTACTATACATGCCAGCATAATATCATGCTCAACTGTTCAAAAGGAACGCTAAAAGCATAGTGATTTATTTGGATATTCTGGCATCTTACATTCCTACATTCTCTTCGTTAATGTGACTGGCTTTTTGACCTGCTTTCTTTCATATGCATGGAAATCCACGTCTACATAAAACTAGAGAAATCCCTGTTCTGTTCCTAGCCCAAGGATAAGCCTGTGCTGGGCCTAACTATATGGAGGCTTAATGCCAGGACTTTGCATGAGGATCAACTGCATTTTCAGCTAATGCATAGAATAAAATGCAACAAGCCAAAGCAGTGTTGTGCCCACCATTTACAAAGAAAGCCCTTTGAAATGAAACTCCTTGTCCTCACCTTCACCTGGGCTATGCCTGTGATTTATGTAGCTGTGTTGCTGAGAGATGCGTTTCTCAAGCATGATCTGGTTTTCTACTTATGCATCAGGAAGTTGCTTGCTGAAACTTTATCATTGTTGTAGTGCTGTGCCTAGGAGGAAATGGTTTTGCTCATTTGTTTCTGAAGAGGTGCATGGAACAAAAGTGATGCAGAAGAGGAAGGGAAGCTCAGAGGTGAGAAAAGGACAGATGAGATCTGACTATAATTTTAGGGTGGCCTTAGTCCCATGAAAGGATGGGAAAATGTTGAAACCCAAAGGCCACCTCAGCAAAGGTCTCTCACTGGGCAATCCACAGGGCTTTATTGCCCTTGGAGCCTGGGATTTATTTGTTTAAAGTGTCAGGATCTGGTGAATTGTCTAAAGGTATGAACAGGAGTAGGTGGCTGTTGCCTGAGGATTGTTTACCCAGCAGGGAGTTTTAGTTGTTATGGAATATTATCTAGGACATAAATCTGCCCCCCTCCTGGCACCTGCTTTTCCTCCTCAACTCGGAAGAGACTGCAGAATGGGAGTATTTGTAATGAGGCCTTCAAATGCACAGCTTGAAAGGAAACAATCTTAGCACAGCATAAAGACAATAGCACTTCCCTGGTTCGACTAAAATTTCTAAATGTCTTAATCTCCTTAATTTGCATCTCTAATGATGCTTTTTGCAAATTCCCTAAATAGAAGCAGTGTTAATATGCAGACTGACAGTGCCCTTATTGATACTCTGTATTGTATTTATTTAGTTTTTGATATTTTAAGCATAGCCAGGAAATCCATATTTAATTTAGGAATAGCAGTGATGTGAGAGGCTTTTTATATAATCTCTGGAATAAAAACATATACACCATTAGGCAGGAAAAGGGACAGAACCAGTGACCATTTACAGGGATGATCTGTGCATCCCTGTGCAAAACAAGGTATCCCTGGACAGGGGATTTGCAGTTCTCAAATTAGGACTCAGGTGATAACATTGCTTGTGAGTTTGTAAAGTGCTGTTAATTTTACATACGGACATAAATACTGATCTTTCATTTTAATTGTTGCATTATTTCTAGACCTACAGGTCATAAGATAATTTTCTGATGGCTAAAGGATGAAGAGATAAAAGGGAAAAACAAGTCATCTTGTAACAAGTACATTTTTAGATGAAAATATTAGAAGTAATTAAAAATAACAAACTTCCAAACAAAAAGGAAAAATTAAAATTATTTTTGCTTGCAAAGATTTGTAAGATATTGACTGAAGTTGTTCTTGTTTGAACAATGACCTTTGTTTTCCTTGCCTAAAACTTGTGTAGAGTTTTGAAAATTCTATTTAACATCTCCTTTTGCTACTGAGACCTGATATTGTCCCTGCATGAAATTTCCTTCATTAATGTGATAATCATGTGTAGTCTGGTTATAGTTACACTCCTCTTGTTCCAGATTTGTAGATGCTGAAGCTTAGAGTCAACCACAAGGTCACCTTACTGTAGTGGTTATGCGTACCACCAGCCAACTTTAAACCAACTAAACTGGCTTAGCTTGTAAAATCAGCAAAAATGCACTGTGGCTCCTTTAAATAAAAGAAATGGGTGGAAGAGCTAAAAAGACAGTGGTGAAAATGGAGTGATCTGTCCATGTGGTATGGCAAGTAACTCTTGAAGATGAGAACAAAACACTGTCAAGGGAGTAACAGAATTAGGAGGTCTGAATTTTGAGAAGGGGGAGTCGATAAGTAGGTGCTTATGTTTAGCTGTGACATAGAAACATCAAAGTGCTAATGCAGAGTTCCAGCTCCTAGGAAAGGGCCAGACACTGCTCCCACCAATGCCTTAGCACTTAGTCTCTTTAAAAGACTTCATTAGACTACCAGAAAAACAGCACACTATCAAATTCTCTAATAGACCATCTGTGAACAACTGCAGCAAGTTCTGCAACAGCTAAAAGGTTTCTTCTCAGCTTCTGTTTGCAAAACATGTGTGAGTTAATGGAGTATCACGTTCACATGGTGCTTGGGCATTGACCTGGAGTCTCTTCAGGAAATAGATCTAGGGTTTAGGAGATGTACAGTGCTTTACAATGGGAACAGCCTGCATTTTCTAATAAGACAGTAGTGTTATTTGTTATACTTATTGTATTTGTTATGCTATATGTTACTATGCTGTTCCTTCTTGGAGGACAGTTATCTTCCAAATACGTCTCATTTCTCTTTGTTTGCCCGCTTAAGTATGAAGTAAATCGGGGCCAGGGCAGCTCAAAGTTTGGAATAATGATGCCAGTTTGAGTGACTAGGGGAAAGAAAAATAATCTAATTTGTTTCCAAAGAGTTCAGTGTCATTTGGGAAGGAATTTAGAGATTAGTTTAGAAATGTCTAGACAGTAGAGCACTTCCAAAGCCACATTCCTTGTGAAAGCATGCTTCTGAGATCAGTCACACAGATAGTGAAGAAATGGAACTCTTTTTGATGCTGCTGTAAATCTATCTGTAATACTTTAACTGTTGAGTATATAACATGCTTATGGATTGTCAGGATTTCCTGTTAATGCCTTCATCTCTTCTTTGGTGAGATATGAAGAAAGGATGAAAACAGGTTTAGCAATTATAATTCAGTAGCTAAATAAACGTGGTCTGAAATTACTATCCCCCATGTATCCACTATCGAAAAAGACCATTATGAATTGCACATCCATTCTCTGAACAACAGGGCTGCTGTTCAACTCTGCATCTGCTTCAACCTTTCCGAAATTAGACTCAAAACACTATGCTGAAAAGAAAAATTGTAGTCAGAGTTTGCAGAGCTGTGCTGCGTTGTCATATTTTAACCAAATACATGATTCTCTTTAGTCACATAGAAAGACTTCATACAGATTATTCACAGAAAGATGAATATGTAAAAGATCATTTCCCCAGAATGATGGAGATGGAAATCATAGGTGTTAAATGAGAATGTAAATCACAGATCTCTAAATCTTTGAACCACAAGGATGTTAACTTTCAAACAGTTAAACTTACCCAGATCTTGACAGTCCTTTTGTATATGAAAGTATCTCAGACATTTCACTCCATTTATTTTCATTCTACTGATTACACTTTCTCTTACATTACATTACTTTTCAAAATAATCTAAAGCAAGATTAGGTAATAATAAAAGTCTTTTAACTTCTCTGTAGAATGGAAAAAAAAAACAAAACCCAAAACAATCCTTATGATGTTAATATAATTATAGAGGTGATAAAGAAACTGAGGCACCAAAAGGCAGTCTGACTTGCCTGGTGTCACAGAAGTTGTTAGTGACATAATTGCAAATGGAACAAAGTCTGGTTTTCATCTACATTTTCTCAGGCTTTATATATACCCCAACCTTCTTGATGTTAATGCCATAAAAGTTTTAGAGAAAGACATAGTTTTTCTTAATTTTCATGGATCCAAGCTTTTGCTGTAAGCATTCATTTTTTTTTTTCTCTCATAAGTTTGAATTTCTTCCATAAGCTTTTTTATTACTTTTTACTAAATTCCTTTCAGTTAAGAATCTTGCTGTAGAAATGTCCAGACCTATACACAATATTCAGTGAGTGCACCATATTGCCATAAAAAAGGTTTCTCGTATACCATACCTTTTACTTTATGAAATAAAACTGATTTTTTTGCCATGCTGCAACAGTTTTCTCATTAGTCTTTAAGGTATTCACTTGCATTTTTCCAGTTAGAACCTACTTCACTAGTGACTGCCAGTTTGTTTTTTTTTCAGTCATTACAGGCTTTTTGTTTTCCCTCTATATAAGATGTTGTAACACTTCCCATTTTGCAATAATCGACAAATTTAATTGCTGTGCTGCAAAGTCCTTCATCCAGGTGATTATGAGATGATTCATTTGCAAAAAAACACAAACCCTATTCTTTAGCTGACACAAGCTCTTTGGGATATAATACTAACATCTCTAATTACATTGCTGAAATTCTGCCATAACCTCCTCTCATCATTGATCTTGCAAAACAACACTGCTCTTATATCAAATTTCTGCCCTGCAACTTCATGATAGCTTCCCACAGCTGAAGTGGATCATTGAACCCCAGTTATTTATCAAACAAAGCAAGCTTTTTTTTTCCATATCTGTTACCAAATTGCAGTAAACTTGCAGCCTTTTTAGATTCGGTTCTCACAAAAACACTTAAGATTGTCTGTCACTAAAAATGTTTCCGTGAGTACCATTACTGCATTGACCACTCTATTTTCTGGTTATTGAAGTACCTAGTATATCTCTAAATCTCTAAAAAAGTAAAAGGCTACTCATACTTGATTTCCTAAAACTCTCTCCTAAATGAACATATAAATGCATTATTTCACTAGGACTGGTTGGGTTTTGATTTTAGGCAGTGAATTCTGCCCAAGACACCATTCTGTAGTGAGCTGACTGTAAATTAGGAATATTGACGTTAAGGATATTTTTCAGCACTTCTTATCTGCTAGGCAGAACCTCCTGACTATAAGTTCTGTAGGTAAGAACTTCAAATACAGTTTCTCTTTTAGAAACCTCAGTTGACAAATTCTTTATGTTTACCATATTACTATATAGAACTGGAAAACCAATGCTGTAGCTAACAACAGTGAAAAGTTCAGATCAGTGGTACCTAATTGTTACTCCTCTTAAGACTGTCTTTTTGATAAAGGCAAGAGAAAGCTGCCTTTTAAGCTAGAGAGAGTTTTTATGCTGCTGTCTTCTGGTAGGTGCATGATTTCCAAGATCTAGCTCTACCCATAAATTACAGATGTGGAAGGGAGGGTATTGCTTATCAACACATGCACTTAGTAAAGAGCAGTACTTTCATTCTTTCTCCCTCCTCTCCAACTATGACATGTTATTTGTCCTCTAGGAATGTGTTCACATACCACAGGTACTGAAAAATAGCAGCTGTTGCTAAATAATGTTTTTTGAATGGTAAGGACACTATCTGAGAGAATTAACTCTTACATTAATTCTTTTCTTGACATGTTATAAATAGGCGTGGTTGAATACTCAGGATGTCCACATACCTATATAAAATAAACAGACAAAGCAGCAAACAAAAATATTTACAGAAAGAAAGAATAGAAAAGGAAAAACCAACCATTTCATCTCCTTAGGATCACAAGTGAGTCCAGAATCAAAAGCAGAGGTGCACTTAGCAAAGCACAGGTGACCTAGTCCTATGGTCAGAAAGGTTTAAGAAAAATAAATACAAACAAACAGAAATATGGAAAAGTACATGCATTCTATGTCTTCAACAGATTAGGATGATAGGAAATTTGTTTGCAGATACTACAAATACACCTAATTGTCCATTCCTTCAACTGACACCATAAAATATGTGTTATTAGTGTGCTGGCTGGCCTAGCACCTGCCTGTAGCAGCACTTAGCCCAGTTCTCAGAGGACTGATGGGAATCGAATGTCATTTTCAGCATTTTCTCTTGAAATGTCTGTGCAGAGTACACAAAACTAAATGTTTTTCTATTCCTTGTACAGCTTGAAGATGGCTTATTAGTGAAATGATTGATTTATGCTTTGACCTTTACTGTTCAGTTACTGATCTGTTTCTCTTTGCCTCTGAAAGACTGAAATGCATGTCTTATAAGGTAGCCCTGACACAATTTCAAAACATGCTTTTTCAAATGGAAGCAATGAAACCTGGTATTTGAAAATGCTCCTTGAAGGATATCTTAATAAAAGTGATGGCATTAACAAAAATATCAACAGTAATTACTTGGATATACCTTTATGTGACCTGGAAAAGTGTCCCAGATGTAAATGCATTGCCTATAGCTATATAGTCTTGTAAACATAAATGTTTATTATCGTTCACAGTAATGCTTTTAATCAGAAGTCTTGTAACTAATATTTGGACTATCTGAATTACTCTAAAAACACTTTGTCTCTTTATTATTGAGTAGTTTAAAGTTAGTTTTATTTAGTTTTAAGGCTTGATTTTGGAAATAAAAAGACACTCTCAAAGAATGAGAAGTGGAGATATTACAGAATTTAGTATTTCTGTTGCTATTGGTTAATTTTTAAGTATCATCTTAAGAGTCTTTTGCTATCCCTAGAAACAGCACTCAGCAAAAAAAAAAAAAAAAAAAAAAAATACAAATCTAGGATGTCCTGAAGTGCAGCAGGTGTTGGCTGTGTCATTTCAACATCAGTTTGGGGTTCAACAGCCTTGCAGGACTGAGATTGCCAGTTTGCAGGTGTTAAATTTAAAAGACTGTGAGGCCAGCTGCATTCAGGCACTGCGAGTGTTCACGGCAGGCATTCAAGGGCAAATCGTGCTTGAGCAACCTGATTGCCTCTACAACTAAATGACTGGCTCTGCAGATGAGAAAAGAGCCGTGGAGGTAATATACCTTGACTTTGGTAAGGTTTTTGACACTGTCTCCCACAGTGTTCTCATTTGGTAGCTGAGGAGACCCTGGCTGCCTAATCTGATTGCTATGTGAGTAGAAAATCGTCTGGGCTATCAGGTGCAAAGGGCAGTGATTAGTGGCCCCATGGCCAGCAGGCAGCTGCTGAAGAGAGGGTACCCAACACGCCAGGGGACCGGTGCTGGGGCCCTTAGTGTTCATCTGTGACCTCAGTGGTGACACAGAACAAACTTTGTACGTGGCACAACCTTAAGGGAAATGGCTGTCATTAGGAATTTGAACTTCAAGCCAAAGGCTTATCATGGCAAACCTGACCATACTTTTCCCAGAAGCAGTTCAAACACTAGCCTATCACTTTCTATTAATTAAGGTATTTATACTGATTACTCTTGTTCCCCCTTCCTGATGATTGTCTTTCTTCCTTACATGGGACTTAAAGGTTAGTGTTAAGATCCAATTATTAAAATTATTAGAGAGATGTCTCTGCCCAAATTAAGGTGCAAATGAGACCATATGCCAAAGTCAATAATACAGACTTAACTGTAAAGAGAGATAGATGGGGAAAAGAGAGACAAGAACTGGGAAAGAAAGAGAGCAACAGAGAACAAATCAAGTAGAAAAGAAAAGTCACGACTCCATAAATTCTGACCCATTGGTCCTTTTCTAGTCTTCTCAGTGTTTGCAGACTGGGCATGAAGTGGTAGAAGGACAGCCCACCCAACACCAGGTCCATAGGGTTTATATTAAGCTGAGGGTGGGTGGAAAATGTCTCCATGAGTCTTTGACCCCTGCTAAGATGTTGCAGCCATCTCTTATGTCAGCCTCGTAGAGTCAATCATGGTCCATTATGATGAATAACCTCATCCTACTGTGAATGCCCCTGTGCTTGGAAAGGGAGTAACTTGGGTGGTTGCTACAAATGGTCCAATGTTTGTCATTAATCACTAGCAGTCCAGTCTCTCACAGTCACCCTTCTGACACTAGACCTTTTCCATTTAGCTTAGTTCCTTGTCCTCTGTACCTTTGGTTCCTCTCCTTCTCTCTCCCTTTCTCCCTCTCTTTCTCTCTCCCTTTTTTTTTTTTTTTTTTTTTTTTTTTTTTCTCCTGACTGGGGATGTCAGCCAGTGTGTGGATGACTTCATCTGAGCAAATTGTCTCAGCTCCCTTGATAGTCAGTGGAGAGAAATAGGAACTCTTGGGGTACAGCATATTTCCTAATTTAGAACAGGTTAGGTGAATACGTCTGACAAGTGGCTCCTTTTCTCTATTGACTGTACAAGAAATGAAGATGAAGCCTCTCAGATGCATGTCACAGCTATCTAAAGTTAGGTACAGTGATATCACAATACATCAGAGTGATCACAACCAGAAAGAATGATGCTGGCACTATCCCATGATAATAGAAGCTATTTCTTCATGTTTTAAGGACATGTCATTTTTCCCATGTTCGGAGTCCTCTACCTAAGTTTCTGTGCTGGCTTTTGTTTTTCACTTTTTTTTTTTTTTAATTTATGGACACAGTGTATGGGGACATTGCTCTGCTTCTATTTTTGCATATACCAGGAGATTTCCGGTCCTGAAATTGCTGCTCATACTCACAGAAATGGTTGAAGGATCACAGTACTGGGTATCTCACTGCTGGATTTCCAGATGCAGATTTCACTTAACAGAAACAGAATAGATTAAATACTAATTTTCTGGTTATTTTCTTAGTCTTTTACATTCCAGTTAACGCATTAGCCTCTGTTATGTTGAATACTATCAATGCTCCCCAGTCTGAGAGATATTATAATGTATCTGGCTGGTACAAAATGCTTCTGCTGTGCTTTAAGTATAACATTATGCAGCCAATGAGATTTTAATGGCTCTTTATCACAGCTGGACTCCAGCAATAAATGCATCAAGACTTGAGACACATTCTCCTTATATGTGACTGAGGACAATGAAGGAACCCAAATACATAGGACGTATCATGAGATTATTTTGATCTACAATAAAATAGCCAATGCTATAGCACTATTTTCAAACTCCTCAGATTTAATCTTGGCTCACTTCAGATTTTAATGCAACAGGAAATTGATATTAGGCTAATTTTATAGATAGAGCAGCAAACCTTCAAATTTTTTCTTTCCAGATATTCATGAAATCTCTGATCATTGAGCTTTTTCAATCGCAAATGATAATGAAGCCATCTGCTTTAGAGATGTTAGAGATCATCAGGTATCAGGTTTCCTATTCTTTCAGATTTCATTAGAACTGTGATTTAAAAGAGGAGAGGGTGACCTAAAATTTGTTTATTAATTTGGTGACTGACTGGTCTTTCACTTTTATTGACGAGTATAGAATTGAAAAAGTAAACTTAGAGGAATTCTTGGCCTGAAAGTTATTGCATGTTTTAGATAATTGAAATAAAAGCCATTGTCAGTGACAGTGTAAGCAAAGTTAAACGCGAAAGAGCAACTCTTAACTCTTTTCACACTGCATTTTACAAAACAGCCTGATAAAAGCAGTTTTGTTCTACCTTTTATGAATTTCGTGTAAGCAACGCATTCAGAGATTATTGCAAGTCACAGAAAATACAAAAAAAAACTCTCATAAAAGAAAATTTCTCATCTCTTTCAGTAAACAGTAATAACTTTGCCTCTGAGACAATAATATTCTCGATGTCCCATTCCCATTTAACTCATTGAGATATTAGAACTAAAGGCTACAAGCTCTCTATTTTGCATTTGGCTTCTTGGTAAAATGTTTGAATGTGACAGTAGAAGGAATGTAATGCTGTAATGCTGCTGTAGAGTCATGCTGGATGCTACACTGAAGGCACTTGATCTTTATCTTAGAAACAAAGATGCAGGTGTGTATTTGGGTTAGACTCATGTTTTGGATACTCAGGAAGTGTCTACATTCATATTGATTTAGATTTTCACTGCAGAGAGAAGTCTCTCTTCACTTACTCCTTTTTGCAGCATGCATATATGAGTCTGTGTTTATCTCTTCTGCATAGCAGTGTTGTCTGGATGAATAATTTCTGAGTTTTGTGGTTTGTTTTTTAGTCGCTTTTTCTTTTCATGTACAACAGGTTCTGTAAAATGCACAGAATAAGTCTATTCTATGGTATTTTAAGGTTTTTACTTTAGTCAAATGTGATGCCCCCAAGCAGTGCTGGTGGCAAGTATTGAAGAGTTTAAACATTACTCTTGTGGCTTCTCCAGCCCATTCTGTCAGGAAGATTCCACTCTTCCTGAACAAGGAAGGGCCTTTGTTCATTGTAAGGGTGGTCTGTCCTGTGGGAATGGCAGAACAATCCTGCACAAGCCTTGTGCTCCAGCAGGGACACGGAATAGTTTGAAGTCCATACAACAACTGACAAAATGATAAGTGAGTATTTCACGAGAGGCAAGGTGGTCAGTCGGGGTTTTTAACACTGGTTTTATGATTTTACCAAGCTTCTGCTTCCTTACCACTTTTAAAATGTCTGGGATGTTTTCTTTTGGTAATGCCCCAGTCTGAAGCCCATTTTCCCTTCCCTTTCTGACTGTTACGTAGTGTTGCAGGTAGTTTGACTGGAAGTTATTGCTTCAACACAGTAAGATGTTCCTCTGCAGCACACACAAGCAGGGGAGTTAGCATATTTTGGGGAATGGTGCTTTAATCTCTTAACCCTAGAAAGCATAATGTAAAAAGCAAGAAGCTGTGTCCTAGCTGGAGCTGTCCATGCTCATTGTCCGTAGTACTTATGGCATACAGTGGCAGTGTCATTCCGCAACCAATAATATAAAATTCAACATTACAGACTCTTCTCACACAAAAATCAAATCCTCTTGAGGTACCTAGACATCAAGTTTCTCCATCCCTCTATATTACTCATAATCATGAGTGGCATGGGATGTGGGGGAAAATGAGCAAGTTTTTGGGGAAATTCTTGCTTCACTGGTTTGGAAGTGCACCCCTGAACAATGACAAGACTGTTAAAGTGACAGAATATTTACAAGGATATTTGCATTTTGGCCTTAAAGGAAAAATGTTGAGGGTTTTTTTTAATGAAAATTTGGATTTCAGAAAGTACAGTGTAATTAAATTGTCTTGTTATCTGCTGTTTGATGTTATGCTAAATGGTTATCAAAGTTAATCAAATATATTTGAACTATTTTGTTGGGAAAAATGTTCCCATGAGTAGCTTCTATTCTTTCAGATTCTCAGAGTCTTATTTCCCCTCCAGACTGCACACACTGGATTACAAGGGGGGAAATTCACTCACCTGTCAATAGACATGTGTCCCACTTGAGATGTTTCAGCATTCCCAAGCCACATGCAGAGGTTAGGTTAATATGATACAGGCTGAAGGATCAATCTCACAGTGTTCAAAATAATAGCCTATCTTTATATTTCAGCAACTGATTCATGTGCTGATGTCTGCTTATGAGCAACATTTTCTGATAAATACTCCTCATACCCTCTGAAACACCACCAGTTATTTCTCCTGGCCTTCAGATGCCTCTTCAAAAGGGCATTGTTGAGGCAGAGGTCACATGTAAGCCTCATTAGCTCTGTGGGGACATCTTGCATGTGCTAAAACACCTCAAATGGCACCAGACTCCTCCACATCCATATCTGAAGTGAGCCATCAGCTTTTTCAAGTGCAGAATAAGAGATATGGACTGAAAACCTAGGGATGATGGTTATCTTCAGCACAAATGGAAAAGGCAGTTTCTCTGTGATCAAATGGCAAAAGAAAGGACACAGCATCTCAAAACACAGCAGACAGGGTTTTTGAGGTGTCTGTGGAGTGGTCAGGTAGCTTTACCAGCACATGGCAAACACAGCACAGTAGAAATGGATTGACATTTCTGGTTTGGGTTGGTGGGTGTGAAAAGTGTAAAAGTTTCAGCTGATGTCAGTGCAATAATTATATGAATACCAAGGAGTCCCATAATGAGGATGCTGCAGTGAATCCAAGCTGGAGTTGTCTGGGCTACATTCAAGAGCTGCAGCATCCAGGGACATTTATCTTCTTGACTTTCTTCGTGTTGTGGAAGATGGAGAGGGGAAAGTTAGATACTACTTTTAAACCAAGAGAGAGTAAAGTATGATCTCAGAGGCCTGAGCAGTGGAGGTCAGGAGGATTAATAACTTAGAGCAATAAGCAGTAAGGATGAGGTGGAGGGAAAGTAATGAGAAGAAGACAAATTGGATGTTTTGATTTTTTTTTCCTGTCAGTAAAAAAATAGCAATAAAATAAATCCTCTTGAGAAGGTGGCGATGTTCATCAGTAGGAACCTAATTTGTGCTTGATTATACCTGACATTTCTTCTTCCTGAGTTTTTGGGGGGGATTTTTTTTAAACAATGCTTATTTTCCTCCTCAGATTTGAAATAATGCATTTTCACTGATGTAAAAGCCAGTATCTGCATATAAATGGCAGTTTTTCAACATCACCACAGGAAAATTTCATTTTCTCATCCAAGGATGATATTATTACATGGACTTAATACTGAATGAAGTGTAAACCAGAATATTTTATTTAAATGCAAATTTTGAAAAATGACTGCAAGAATATCTCCGAGTTCATTCAGTATCAAAATGCTGTTATTGGATGAAATGGATAAACACTTCACCAAACAATAATTCAGCTTCTCACTATATTTATCTTTTAACATAAATTTTTTGAACTAGTCTGAAAGCTAAGTTGCTCAAAATATCTTTATTTATGAGAAGCAATTTTTGAACAGAACATAACTCTGTAAGTCTTTAGCTTCATTTTGGATCTTGTTTGAGAAATAAAAGTATGAATGTTCAGTGCCCTTGTTATGTAAGATATTTATCAAGGAAATTGCCATTGGTATGTCTACCAGTATGATGCAAGGATGTTGCTTGTCTTAATCCCAATTTCCCCTTTAATTAATTATTACTACATATTTTTCTTGTTCTAGACATCTGATATTGTTAACTTGATGTTGAGTCATTACACTGAGCTAGCAAAACTTTTTGTTTGTTTGTTGGTTGATTTTGTGAGTTTTTGCATTCATTTTTATTTAAAGAAAGAAGTACTTTGACTTTTTGAACCCAAAAGAAGACTCATCCAAGAGCAAGAAAATCATAGTGCTCCTCTCTCTTTCTAACTTCCTTTTGCTATAAAAAAAAGATGCTTCAGTAATAGTTTCTGGTATATTGAAATTAAGTAACATACCACTTTCAGTACTCTTTTCTTGCATCCGAAGAAGAGCAAAAAAGCTGGTGAAGGGTCTGGAGCACAAGTCTTAAGAGGGTTGGCTGAGGGAGCTGGGGGTGTTTAGCCTGGAGAAAAGGAGGCTGGAGAGAGTCCCTACGGACCTCTACAACTACCTGAAGAAAGGCTGGGTTGGTCTCTTCTCCGAGGTAA
>WAAE01006108.1:2361-20828 GCA_013400495.1 Nicator chloris | reverse complement strand
AAAGAGAGAGAGTAGATGCATTTATTATTTGGTACAATACCTTACAGCCAAATATAAGATGCAGACTGCTAAAATATGCAGTCAATGTTTTTTCTAACCATGAAACTTTTAGCAAAGATTTGCTTGAATCAGAACCTTGGATCCAAACACTGCTAGGAAACTGGAAGTCACGTCTGCAATCCTTGCTTGTGCTCATCTCTACAAGGGCAAGAAAAACAATTGGAAGTAAAACTGTTTGTTCTAAACTCATAGATGCTTTGGTGTTTGTTTGTTGCACTAACTTGTTAGCAGCAAAATGCACATGTGTATTTGCAGAGACACCTCATAAAAATCTGGAACACATTGGCTTATATACTACCTTAATATGGTATATTAAATAGAATCTTGAAAGGAATTACTAAAAATACGAGGATTTGACACTGATTTTGGAGGAAAAACCCCTGTTAATATTTAGTTAAATATGCAAGCAGAAATCCCAAACACATCTTATGGAAAAACAATCTCAAATCTGAAAATAATATTTTATGGGAGCAATTATTCCCCTCTAAATAAGTGATACTTTTACTGCTGAGTGTAATCTCAGATGGCAGGTTTACATATGTACGGGTTTTCCATTTTCAATGTGAAAAATGTTTTCTGTATCTAATTAATTTAGGGAATGTCTTGTTTGAAATATTATACTGAGTTGTATGCATTTAGTGTAGTGTGAACAGAGGAGGAGAAAGAAAGAGATGAACCTTGTAAGTAGTTTAAGCATTTTAATTTCAAAGTCATTCGAGGTTTGTATAAAAGTGGGAATGATTGCCTGGTTGGACCTCTTTTGTGGATCATTCATGGCTTTATATAGAATTTAACGTGATGGTACTACAACCCCCAAGTGTTACTGTCCCATTAGTACAGATATGATAATAGTACCATAAAATTTAGTTGCTGAATGTTCTAGGCCCTAAACATTACTGGCAAACAAACTCATACTGTTGTTAATATTCTCTATGGAGAAGAGGTTCAACCAGCAAATACAAACTCAAATTGAATTTTCAAATACCCAAAATAATACTGAGCCACCCATGAACAGTTCAACTCCTCTTTCAGTTTGGGGAAAGCAAACAAATGAATCTTCCTGTATTTCTGATTTAGCATATCAAAAAGCAGAATCAACTCCAACGACTTTTGAGGCTGATGAAGGCTATAATATCTGAGATATTCAGTAGAACAGCTAAAGCTTCCAAACTTTTTAGTGATGGGAAAAAAGACAAAGCTTTTCAAGAGCTATCTGTTGCAAATATGCTCTACTTAGTGCAATTCCAGGGTGGGTGAGGGTAAGAATATTGAAAACTTCTTTTTTCAGATAATTTTAAAGAGTTCCTAATTTCATTCTGGTTTTAAATGTATTTTTTCGAACCCATACAGGTAAGGAAATCTGGAAACCAGTAACAGACAGCTGTGCTCAGGCTATTAAACGCCAATCTGGTCATATCTATGAAAAGGGACATCCTGTTGGTCTAGAAATTAGTAAATTGAAGCGAAATTATAAGTAATTAGCTGACACACTTTCACAAACCCTGTGAAAATTATTTTAAAACATCTAACATCTGTTGGCTAATAAAGAGAAATAGTATAGTTGCAGCAGAACATTTCAAGTGCCAGTAACAAAAATGTTACAATGCTGTGAAGGGTAGCTGCTACGTGACAGCAGCAAGGATGGAGTTGAAGAACATGTGCCATCCAAATGTGGGTAGCAGATGTGTGAAACCAAACATGTGCCTGTCACATCCTGTGCCTGAGTTTCTCTAAAACCATGGGACACAGTGACTGGTCCAGCTCAGCTGAGCACTCTTCCCTTTCTCAGCACCTTGTCAGGTGCACCACGTTATTGGACATACATATGATTGTCCCTTACTTTCTTCCTTCATGAAAAAAGACAATGCTGTGCTTTATGGCATTGATGAGGCAGCCCCTCAGGCTGAAACTCTGCAGAGTTTCATGTCTTCATCCACATCTTGATAAAGACTGGCTGGTTTTTATTCTTTTGTGTGAATTCCTAAGGAGTATTCTATGGACAATGTTAGCTGAAGGCAGCATATAATGGTTGCAATGTAATTGTTACCACTGCTGTTTTAATTTAGAGTTTGTGTTTGTCTTGTCCTTCCCTTGCATGTGCTAACAGCATGTTTATATCAGGAATGTGAGGTCCCATGATGAACAGCTAATTACATAAAACTTGACATCGCTGTCCAAATCCCAAATTAAAACAATTCTTCTCACCATAGGGTTATTTTATATGTAGATCTTTAACTTAACTGTTACTACAATTTTTTGCTGTTTTCTCAATCTGAGGTTTAAGCAAGGAGCTGTGATGGTGCATCACAAATATGAATCCTGAGCATAAATGTTACATAGCTTCTTTCTCATTATTTGATGCAGAAATTACTTTATTCCCACTAAAACCAGAAACTTTCCTGCACAGCAATGTTAATCTTGAAAGCAGATACAAACAATCTGTAGGGAGACAAGACTATTTCTGTAATGCGTCACTAACAAATTTGAGAAGTGTCTTACAAAGAAGGAAGCAACACCAATTTTTAAAAAGGTCCTTCAATAATTTCCTAGTTGAAACTGTTAGGGTTTAATCTGTAATGTCTGAAATTCAGTCAAAAAGTGAGATGTTTACACATCTAAGGATCATTGAAATGGGTTCCCCTGAAATTATTCTTAGATTCCTAGTCAGTGAAATGCTATTCATGATCTTACTGATGACACGTCTTTCAAAAATTCTGCAGAGATTGATTCCATATTAGAATTCACTGCTATGAAGGAACTGATTCCAAATCCAAACATCCCTCCATTCTAAAGAATAGTGAATTTAAATAATTGTCTTAAAATAGTAGAATTTTTAAGGTTGGAAAACACCTTTGAGATCATGGGGTCCCACCATTAACTGACACTTCCACATTAGTCACTGAACTGTGCCCCCAAGTGCCGTTTTCACATGGATTTTTAACACCTTCAGAGATGGTGGCTCAATCACTTCCCTGAGCAGCCTGTTCCAATGCATCACCACTCTCAGTGACAATTTTTTTTTTCTAAAATCTAATCAAAAACTCCCTGGTGAAACTTGAGGGCATTTTCTCTGGTCCTGCCAGTTGTTGCCTTGAAGAAGAGACTGCATCCCACCTTGCTCCAACCTCCTTTCTGGTAGTAGGAGAGTGATAAGATCTGTTAGACAGTGGTTAAATAGGACTTTGAAGTCTTTGATACCATATTTCTCTTTAATCAATTAGTGTGTAAAGCTGAGTTGATGTAATGTCTTTTTAATATTTTAGCTGAAATAAATTTATAAGAATTGTGGAAAAGTGTTCTTTTAGTGTGTATCTGTTATTAAGGGAGAACTGAGATTGCACACACTCCCAGAACAAACTTCTGCATTTAGGAGAAAAAAGTTTTGAGATTGTCCTTGGACACTTTGCAGAAAAAAGGGAAAGTTAAAGATGTCTGTCGGTCTTCTGTCCATCCCTGCGTGCTTAAGCAAAGATCCAGTACAAACCACTCTGATATTGGCAATGAAGAAAGAGTAAAAAAATTTGTTTGAAGGCAGAGTTCTTTATAAAATTCTCAGAAATAAAAATTCAGCAGATGTCTTCTCTTGCAGCTCCTTTTTAATGCCTGGGGTTGGGGAAATTCCATAATCACTCGATTAATGACAATGCTTACTGTATTCCAACAAAATCCTGGTCAGAGTGCCAAACAAAATACGCTTGTGTTGTGATTGCAAGTACTTCTATTAATTAGATGTGAAATTTGGAAGAAACTTGCTCCTGAAACAGAGGATCACAGTTTTTTTCCAGCAGATGACACTGTATTTCTCTCTGGAGAAGACATCCTAATGTGTGTTCAGACTCACTCTGACATACAGAGAGAAAATGAGACATCTATCTTCTTGCTACTGCAAGATTTTAAAAATATTCATCTCCTGCAATAGCCTTTCCAGGGACTGAGGGTGCATTTAGGTACTTATGTACTACCTTTCACTGTGATTGATTGGGAATAGGGTTATATACATTCAATGACTGACAATAAAAAAGCAAAAATTCAGTTTCTGAGACTTTTTGTAATATTTTTTGAACCTTTACACAGAGAGCTGTGAAAATTACTTTAACAACCTGAGTGGTTAGCCAAGTACTACATCTCCACCTACAAATCCAGCTAAGTAAATTATTAAAGCAGGAAGACTCTACTGAGCGATGGAAGACTAAAAAAAAAAAAGGTTAAAAATTGTCATTTCAATTTACAAAGCCTGAATTGTCCATAGTATTCCAGACTACTTCTTTTTCTAGACAAGAGGTTCCTCCTGAACCTGTGAGCAGTGCTGCAGGATGTTATTCTTCCTCTCTTTAAACTTTACTTTTCTCGTACTTCAGTGACTGCACAGAAAAGTCCAAGTGCAGGCAGGAAAATTGAGAATTTGACCACTGGTAAAAGAGAGAGCAGCAGTAAGATTATATCATAGATCCCATTCTCATATTTTCTTCATATCTGCAGATATTCTGGATGTAGAAGCCATGTCAGAGCTGGTGTTCTAAATGCTTCCTAGTAGTTCCTTTCACTTAGACCCTGTGAATCTTGGGTTGAAAAAGTGTAACCATATGACTACCTGCTTTCCCATCCGGTTCATGTATAGCAGATTGAGCTCCCTTTTTCTTCCAAGATAAATTCCCTGAGCATTCAATTAGCATTCAATTCTGTAAAACTTAACTGACATTTAGCAAATAAGTTTCCATTTTTCCTTTGAGACAGGTCATATAACAAAAAAACCCCACAAACCTTCATAAAACCTGTGCAGTACTTCCAGCGAAACAGAAAATTATGCAACACTTCTGAGTACTGAAATTCTTGTTCAAAGTGAACTAGCTGCAGAATCTAAGCCACATCTTGGAAATCTGAAATTCATGAGCATGAATCCAGGTAGTGTGTCATAAAGGATAAAAAACAATTTTTTCTTTTATTTTCCCCTAATAGTAATATTAAGGGAAAGCCTATATTAAGTGTCTACAATTAAATATCTATACATATATATGAGCAGGAACAGGAGTTGGACTTGATGATTTTTGTGGGTCCTTTCTAACTAGGGATAAATTTTATAATTCTATGAACAACTCATGTGTAACACCAGTCTAAAACACTCATATAACATAAAACTGTGAATATTATTTTTAGATTAATTTAACTTCTTTTTTTTTTCTTCTTATCTCCTTACATCAATTATCTTTGAATGGAGAAGCGACATCATCCTTTCTATTGCTTAAAAATCTTTCTGTTGAAATACAGCCTTGATTAGACAAGGGCAGTTCTTGATTTAATGTACACATATCTTTCATGAAAACAGTTGTACTTGCTTATAAGTAGTAATGTAGAGCTGTTAAATGGCAATATATTTCCTGAATGCCAGCTCTTTTAGTTGACTGCACACTCCAGCTTTGACATTTGCTGTTTTATTAGTCTAATTCTGATGAATGGAAGGAAAAGGTCTCATCACAAGAGGGTTTATATGGAGCAGTTTATATAAATGAAGGAAGAGGCAGGATTAGTTAGACCTTCCATTGACATAATTTTTATTTCTTCTCTAGGGTTATGAAGGCCACCTGCAGGTCACATAGCCCTCTTTACTCCAGAATGTACTAAATTTACTTGCTTTACTTGGGATGGTATTTTATGCAGCATAATCTTCAAAATTTCCAAGGCTGGAAATTTCCTAACCATCTTATTAGTAGTTAATGATATTACATTTATGCCATTCCTGTAAAAAGAATCTGCCTTCTCCTCTTATCATCCCCTGCAGCCTGTGGCAGACAGCTCCCTCCCTTTCCCCAGCTCTCCTTCACACTGAAAAGAACTCTTTAAAAGTTATCTCATCTGAATTAGTACAACATGAGTTTCCAAGGGTCCCTTTTTGTTGCTTATTGTGTGGCCAGTTAACACAGCTAATAATAATAAACTGCATTTACTGGTAAAGAGCAATTTCTGACTATGATTAGTTAATTTTATGCATGGTTCTTCAGACTATGGTAGTACTCAGAAAGTATAACTAAAAGAAGTTGCAAATGAGGGATCAGTTGTTTTCAATGATCATTATTTTATTTGTCTGTTTGTCCATTTAACAGAGCTAAATACAACTTTTTCCAAGGAAAAATGTTTTAGATTTTTTTTAAATTATATATTACTGCTTACTACTAATTGATTTTTTTAAAATATCCAGTAACTGACCTCTGCAGAATTTTGTCTCTTGCATTATTTTACCTTTCAGTAAACTTTTTTCAACTCTAGTGAATATTGTTATCCTAAAGTCAGAAAGAGTACAAATAAAATCACTGAGCATATGTTTAATTCTTATTCTGGCTTCTATGTTGGACACATTCCTCAGAAGAGTTTTAAAATCCTGATCACAGATAATGACCTTCAAAGAAAATAATTGACATTAAGTATAAAATGTCAGTGACATTTTCATGAAAGACAATATTCTTCATCGTATGTGGATCAAAATACAAGATATTAATATAATTCAGTGAATCATGCAGTTGCCAGAATTTTGGAAATATATGCATTTGATATATGTTTGATATGTGCAAGACTATATATTTTTAGTTTTATGGTTCTTAGAATCAGTTTCTTGTGTATCTTTTGCTCATAAAGCTTGCCATTTTGTAAAAACACTGTGCAGAAGAGCTCAGATGAGTGTCACCAGTCTTGATCAAGACCCTGTGTATTTCCAAGGCATGTCCAAGTTCTGTACTTCTGTTAAAAATCATGTACTGCCTTCAGGCTCTTAGGAAAAAACTGTAGCATGTAGCTGTGGTTCCAGGCTCTGAAGAACTGGTTGAATAAAGACTGTTGAACATCTTTCTGCTCGACAAACCTGGATAAAATGAGGGTTTAGGAAAACAAACAAGTTTCAAAAGAAATTATGCCCTGGAGCTGTAAACTAGATCTATGGAAAGGGTTTCCAAGAAACTCAGTTTGTACACAATGCGTTGTCAGGCATCAATAACTGTATTTGCTGTCAGGAACCTCATTCCCCAAGCAGCAAACATTAAAATGTGTAGATGAAGCTTGTATGCCCACGATGGGATTTCAGATGGAGTCATTTCCAGATTGAAAGTATTGGACAGATACTCTTTATGATGGAATTTCAAGGGAAAAATATGGACAGAGAGTTTGGTCTTATGAAAATGGAAGATGAAATTTCATTGTAATAACGTGCTTCAGACCCTGACACAACACGACATAATCAGATCTCCCTCCTCCTTGTATTACTCATTTTAGCACCAAACATGTTACGTACTGTTGAATGTGGATAAACAGATTAAGATAACACAGGCTAAAGTACACCAGAAAACAACTGAAAATTTGTTTCATCAAACTTTGATGAAATAAACTGAATGAAGATGTGAAATAAGGACTATTAAAAAACAGAGTTTTGGAGCTATGGAGATTTAAAAAAAGATAAGATCTCATAATGGATTGGATGTTGGTGCTATGCAGGAACTGAGTATCAAAGGAAAAAAATTTTCAAGGAGGATTAAGCCTAGACAGGGAGAAATTCCCTAGACTGGAAAAAAATTATTTATATATTTGTTTTAAAAAATATGTATTGATTTCATTCTACTACAGATAGAAGCCTCTAGAAAATTTTTTGTGTATCAACACCTATTTTTAGCATAAACATTAAAGGAATATCCTGGTGGTTTTGTTTGTGTCAACTGAAATAGTGGAATTTAAAAAGCAATACAATTATTATCTTATGCAAAGGTAAATAAAGAAATGAGAACTAATTTAAAATAGTGTTATTTTAAAATATGTAGACTTTTTTGACCTCAAATAGGATCTTAATAACCGTAAGGTGTTCCTTGCACGTTCTGTAACATAAGTGTTAAGGGTCTAAAGCCAGAGCTAATATTCATGGGATTTGTAGGTGAACATGAGTGTGCTTGTGAGTGTAGAGAGCAAGAGAAGGTGTGTTTTCTTTAGTGCATCCTAACATGGGCCTGCTGGACTAACAGCATTTGTGTTAGTGCTGCTGATATTTACATTCGTGCCCATAAAGGCCCCGCTCTGTCTGTGGGGGCCCGCGTGGCCAGGCATGTTAAATGTTGTGTGATTGTGTGCAATGTGTCATTTTGGAGCACACCTTCCCCTTTGCTGCTGGCTGAACCTGCAAACTCAGACAGCAGCTGCATCCATCAGGCTGGACAGAGAGCCCTCCTGGACCCCAGCGTGCCACAGCCCCAGCTGTGCAGCCAGGGGGAAGGGAAGGCTGCTGGCACCTGCTGGAGGCAACAAGCCAAGGGACATAATTAGCAGGCATAGATTGTCCAGAAAAGATGAACATGGAGTTTTAAAGCTGTGAGGACGATTGCAAGAATTGGTACCAGATGTGGTTAAAATCACGGTCTGACTGGTACCATTTAACACTGACTATTCTGGTGACTACTGCTCCCCTTTTTGTAATTTCTGTCTTTTGCTGCATGACACGAGGCAGAAGTGGCTTGTCCATCTCTTAAGTCAGTGCTTGCAATGAAGTAATGACCTTTTCCTTGACAATGCACTTGACATTGCCTATCTCCAATGCTATTTATTGGCTTTCTTGTCTTGTATTCCTTTGCAAGAAATTCTTCCGAAGACTGACTCATTGTGATTGCATGGCCACAGCCTGTTTTATTTCCTCCTCAGCTGTTGCATTTTGACCTTTCTTGTACATAAGTCTGGGTTTGGAGATGAAGAGGAAAATAGAAATGTACACGGGAGAAGTAGGAGCTGCCTGCATTCTCTACCAGTTTGTCACAGGACAGCCGTGGGACTGGAACACAATGATCAGTGTGCAGATGTTGACACCTTTTACATCTTCAGACAACACACCACACACAGGTCTCACAATGCTGGTTGTGAGAACTGGCCAGTTACTGTGTGCAGCTAGGCCAGGGAAATACTTCAGGCCTACCTTAGTTCAAATACTATTCCAAACAATTAACGTCAAGGAACTAAGAACTAAAATTAGNGTGAGAACTGGCCAGTTACTGTGTGCAGCTAGGCCAGGGAAATACTTCAGGCCTACCTTAGTTCAAATACTATTCCAAACAATTAACGTCAAGGAACTAAGAACTAAAATTAGGAATGATAATACACAAAATCATCTTTTAAACAAAAACATAACAACTTTTCAAGCACAAACATGTACACATCTCACCTACATGGAACCTGTTATCATTCCATACTACTTATAGGCCATAACAAATACTCTATAGGAGAATTTGTGTCTCCACAATTCCTCAGAGTACCAAATGTACCAGAACCCTTTCTCTGAGATCATGAGGGATTTTGGCACCACTCTCACTGCCGCCTTTCTTTACCATGTCAGATTTATATCACTTTCATATATAGTTGCTGAGTTCTTCCCATTTTGGGTTCTATTCTCCAGGGAGAGCCATTATTGCTTAATTTTACTCTCAGGCCATGACTAGATTTTATCATGTTTGGTAGAGTTAGAAAAATCCAACACACAATAAAAACCATATGTAAATTGTGATTGTATACAAAAAATTAATGTTAAAGACAGCAGAAATGCAAAGTAGTAAGGAAAATGTGGAATCAATATCACTTGTATTTGGTGTTCAGCACAACCATTTTGTTACTATCTGCATAACAATTCTTCAATGAAATTGGTGGTCAGTGTTTGCTAAAGGAACACTGAAAGAAAATAAAATAATGGGTAGTTGTTCAATGTAACTTAAACCTGAGGCTGCACTTCATTCTGTTGAAAACTTGTTCTGAATACAAAATGGATAGTTATTTAAATGGATTTTTTTGTGGCGTTCATTACTGCAGTTGCAGTGCTTTACATCACGGGCTAATTTATCTTCAAAAACATTTTAAAGATGGGTTATATATTCAGAGTACAAGTTACATGATCTATACTGTTTTTTTAAATGTTTCCTGATTAAATTAATGGTGTTTGGCTTAACCTATAAATCACCTAATATTTTAAGGCTTGGACACTTGTAGGCAGCAGCAGGCACTTGACCTTGACACTCTCAATGTAAACAGCAAGGTGGCCATCAGATTATCTGTGAGGGTCCTCGATTTGGAAATTAACTTCCTTATCAATTAATTGGTCTAGGACTCAGTTTCTTGGAAACCTAGACATGTTATAAAGACTATCTGGTTTTTTGTCTTCCATTTTTCTATTAAAGAAACTGAGGAAATAACTAGGTGAATTCCATACAGTTAATTTAGGAAGTTATAGGCACTGTGAACACATAATAGTTTTCTTACGAATCCTGAATAAATACCCCATGAACTAATTTTAATAAAATTATGCTAACAACATTATGTAAATATTTATTCCAAAGTTAACTATCTTTTTTTTTGGCTATAGTTTTTTTTTTTACTTTGCATTATCTTGTAGTAGATTTCACAAATGGGTTTATGTGTCAGAATACTTGCTGAAAAAGGCTTTTGCAATCTATCATTATGGGCCAACCACTTTACAACCCATGCTTTTTAATGTGAACCTGAAATTATATTTGATACTTCATATTTCTCCTAAATAACAGCGCTCTCAGGCACACAGTGTGATTCTTGGGGTTTGTTCTGGCAGTGTTCTCAGGCACATTCTGTGACTCTTGGGAATGTCCTGTGCATGGCTAAGACTTGTACTCGATGACCCTTCTGGGTCCTTTCTAATTCAGAATGTTCTGTGATTCTGTAATAAGCTAGTTTGGGAAATATAGCAGGCCTGACTTTTGTTTGCAACCTCAAATAAGCCTGTCACTGACTTTTAGGCAGAGATGATCTTACTTGTAACAGTGGTGTTGCTGCTGGAAATTAACACCAGAACAAGTAGCTTTGAGTACTTCATATAACACATAATAAACTATTTCAAGTGAAGGAATGGAATGAATGCTACCTTTCCTCTTCACCTGCATTTACCAGGTTAATTTTTACTCTATATTGGATCCCCACCTCATCATGACTCAATAGAGACAACTCTCACTAGCTTTGGAAGAATTTAAGCATATATTTCTTCATAGAGATGGTCAAGGGTTTTGAATTTACTCCAAGATATTTTTATTTCCTTATAGATTTCCTGTAGAAGGAATCTTATAATGTTAATATTTTTAAGGAGAAATTACTAAGATTTGCAATAAAGTTTGACAATTAAATTTTTCTCATTGTGGTGTGTTACTCAGGAATCTTTTTCTAAGTTCCAGTGGAGTATGCCAGCTGAGCTGAGTGCTCTAGACCTTTTGCACTACCATGTAAGCATGCTTTGTTCTACCCCTTTAAACTGCACCTGTACCATTCATTGTCAAAACAACCCCATGTTCTATACTGGGAGTTCTTTACATCCAGAATACAGGATAAAACCTATTGTCTTCTTATTAGTTTTCCTATTAGCTTAAAAATCTTCTTGCAATAATGATTTCTATTGTTCCTCCTCCCAAATTGATGAGCATGGTTTCCTTAAATAAAATCCAGAAATAGTCAATGTGATGTGAAGTTAGTGAGATAATGGAAATAAGTTTATTTTTTGTGTTTCAATCATGGCTGCCTGTGCTGATACACACACATGGACTTGCTTTTAGGGTGTAGGACTGAATCTTTTACTGAACTTGTGCTGGCTATAAAAGGAAAAACTTTAAGAAATAAAGGTAAAAATTAACTAAAACAGGGAACACTGTTTTTAAATATTTTGAAAACAAGTTGTCACACAAAGGTTTGTTTGAGTTGTTGCCTGAATTTGTTGAATGACAGCACTTTCTTGTACAAGTTACATGACAAAATAAATAGAGCACTTCAAAACAGGTTCCTTATTCTTTTCTCTGCAGGTTATCTCTAAAACACTGACTATTGACACCAGGTCTAGAGTCTATATACATAAAACTCACGTGGTTTAATCAGTCTCTGAGATGTGTCAATCTCCCAAGACACCTGCATCACCATTTAAAGTATACAGTCTATGAACTGAGCAATCTCAAACTGCAGTCATCATTGGCATGTGAAAATTTCAGATAACAGTCTGATGATTCAGTACTTCCTATATTCCTCCATCTTCAGATTGGCAGGACCTGGCTGTATCCATATTTGAAGCTTTTAATTTTTTTCATATTCAGAAAATGCTGTTAAGGATCTTGCAGTTCATGTACAAAGCTGTGTAGGTCACACAGACATTGAACTTTGTCCCATTAGAAACACAGGATCAGCTTTCAAGACTTGTCCTTAATATTGTATTGTTCTATGTGGCTGTAAAATGATGACCAGATAAAATTTTCAGATATATTATTCACAGGATGTTCAAGTGAAAGCAGTCTTAGAAATGAAGGTTTGTTTTTTTGTTTTTTGGTTTTTGTTTTTTTTTTTTTTTGAAGGTTTCTATTAAGATTTGGATGAATTTTTCATTTAACAGCTCTGCCTAAATACTATTATGACATTGCTGGTTTTGACAGTTGTTCTAGATTAAATTCCTCATTGCCCTCTCAACCCAGCTCCCTTTATGTCACTCCAGGTTCCTTTCTCTGTAGGTAATCAAATTACTGATTCCATCAGCAATCATGTTCTATTTTTAATATTGATTTAAGTATTTGTATGTTGAATATGTTATTTTTACTTCCTCGACCTCTGAGTTTGTTTTTTCATTTAATTTGCAAAATAGTCCAAAGCTGCTGGTCATGGCTTTGTTTTTTGTTTTTGGTTTGTTTGGGTTTGTTTTTTGGTTTTTTTTCCTAAAAAAGAAATACCGAGAACCTGGACTATCAATCTCAACAAAGTTGTAGTTTCAACTAAAATGTCTCAACATAAGTTAAAGTCAAATGCCCATCTCCCAAAAGACAAAACAAAATTTACATAAAAGTTTACTGTGTGTTTCTTTACTCCTCTTGAGGAAAAATCCTTAACACATCAAACACAGAATATTATCTCAGTGTCATTCCAGAATAATCGCTGATTTTAAGTGGAAAAAATACAGCCTTTCCACCTTATATACAGGTCCCAAGTTAAATAAGCTCCTACTTAGAGGAAACATTATGATAAAAAATTAGCCAACAAACACATTAATGCACTGTTAGCACTGAGTATATTTCCTCATGTTTTTCTTTATTTCTTCTGTAACATGCAAAACAGTGGTCCTCTCTGGGCCTGTGATGTAGGGTGATCCAGGCTGTCAGGAGCAGTGCCATTTCTGTTTTATCACAGCTTTTCTGTAATGTTCAGAATCTTCTCCAGCTCTTTGGGTGTTTTCTTATGAATGCATTCATTTTAGGAGACCAAGCTTGCTCTCTTAAAGCCTATCGTCCCTACTGCACTACAACAAGATGAATTTTTCTTCAAGTTTGTGGTATTTATGACACCTTCCATTTACATCCTATTTTAGTTTATGCTATAGATTAAAGATCTATTTGTTATATTTTACTGCCTGTGAGTTTTTTTCAAAATCATGCTATCTAGTATCATGCATCTGTTTGCAACTACATTTAAAACATTTCTGACTGAGGGTTTACTCATCTTCTGCTGAGTGGTTCATGGCTCCTATGAAGGATTTCTCTGAGGTAATGGACCTATTGCAATCTGTTGGGGCTTGAAAAAGGTCTGTTAACAATTGGCAAATGAATATTGCATGAGTCGCTGCTTTGCGTAACACAACAAACAGTAAAACCCTTCTTTCTGTGCATCATTTTAATGTACAGATCATTATGTTGAGAAAGGTGATGGAGGAGGAAGAGAAAGAGTCCAAAGCAGTATTACTTTCTGAGGTGTCAGAGAGGGAGGAATATTCCTGTTTGTTTTCAGCAAAGGAGTGTGGAATTGTTCTATCTTCCTAAAATAATTTAACCACTCTGAACTTTATCAGAGACTGCTTAGTTTACTCATGGTATGCAGCAAAACAAGTCCTGTCTAAAAGAAATGGACCTTCAAGAGCATTCAAGAAGATGTACATTTGAAGATGACAAGAAGTCATCTGTACAGTTAGAGATTATTCATTAATCAAATATTACATAATCAAATGTTTGGATTTTATTTGTTTTATTTGTTACCATCCTCTTTAGATATTACTTGATATTCTTCCAAAGAAAATCCTTGTAGGAAATAAGCGTGGTAGTTCCACTGTAAGTTAATAAGAAGCCTGCCTTGTATTATTCCCCTGCTTCATTAGCTGAAATTTTAAGCAATAACGAGAATTAGAACATATTGTAATTCAGCCTCATTTATTAATTACCTCTGTGGAAAATAAGGAAGCATTTGGAAAAACTGTCCAAAGGAATGGGCTGGATAGTATCACCCTTTTATGACATCTGTCTGCCAAGCTCCTAGACTTCTGGTTTCAGTCCCTCATCCAGGGAACCACAAGAGACTTCAGTGTTCTCCCCATTCAGAAATCACTGGTGCAATTATGCCAGTTGTACTGCATGATTAACCTCCTCGCTTTTGAAGGGGTTTTATTCTGTAAAGGTGTGCTGTACCCATGCAAGGTCTGTAAGCAGTGCCTAGGCAGACCATGACGGTAGGGGAAAGAGAAAAACAAATATATTGTTATTTGAGGAAACATTATCTCAGGCTCAGAAGACTGACAGAAAGGACAGTGACACAGAGAACACCATCACCAGCTGTCCCAGATAAAGATTTTACACACATAGTGGTACTACATTAATATTGATGATATATTGATATTTCCCACATTTGCTGTATAAATTAATGAACTGCTGGAGCAAACAGCCAGAAGGAGTGGGATGATTTGTCACTCTGTAGATTCCTCAATTTGCTGCCTTCCCAAGGCTATACATTATCAAGAATAACAAATGGAATTCATATGGCTCCCTTATTAACATGCATCAGCTGTACCAGAGTGTGCCTCGTGGTTTACTAGGGTCAGTTCAGGAGAACCTCCATATCTTCAGGCAATCTTTCTCTTCCTTAAAGAGAACTAACAAATAACTAAGACATGTCCAAGGAGAAAGCTTTTCAGTTTGTTTCTGGTTCCTTGTTAAATTGTAAAACAGGTTCAACCAATTTGCTTGCCCATGACATTTATTTTACTGACCACTTTTGTCAAGTGGATATTCCCTATGATACTTACATACAATTTGTATTTTCTTATTATACTGTTTAGAAATACACTAGATTGTCTATCACTTTTGGTCAGAATGGATTTGCTGACAACTAGCATTTATCCTCTGTTCTTTTGGTTTGTCATATCCACAAGGCTCCCTGTTTCTGCGCTGGAGTTTTTCTTTATTTTTTGTTCCTCTGTGTATAGATTCTATGCTGTGTTTTCACACTTACTGTACTAGGTGCTGCACAGAAGCATTGCAATACAGACCTTAGCTCAGCTTGTCTGAGTCAGGGAAAAGAGAGAGAAAGAGAAGGCTCCATCTTACCACACACATACTCAGCTCAGTGTCACCTCAGAACACAAGCCAGTTGTACTTGCTGCATTGCTAACCTCTTAGGAGAAAATTTCTGAGTGAAGCATTCATAATTCTTAACCCAAAATTATCGAATGGTTGAAATGTCTCTTTTTCATTTTGCTTTGTTATGTGGGTTTCAGGGGTTTGTTCAGTTTTTTGATTGTTTGGGAGTTTTGCTGTTTAATTAAGGAGATGGGGTTTGGTTGCTTGGTTTTGGTTTTTTTTAGTGACCAACCCACCTTCTAACATTTAACTATAAAAATCAACTTATATTTCACCTCTCTCAGGCAAGAGTTGGAAGAGTGAATGCTGTTACTAATGGTTGAGCTACCTGTGAAGAATGAACCACATATATGTACTCAAGCTAAGCAATTGGTTTGATTTAATTGTTTTTACAGACAACTTATGGCTAATGAAGATTTTTAATCATAAATGTTATCATGTAATTTGATGTCTCTGTGGAGTGTGTCAGATTTCTCTATATTCTAGAGGCTTCTCTTATTCTGCTAAACATTTTCAGAGCTCATTAGTACATTGCTGTAGATATGATTACACTTTCAGTTGGCACAGCATTTT
Source organism: Nicator chloris (assembly GCA_013400495.1). Lineage (NCBI taxonomy): Eukaryota > Metazoa > Chordata > Aves > Passeriformes > Pycnonotidae > Nicator > Nicator chloris. The sequence continues at coordinate 4,800 of WAAE01006108.1, read as the reverse complement.
CTTGTTGATTGCAGGGTGGTAAACAGCTCCCTTTGGTGCCTTTTCCTCTCATCTGGAGCACAGAACCTAACTGCTGTGACCACTTATGTGACAAATTTGGCAGATGCAAGATCCCAGATGGAAAGCTCTCAAATTTGTGTTTCCAGTGTAGCATCTGGGTATATGATTGTCTTCCTGGCTGACTCCTTACAAGATCTCCTGGGCTGCCTTACATATTTTCCCGTTATAACAGCTGCAGTTATACTAGACTATTTGAAAGGACCTCCTCATTTGCATCATCTATTGAAGTTATAACTTCCTTTAATCATAGTCCTCCCCCCCTCCCAATTCTATTACCTAAAATTATCATATTGACCAGAGAATTACATTATTTGAATCTGCAACTATTCTGCTCCACCACTGAGAATATGCCTGCCAGCTAGAGGTCACATTTCATTCTCTGTTCTAGGATAGTTCACAGGATTAATAATTTTAAATCCACAATAACTTCACTGAGACTAAAATAATCTTTCCAGACTTGTGCTGATACCATTGTTTAGTGTCTGGCTCTTCTATTGTTCAGGGTCTGTTTTATTATCATCTTTGTAGAGATTTAGTCTTATTCTTTTCAGTAGTTGGCCATCCTGCATTAATTGCATCTTATAAATACTGACAGTTATCTATATCTAGTATTGTATTAAGGGCCATTACATCACTGAAAGTTTGGCTTTGCAGGTAAGATATAAAACTGAAAACTTACCTCTCTTGCTTGCTAAAGATCTCACAGCACTGTTTTGCAAGAACAATATGTTACCATCAGTTTCTTGTACAAACTGCAGTTAGCTTAATTACATTCTCTCTCCCTAAATTCCTTCTGTAGTATCATTTTGGTAAGTCATTTTTCACTTTCAGTCTTAAAAGTGTTGTGCAACGCTGCTTTATGCTGTTAAACATCTGCTGTATTCCACCCCAGTGGTGTTTGATTCACCGGTAGATGCAGAGATCGCTGTGTGCCTGATATATAATACACTTTGGTATCCTTTGGGATAAATAGAAATGCAATGTGTTATAACAAATCTGTACTCACAGAGGGCTTCGTGGTTGTCACTACGTTGCAAGTCATAGCACTTTCGAACACCATGAGCAGCAGTGATGGAACAGTAGAACTAGCTTTTAAATGCATCTGACTCTAAGACAAAAGAATTTGTAGAAATAGGAATTATGGCATGCAGTTGAACAGCTGTTATCTCAATGCTTAGAAGACTTTACAAGATTTCCTGACAATACTGATTCTTACCATTCCTCTCACACAGACTTACTCTGGATGTTTCCTGAGAGAAGGAAGTACCTTGTAGACCATGGAATAAAACTGATCTTCCCAAATCCTCCTTCTTCTGAATACCTGAAATTTCCATGAGCAAACTGGATGGGGAGTGGTGTATCCCCAAGTGCTACACTCGGAAGCTTCACACTTTTCACCAGTGCCACAACAGCAGTGGCCCAGAAACCAGTTCAGTAGTGTTATATCTATCCTGGTAATAAAAGGCAAAGATATTATGAAAGGGTTGGCTGCCTTTGATTTTTCATAAGTACTCTGAATTGGTGAATACCATTCCTAAACCACGACCCTGTGTTTCAGGGAGAATGTGACACTTATTCCTTAGTCCGTTGGAACGAAATCACACTAGCATGGTGAAAATTTCTTGGTAAAAAACTTACCTGTAAAATTGGAAACAATGTGGGATATCTTAGATACTCAGGAATGACAAAAACTGGTTGCTGTGGAAGGAGATGGAACTATTTACAAATGGAAAACCTCTGCAATACAGTGAGACAAAGCCATAAAGCCTAGTACTTATCAGAGAGTATAGTTCATAAAATTCTTTTGCTGCCCATTGAAATTTTAAACAGTCTTGCTAGTGATGTGTTTCAATTATAAATGAGAAACTTAATTCCAGCTGCTTGAATAAATATTCTACCTTTCTTAAAACAGATCACAAATTAATGTCAACATGCATACATACTCTATAGCCCACAGTTTAGGACTTGTAAATTTACATATCTATGCAGCCCAGTTATGGCTTATGTGTCAGATGGGATCCAAAGAGAAAATAATGACAGCTTAAGTAGTTCTGGAAAGCCAATAATACACACACACACCACTATTTATGTTAGGATTCAAATATGCCTATTAAACTGTTGATTAAAGCAGCTCAAGAGATGCCTTACAGGAGGCTTGAGATAATTAATGCCAGATAAACTATTGGTAGATGCAAAGAAATGTGTAAGGAAAAGGGAGGGAAAACACTGCAAAGTGTTACTTTGCTCCCAAGCTTAATGCACAGCAGAACTAAATGCTTTTTATTTGTTATAATAAGCATCTTCTTTGTCTAGTACAATAAAATGCTGCATTTAAATATATGCTATGATGTAATATGCTACAAATGTATAATACATCAA
>WAAE01006105.1:0-29086 GCA_013400495.1 Nicator chloris | reverse complement strand
CTTCCCTTTCTCTGAACAAATGTTACAACCTGAAATTGTGATATGCAGTTTCTTTTAAACTCACATAATCATTTTTTCTTTTCCCAGTTGATAATCTAAACAAAATGTATTTCAAAGAAGAAACGTTTGTGGTATGGATTTTGTTTTTTTATTTTTGGAAACCTTCAAGAAGGACAACCATAAAACTCATACTTTTCTTCCACAAAGTTAGCCTCTCTATCTTAGTCAGCTATCATAATAAGTTACAAGATCGAGTAGGGAAGTTAGATAACCATTTCTGATGCATTAAAAATGTTACTGGATATATTTAAAACAACATATCTATAATCCTACGCTACTGCTTTGCATTGTCAACGCTCATTTCAACTGTCATTTTATTTTCAAAGTTTTCTTTGCTCCTATGACTGTTAAGAAGTACAACACTTCTGAAAGCACATTTAGCTGACTTCTCAAATAGGACTTCCAAGAATACAATCTGTAGCTCAGACACACAAAAACTACATTATTCACTGGAACTCTTTTGAATTACCTCAGATGCCGAGTTATGAGTTTTTCAGATGCACTTATAAAGATAAGAATTCAAGTAAAAGGATCATTATAGCATGCACCTTAATCTATCCTTTTGTAACAATGCACACCCCTGTAATAAATTCACGTGTTCAACACCACACATGGAAAGTCACACTTTTATGTACAAGAGATCCTCTGCCAACAAGGTGGAACACAATCTGCACCTACCAGGCATTTTATTTGCCAGCTGGGGAAGAAGAGGAATTTTCACTGCTCAAGTGTGTGGCTACCTGAGGCAGCATCATCCTCAACCCCTTTGCTTTGCTGGTTCAGAAACCCTTCCATTTTTCCCCTACACACACTTTGTTTCTTCACTTTGCCACTGCACAAAGAGCAAGCCCTTTTATAAGGGATCCTGACCCCAGCATCATGACACACCTCTGCAAGGTGCACAAACTTCACCACTATGTCAGAGAGATTGTGGAAAACAATCAGAAACAGTAACAGCCAGAAACATTGTGGGAAACCAGGAGGGCTCCACAGCCAAAAGCTGATCCAAAACAACCTGTACAGACATGTTCATTTAGAAAGACAGTGTAGCAGTAATACATATATTGATATTGATATGCTGCTGAGCCAAGGATAATTAATTATATTGACAGATTAATTACCATAATAAGCATTTGTATGACACATCTGAGAGGTTTATCTTGGACACTAGTATCACTTCAAGTGAGTCACTCCAGTAAAAGGAGGGCCTGAGACCCAAAAATAAATTCACATGCTATTCTTTCCCCATCAGCTCTAGCAACTCCATACCATTGAAAAATTGAAAACTGAGGAGGAGATGGGTTAGCTCCAAGTGCAGTACATGCCAGAAGGTTTGCTCCTCCAGCAAGCACTGACGCAAGTTGTTCCACTGATTTCAGAAGTATGGCACATGCTGAGTGCTTTTCACAGGCTGAGTGCAGAGGGGCTTTCAGATCGTGTTCACTCTAAAAGCAGAAGTAGCACCAGCATAAATTTAAGACCTGCAATGTTCTTTTTTTTGTCATGGCTGGTTAGTTCCAACTACTGCAAGCAAGCATGAAACCAGCACATGAGAGACCACACATGGTCCCAAATGGCTCATCCAAAGCCTGAACCTGGACATCTTCAGCACTTCCGACTTCCAGTGAAGTCCACAGCACACTTTTCACTACTGTGCTCACAATGCTTGGCATCAGCCTGTTAGCTTTATTAATAAATCTTCTCAGAAAGGAGATGGTTTAAGTTACGGGAATCTGGTATTTTGACTGATGTATATCACCTGTGGTTTTGGAAGGCTGTGGTGATGGACTCCTCCCTGTGAGGAAATAATCACACACTCAACTCAGAAATAGTTAGAGGTGGGATTTCAAAAGTACTGTGCAGTGACCTAACCCATCTCCCACAAAAATCAACAGTGAAACTCTCAGCAACTTCGAGCCAAACACAGTTTGGCCGGAGCTGGTAACTCCTGAGGATCCCACCCTACCATCTAGTTTTGCTTCTCTTGGTTGAAATAATAATTACAATAATAGCATCAGATATCATTCACCATAATTAGATATTTGAAATACACCACCACCACAAGATTGTATGAGGGAGATATTCATACAGGAGATTCGAGATTTTTTGTGTCGATTCTCCTACGTTGATTGCTGGAATTAGATTTTCCTCACACGTGCTGTATAGACTTTTTTTTTTTTAAACACATCAGCAATAGGAAGACACTCTAATTGATGAACCCTGCTGTTTGTGACTCTTTTTGAAAAAAAAAAAAATCTACCCAGGATCATAATATTTGTATATCTGTGCCCCAAGACACTACCGTCTTTCCTGTGCACATACCCTGCAGGTACCATCCAAGAACTGTCCCAAAGCAACCTTTTAAAGCAAAACAATTTATGCCAAGCAAACAAACAACCCACAACATTTAATACAGGGTATTAGCATGCAAGAAAGACAGAAACACCACTATTTTCTTACCTAGCAGTTTGTTCACCATTCTCAAACTGCAAAGCATAACATGTTAGGTGGCAACAATCATTGGAACAGAGTAAGCTAAATCAAAGACTGTTGAAACCAGCTTCTTGTGAAAATTTCAACAGGCTCCAAATTGGTCCCTAGTTAGCAGTTTCATTAAATAAACCTGAATCCAGTTGCAGGTGCAATATGCCAGGCTGAACCAAAATTGCACATTAATAAAGACGGAAAGACAAATACAAATTTTATGTCAACCATATGGAAGTCTTTATTTACATCTTTTTAAATTAAGGACACTTTGTTCCCTAAGAATAACAATTCTGTAAAATGACTCAGTGAAGGAAGGACAGAACAACTCAAAACAGGTATTGTGCCACTTCACCTACACACACTAAATTAGGTACTACAGAGCAGCTACTCATTTCAAAACATGGTATTTATTCGAAACAAAGGGAAAAGCTTGCAAAGCACAAAAACTGATGAAAAGAGAAACACCTTGTAAAACACTATTTAAAATCCTATACAAAGTAATACATCCCCTTTATTTATTGAATATTCTTGCATGTATTTTGTAATTCAAACATTTCTTCAGCTGACAGCTATGTCAGTCATGCTTTATCTCTCCAAACACGCTTTTCCGCAGAGTACCCAATCAAAATCTATTGATCCAGCGTTTTTAATTACACAGAATCTATGTATATTATTAGGTAATATAACATCCCAAACATATGGAATGGGTACAGACCCAAGCTCCTAGGTCAATGAGATGTTGAAGACAGCATTTTTCTGTTCATCTCAATTCATTACTACTTTCCACTTGTTACTTTGAAATCACTGCTCACTTTCCTTTCTCCATCAATCACCTTTACCACCAAACATCCCTACCTTCCAGCACATCTTCCCCCCACCCCAGATTTTTGCTTATTACTCACATGGTGAACATAACTGATGCCCCCATCAAATAAAAGTAGTGCTTCCATTTCTTTTGGTGTATTTAACCTGTTAACATTGTCCCAAAATAATCAGTAAAATAAAATATAATTTACTTTTTTGTTTTCTGTTTCAGCACAGTAACCACCAAAACTAGATTTCTCTCATAGGCCCTGAAACTGAGTGCTGCAGTTCAACGGATACAGTGAGAGCTAACAAAACTAGGGCAAGTATCCAGATTTCAAGATTGTCAAAGTTGAAACAAGGGAGAGTTAAGTAAAATTTCCAAAATTCACTGTTATTTGAGAAACAACAACAACAACCCTTGTGCGATTTCATCATAGGTTCTGGAAATAAGAAGTCAGTTCTGCTGTAGTGAATATCAAGGGATTGAACCAGATTTCAGGTGCATGCAGAAACTTTACACTACAATCAATAAGGCATCAATGGAATTCTGTCAATATTCAAATTTCTAATTATTTTAGAAGTTGATCTGCTAAGGTTGGAAACTGAACAGTTATGTCACATTTGGAAAAGTCAGTAAGACTAAGGAACAAGACTTTCCCAATATCATTAGCTTTTAAAAAAGGTAAATAAATCTTTGTTATTAAATCCAGTATTTCATTCAGTGCTCAGGAACATAACAGTCCCGTATAAGGAAAACTCTGTTTCTATTCTGCTTAAATAGAATCTTATGTTTAAAACTCCAACTTGTACAAACTGGCATTTGGGGCTTTTTGGTAGAACTTGTAGAATTTTGTAGTAGCAGAATGACATATCTCCAAGTGCCAAATGCCAACTAATGGGTCAATGACTGAAAACAGGACCTTTGCAGAGCACACACAAATTCAATTGTACAATACCAAGAATTATTTCAGCTCTGAACACGATAAAGTGCAAAAAGTACAGTAAGACAATTGCAGCACCTATACAGATGGCTTCTCCTGGGCAATGATCAAAGATATTCTGAAGTCATTGAGAATGATAATGAGCTTGATTACACCTTAATTATACTAATATATGTTTTATATGTGAAAGGAAACTGTCCAATGATTCTTATATAAAATGAGCACTCAAGAAACAGCTTGCATGAGAATAAGGACTAAAAATGTTACTCATTAGTTCACGTTTAGTGGGTTTTCCAAGTAATGTTTTTATAGACTTTTTCAGAACATCGTCTCCACCACTGCTGTACATGCATTTCTGAGGTTCTAGTTAGCACTGGAAGCCCAAACCTAGAGTATCAGGTTTTAAAAGTTGAGGAGAGAGAGAAAGAACCTCAAATTACAAAATTTCTGCTCTCCCAGGGCAGAGAGTGGGGGGAAGGGTCCGTAAAAAAAAAGTTTAAAAAGAGCACTATTGTATTTTTGGCATTAAACTTCTCTATTTAAATTTATGTAAAGATAGCGTCAACGATTTCCAAGAAATTTTTTTTAAACATAAACCCCTAAACTTATATTTGTGAACCAAGATGCAAATAGAAAACCTCCAGCACCTGGCAAGTTCTTTCAGGTTAGTCAAAAACCATGTGTTAATTTGAGTCGTCACATCAACAGATGAGGACAGGAGGACTTATTTTTGTTTAGGGGCATTTTAGCAAAAAAGCTAAAGTGGGAAACAGCCAGCACAAAGCTTCCTCAAGCCAAACCAACGAGAGTTTATAAAGGGTTTAGTCCAGTAATGCACCGAACTGAACCTGCTGAACTGAAAACCGTTCAACCGTTTGTTTGTCCTTTCAGTTACTTTCTGTAGCAATCACCATTAGTGCTGATTTTATTAATGACTCACAGAAAATGCATTTGTGTTTCGGCTGAGGATAAACATTAATTGACTTTAGCGAACAACACACTCGGGTTTGGCTTTGAAAAATATTACAAACGAAATTGTAATTACATGAACAATATGAACAGCAGCAAATGGGATGCTCCTGCAATAGAATTCATACATTTCATTTGTGCTATCAGGAATAATACAATGTCAGGGTTTTTTACAACGCTGGTTCATAGTTTTCTTAAGGAAATAGTCTCAGTGACAGTTCGCTCCTTAAGGCTGGAATGTGCCAATCACAAATATAAAGTGTACCATTAAAACCCTCCTTCCCCATCTGTCCTCTCTAAAATTCAAGGAGGCAAATGTTGGATTTTATTTTAATTGCAATAAAATCAAGAATTTTATTTTAATTGCATAGAGCTGTGGTTATTATTTCTAATTCTAACCCTGAATTCCAGTTCTAACCTGTGTCATATGAAGGAATGCAGAGTGGAAGAAAACACTAATGAGTTTGCATTAAATTGCGGTTTATCTCCTTTAGGACACACCAAGAGGATTTACAGGACTTCAGCTGAGAGGAAGGCCTTTGTTAGTCTGCCTTGACTACATGACTTATTCAAGCTCCCAGGCATGTCAGGGCATATCTGAGCACTACCAATCACACTTGATTCCTGAACCCTCAAGGGGATCCCTGAGTACTAAAATAATATATCACAACTGCCTCTTTCTTTAAGGGAATGCTGAAACATGATCACTACACCTCTGGAATACGCTCACTTTTTACAAGGGCACATAGTGACAGGACAAAGGGCAATGGCTTCAATCTGAGAGACAGCAAGTTTAGATTAGATACTAGAAATAAATTCTTTACTCCAAGGGTGATGAGACACTGGAACAGGTTACCCAGAGAAGTTGTGGATTTGCCATCCCTGGAAATGTTTAAGGCCAGGTTGGACAGTCTAGTGGAAAGTGTTCCTGCCCATCCATGGCAGAGAGGTTGGAACTAGATGACCTTTAAGGTCCCTTTCAACACAAATCATTCTATGATTCTGTGACTAGAAGCATGGGTTAACATGTTCCACATCATGTCCTCTGCAGCGGCAGGTCAGAGCACTTGTCCTGTTCTGGTTAACACCATAACCAAGTAATTAGAAACACCAGACATCTACTGGTCTCAACATCCCTCAAGTGAACAGCTCACCATTGAAACCTCCAAGCAGTCCTCATCGTCTCCTCCCTGCCACCTGCCATGACGGGAACGTGCTTCCCTCGACACAGCTCGTGTGTGACGAGCAAGTCAAACTGTGAACTAATTTAGTGCATCACCACAGCAGCCTCTGCCAGGGGTACCCCAACATGAAGGCCTGGCCTGGCACACTTTAAAAGCTCCTTTGTGGAAGTCTGTTGGTGGCCTCTTAGTGGGCTACTGGGGTACTATTTGAAAAATTATTCAGAGCTCCCAACTTCACAAGCAGAATCAATGCCACACAGGGCATTACTTCAAACTAGAATCATCTGGTGCCACTACACCTGAAAGAAAAATGGTAGCTGTTTTGCTCAGCATGGTCTTCTGAAACATCTCAGGAGGGGAAACCCTTACCATGAAAAGACAGTGAAACATCACAGAGGAAAGTTAAGGGGTTTTGTTAGAAGAAGTGCTTGTACACTTTCTCTTGAAGTTAGCTCAATGGTTGAAAACCAACAGCTTCTAACACTGGTGATATAAAAGTTTAGTGCTATGGATGGAAACACAACAGTCCAACTTGACTAAATTATTAATTTGTAGAGCTGGTCTTTATACAACAGCCATGACTTTGCTATATGATATTAGCACCTCTGATTTTGAAGGCTGTCTTGCCATCTCTCTCTTTAACGGTTCGTCTAAGTGTTTGGTTGGATCTCAATGACAACAGAGCCTGCACTGAGAACATGTTGCCCAGTCATACCCAGCAGGGCCTTCACTTGTCATGTCATCAAAATGCAATTTTCATATATGAAAGGCCTCCTACAGTTTAAGACTTCTCCATGCTATCCAATATTGCAATACAGCTTTAACAGATTGGCTGTTTTCACTTCGTGAGCAGCATCTCTCCAGAATAAACATACATTGTTCTTTTGGTTTTTGTTTAAAATAAAAAATTACATCTGATGGGTTTCCCAGTATTTCCCTTTTTAGTTATTTCATATGAAGCAGTGATATGCCTTTGAGTCCAGACAAATGCTTTCTGCACTACTGTCTGTGTGAGGATAGTCCTCAGAGAGTGAGGGATGAACTTGTGGCCTTCCAGTCCATGAAGGGAGCCTACAAGAAAATGGAGGGGGACTTTTTACAAGTGCATGTAGCGATAGGACAAGGGAAAATGACTTCAAACTGAAAGAGAGTAGGTTTAGATTAGATGGTATGAAGAAATTCTTTATGGTGAGGGTGAGACACCAGAACAGGTTGCCCAGAGAAGCTCTGGATGCCCCATCCCTGGAAGTGTTCATGCTCAGGCTGGATGGGGCTCTGAGCAACCTGGTGCAGTGGAAGGTGCCCCTGTCCAGAGCAGGGGGTTGGAATGAGATGATCTCCAAATTCCCTTCCAACCCAAGCCATTCTATGAATCTATTACTACAAAACAAATCACTAAAGCAGCCTTCAGCACTTCCAAAGTTATCAGCTGGGGAAACTGGGGACGTAACACAGGATTTTTTTTTTTCTTTTTTTTTAAGCACAGGGTAATTCCTGTTATACAGACACATAAAAATATTAAGTCAATCCAGAAAGCGCAGCCATGAGAAAAAGAAGTTTCCCCAAATTTGTAAAAGAAGGAAATAATTAAAAAACTTAAAGGAGATAAGGCCAAAGTTCCCTGGCCAAAGTTATCACTCTAAGTGCTAACAGCAGATATTATAAGTTTCTACAACAGTAGATAACAGCAGATATTATTGTCAGAACCTAAATAGCTGCAAAAATGCAATCCAAAAACTGTGCTAATCAGATTACTTGCATTGTGCCAGAGCTACCAGTTCAGTTCTTCTAAAACAGTTGACTTTGATTTCTAGAAAAAGCACACATGTATAGTCTAAAGATCATGGGTGAACATGTAAGATTATCAAGCTCGGCTAAAACTGCATTGACTTACAAAATACAGCCAGGCTTGAAAAATATGAAGCAAGATTCCAGATCTTAATGCAAGCTGGTACGAATCCATTATCTACACCAGGTCTTCCAGCTATGACCATTCAATCTTAAAAAGATTTCTCAGTTTTTGATAGGTGTTTGGTCATTTAGCTCTTCACTTTCTTCCAAAGGTCCAAATTTAGCAGCCAGTTGTACATTTTACTTTAAATTCATAATCTTGATTCAGCACTTCCTCTTGTGATTTCCCCAGCTGCAAGCTTCTGATCCTTAATACCTTATAAAACAGGTATATCACAGCATTCAGCAGTGCTAAATCTGGTGCAGAGAAGTTATACATCTTCTCCATAGCATCCTTATTTTTCTACAACTTCTAGTCCTCACACTCACTGGTTCTGCTTCAGTTACAGCACCTTTTCATTGCCTGTATTCTATTAATGCATTTGAATGTTTACTCAGGGAGTATGAAAGATTTTTCTAAAAGATCATCACAGAGCTTTTAGCTCTGTTGTTCCCTTTCAATTCAGCTTCTTAGATAGAGTCTTTGAAACCTTGTTTCTATTTGAAAGAAAAAATTTTAGAATTTGAAAGGAAAAAGAGTATCTAAAATTCTTTATAAGACAACCTAGCTGAGAAGTTCTTTATTTCCAAAGACACAGTTCATTTAAGTTGTGCTGGCTGCATAAGCTGATAGACTGGACAAAAAAGATTATAGAATCATAGATTGTGCCAAGCTGGAAGGGACCAATTCAGGATCATTCAGTCCAACTCCCAGCCCTGCACAGGACACCCCAAGAGTCACACCATGTGCCCTGAGAGTGTTGTCCAAACACTCCTTGAACTCAGGTTCGGTGCTGTGCCCACTTCCTTAGGGAGCCTGTTCCAGTGCCCAACCAACCTCTGGGTGAAGAACCTTTCCCTGATATCCAGTCTAAGCCTCTTTTGACTCAGCTTCATGCTGTTTCCTTAAGTCCTGTCACTGGTCATGAGAGTGAAGAGATCAGTACCTGCACCTCCACCTCCCCTCATGAGGATGCTGAAGACCACAATGAGGTCTCCCAAGCCTCCTCTTCTCCAGGCTGAACAGAGCAAGTGACCTCAGCTGTTCCTCATAAGGCTTTCCCTCCAGACCCCTCACCATCCTCATGGCCCTCCTTTGGACAGTCTCCAATAGCTCAATGTCTTTTTTATACTGTGGTGCTCAAAACCCCACACAGTTGTTCAGTCAGCAACCAGCTCTTCTCTGCCTCCCTCATCCCTCCACCCACCTACCATATCAACACTTGTTTAGGTAGTCAAATTCAGGAAAAAAGAGGGGAAAACCACTGCTCTGGAGACAGCACGTACCAGATGAAGACGATATTGTTAATGGCATTAGAATACAAAGAAAAAACAGATAACTGTCCTCTTAGGGTGCTCTGGTTAACTCTGCAGAATGAAGGGGGAAAAATCAACATACTGAAAATAAAAACCAAAGAAATATTCTGTAGCCACAGAAAACAAAGCAAGAAAAGTGACATGCATACAGAGGCAGCACACATGCAAAAAGCTACTCAATGCAGTTCCTCATTAACAGAGTGAACAACAGAGAGCTTCTGTGGCAGGGGACAGTACAGGCACAGCCACATAAACTCTTGTTGATTTAAAATGTACATCACTGTGGTCATTATGATGTCTACCAGATAAGTGCAGCATACAAAGCTTCCTGTGACACACCAGGAGTCAGTCTGGCAGTGATAATGCTATAAATAAATTAATGCCAAAGGACTCCACAACCACAGGCGACTGGTAATGGGATTCATACATTTACTAGATCAAACCTCTGGTGCAGGTCAAGAGCAGCAGCAAAATTACTGGTAACTGACAAATGTGTGATGGACTGTGAGAAAGAAGCTGCTGGTTTCAGTCCATTTCCTGACTGATGGACAGGTGTCTGCAATGCTCACAACAGTCACCACAACTGGCACCTCAAAGTGTCTCAGACACCGACGACTGCAATGTTCTGGCTCTAAAATACAAAGCCTAAAGATGGCTATAACCCAGCCCTACCTGAATCAACTTCCACACAAAAATGGAGCATATGAGAAAACTCACCTTTACCTCTGGAAATATATTCCATCAATTACTAACCCTCACGGTCAAAGTCCTGCTTACTCCCAGTCTGAATCTGTGACACGTCATTTGGCAGCCAAAATGACATGCAGTCCTGATATGGACTTTCCACATGGGGACCCACGGAATGCCTATCCATCCCTGCCTCTCTTTGGGGATGACACCTCTCTGGGCCAGGGTCTGAGCACCTGTTTGACAGGAAGAACTCAGTACCCCTCCCTCTCCCAGGACTCATGCTGTTCTCCTTCCTGCATGGCAAACAGCAACCACTGCCCAATGCAGCATAGGAAGCATTGAAACAAGTCCATTCCTTCTTCTACCAGCAATTAAACCTGTGGTTGTGGGGAGGAATGATGAGAGGACTAAGAATGCTCCTAAGTTCAGCTGCTTGGACAAGACTGTCCACCACAGCCTACACTTTCCAGAATGAGATGCAGTTGTTTTCAAGCTGCTGCACAATCCACATCAACAGTCTATGTAGTTTGGGCCCACATTAATCTCCATATAACCACCCTCAGAGCAGGGTTAAACACCTGGAAAATCCAGAGAAAAACACCTCAGTGGACCTGCAACCATATTCTTCTGTTATGATTAACAAGATTTACCTTTAGATACTTTACTTTGAGGAAGTGGAACAAAAATTTTTGTCATCTGTAAATGTGCTGAGGGTGCACTTGATCCCTCTGTGTATGTCACTGATGAAGACACTAAACAGCAGTGGTTCCAATACAGATCCCTGAGGGGCACCACTCATGACTGGTTCCCATCTGGACATTGAGCTATTGACCTTCTGGATGTGACCATGAAACCAATTCCTCATCCACCAGACAGTCCAGCCATCACATTCATCTCTCCAATTTAGAGAAGGATGTTGTGGGGTACCACGTCAAAGGCCTTACAGAAGTCCAGATACAAGACAACCTGTTGGATTGATCCTACAGGTCACTGCCAGACACACTATTATCTAAAGCACGCTTGGAGATGTTTCCCCATCTACCTTTCAGTGTCTCATATTCTGAACTGAGATTTTAAAATCTAAACAAATTGAGAAATAGAATAGAAAAAAGCAGGTGGCAAGAAACCTAATTATTCTCCTCTGTTCATGGCTTTTGTGTGGATTTATAAAACATCTGTGAGTGTCTCATGGGCAGCCATCCAAAGTGCTGGAGGAGCCAACTTGATTCACCAAGGCTACTGCCCCTGTGCCCCTGTGGGTGCTGTTGGACACTGCTCTCACTCCTTATATCTGAAATAACAAACCTGTTTCCATACAGCGTGCACGCCTTTGTCTCAGACATGCTACCTGCTACCCATAGGGTTTTCCAAGAGGTAGATATTTGTATCACAGGAGCTACAAACATGCACCTTTAAACTACAAAATTCTCACCAAAGTGGTTAAGATCCTGTACAATAATGGTACACTTTGCTGGAACAATAGCCTTAGAATGCTCTCTACATATATTTCCAAGTTGGTTTTATTAGAGGAAAATTTTCTTTGAAACAGTTTATACAAAAAGAGCTAAAGGGCAATATGGACAGATTTTGGTAAATATCTTCCAGTGTAAATCATTTGAACTCTTACAAACAATTCTGTGTCTTGCCCTTAATGCAAGCTAGCCATGTCTAAAGGTGTAAAAAGTCTCAGAATCCAACTAATTTCATACCTACTTTTCCCCATTACTCCAGCTTGAAAGTACTCATGACTTCCTAAGGCTGAACTTTGATTATGAGCCACCCATGAATCAGACATCCATAAGGGTTTGCAAATGATGATTGAGATAATGTCCAAAACTGAATTCCTATAAGAGAACTTTTTCTTTTAACTGTATCTCAATAGGCACATGTAACCTAAACCAATTTTATTTTGTTGTGAAACTCTTCAATCATTTTCTAACAGCTTACTAACTTTTGAGGAACTGAAGCAACCCATACCCAAAACCTGCAGTATCTAAGTCACACAGGCAAGCATACTTTTTAAAAGGTACTGTGAGCATTTCAAGCAACCAGATAAAAACAGTCTGTAACATCACGGAGAGGGGCAATGCCTCGAGTTACTACAGTAGAAAACAGTTTTACAATCTGTAGTAAGTTGGTGTTCACCGCATAGACTGACGTTTGTTTCCATTTCTTCAGTATTGCATCCTTGACTATGAATGACAAAGTCACGTTGGGCATTTTCATCTTCTACCCACCAGCACTGGGCACAGAATCAGTACTTCTGATACAGCACTTTAAGTGCTCTATTCGGAGGTATTATTGCATCAAAACAGTGATGAAACTTCATAATCTGGCAAGCAAGATGTGGGTAAGTTGTGACTTCTGAGAGCTGAAGCATGTATCCATATTCTTTGTCCCACAGACAGGCAGAAGAGACTAAACCGTCTTTGATGACATGCTACTAAAACACTACTGGCTTTTCAATGTCTAAAAACACTTACCTTCCTTAGTGTGCACAGAAAGCCTTGTCTAATGAATTATTTGTAGCATTTCTTACAGGTACCTACATCTCCTACAGGACTAGGGAATACTGGAGATAATAAAATATTGTTAGTTAAGGACAAACGCAACTACTGCAGAAGCTTTTTACAGGTGATCAGCATTCACATAAATGCATACACATGAAACAGGAAATCTCAGGGAAAAGATATTCCCTTATCACTGCAATTGCACATTTAGAAGTCTGAATAACATCAAATTGTTTCTGAACACAAAAGTAATCACTTTCCATGAGTGAAATTTGGGGAGAAAGGTGATGAGGGATACACATAGGGAACACATTCCTATTTGATTTCAGTGGACATGAGAAAAATCCCCAAGCACAATGTGGACACACAAGCTGTAAACAAACCCACCTACAACCTGGCAGGGATGTAAATAACAAAGGAAGTAACCAAACCTAACAGAGGTTTTCAGAGGTTTTTTCCTAGGCTCTTGTTCCTAAACAGAAGCATTCAGTTGCAAGCAATCACCGGCAGTGAGACTATGACTGATAAAGTAATCAAAATTAGCTCAGCTCCCAAACAAATGGAATTTGAAATCCTTACACTACTTTAGGAACTGGGCAGAAGTTTGAAAGGAACTATACTGCATGCAGAGAAAATTGAAGGCACAATCGGAAGCAGGGGTAATTAAAGCAAGCCCATCCTCAACCAGTCACTGTTTGTTCACTGTAACTTTTGAGACACTGCTGTGAACCAGACTGGAAAGAGATCTGGGTAAACATAATCCTTCATGTCTTTTGTGGTGGTAACTAGAGGAAGAAATGGTGACCTGGTTATATTTAAACCACAAAAGCTTCCAGTTCCATTTACCGTGCAGCCTCACAAACAGATGCGCCACCACAAGCAAGGAGGTGGTGTGTGAGCTGCCAAAACTACCACCACCACCACCAGAAGCACTGGCTGAGGCTGTGCCATAATCAGTCTTCCTAGTTTTCTAATCATAATAAAGCAAAACAAAATTCCATTAATTTTTAAAATCAGCATCCCAGAGGTAACATGACATCTTGTTTACGACAAATGTTTATCTCTTCAACTAAGAGCACTCTTGAAACTCAGTTTGTTTCAGACTTAACAAGCATCAGGCGCAACAGAAGTCAAATGGACAGTGTAACAAAGTCAACAGCTGAAGCTCTGCTTCAGCACATTTATAAACTCAAGGTCAACCCAGAGTTCACCATTACCCTGACATTGGGGTTGGTTGTGACTACTGGGAACACCTCGTTTGCCTTACCTATTGACTTGCCTGAGAGAATTGGAAATTCTCTAGTTTAAGGACTGAAATGACTGGAGACATTTTGCATGAAGAAAAAGAAAAGCAGAGATTCCCAGCAGCATATGAGGGCTAACATCAACCACTGCCTTACCCAGAATTTTGCCACATTTCATGAGAAGTAGAATGCAGGGAAGGAATGAACAAATTTTAGAGGATAATAGTTCTGACATAAATCAAATAACAGGATTTTAAGATGTCACAAAGTCCAGCCAGACCCCCTCCAAGGTAAGCTGGTGTAAAGAAGAAAGCATAGCATTCCAACAAAGGAGACCTGTATCCTGTTCCTTCCCTGCTCAAGATGACACAGCAAATACAGCTCTTCAGATTAGTTTCCCTTCAGTAAAATGGGGATAATACTTCATGTTAAAGTGTTGGAAACTACAGATGCCCTGCTATTTTAGATCTATTATGTGAGGATCACTGGTTCCTCCCACATTCCAAGCCTAAATAAGGTTATTTCACATAGAAAAGGACTGCAAACCCATCTGCCATAAAAATTCAAGGAAGGGGCCCAAGTAGAAAGAAGGGTTAGTACTGAGGAAGGAATGTTGTTTATGTGATGCTTAAACTCCACACAGAAGGAAACTTACCTTTACTATTAAATTAATAACATAATCCCATTATTGTTATACAGATTGACAGTGTAGTTCTCTTCCTTTGTCAGTCAGATTTTTTGTTATAACTGCAGCACCAACAAAACCTGTGGCTGGATCTCAAAACTACAGCTTTCAAGAAAATCAGTCTCAAAACAGCAATTGCACAGAACAAAAAATTAACCCCAAGGTGACTGTAACAGTCAACAGCAAAGTAAGGATTTACTGTGGAGTCCCCCACAACTCTTACCTCAAGCATAGGGCGGGCACTGTCATGGATTGAAAGAATGTGCGTAATGTTATTCTTACTCAATTGCTCTACATCTCGAGCATCTGTGATAGAGGGAAAAAAGGAAGATAATTTCTTTAAATCTCTTGAAATAGCATTTCCATTGTGCATGTTGAAAAGTTACTTATTGTTGATACATTTCCTTTTGGAGCTGCATCAAGTCAGGCAAAACCTCAAATGCAGCTGTTCTAGAATACCATCATCAGAGTGGGTAACGGGAAGACACACTTCTAACTCCAAAACAAATTATATACTATATAAAGACCAAGCTTAAGTGACTCAGGAATATGTTCTCAAGTCAGAAGTTTCATGTATTTTGCATCTGAAATGTAAGTCTATGCATGCCTGTGTGCAGGTGACGGCCATCTGAACACGCACTCAGAGCTGTAAAAGGAATATCTGAGCTCCTCTCTACCCACAAATCCCCCTTCAGGGAATACATTTTCACTTGGGAAACAGACCCTGTGATATCCAGGTCTGAGAAGGGAAGTCAACCATATTACTTGAACTGAGGTCTCAGCAGATAAGCCAAGATGATAAAAAGATTCTTACTTTCTGTGAACTAGTAGTGAAAAATGTGCATTTAGCCAACACAAATGATAATTTTAAGTCTAAAGAGAGACAGGTGATAAAGACATCAAATGTATGAAAAAGTAAAATGTTACAGCAAGGAAGTGCAGTTGTGAAAAGGTGGTTCCTAGACCTGTAATCAAGGGGTTTCAGACATTCAAAACTGGAAAGAAAACTAGGGTGAATGAAAATTTGATACTAGATACAGCAAAACCATAGGCTTGATTCTATGAGAAAAAAGGGTAAAATAGATTATCTGTCATCAGTGAGCAACTTTCCCCATACTAAACTATCAGCATGTCAGAAAATGACCTGAAAGAACCACCAACATAGGTAAAAGTTAGCTTGTGCTCATTTACTTTTGACCTTCTTGCTTGAGAATGGCACAGCAGACCATGGCAAATGCAGCAGTGGTTTTGTGATGTGAACACCTGCCTTCGAAATCTGCCCATACAATCTGTTCACACTAGCCTGGTTGCGCACAAAAAGAGAGCACTGACCACAAAGGTTTCAAACCGGCTCTCTCTAGGTACAAAAATAATAGCATCACCTGGATGTTCTTTATGTACATGCAAAAGTTCAATTAGCATCTCTTGTGTCGTCTTATCCACCTACTCTAAAGTTTCAATGCCTTTTCTACATCACAAAGAAGAGCTGGACATTTAATTATACTGCCCCACAGACAAGATCCAAGTGAGCACAGTAACAAGCAACAAAATTTAAACTTAATCCAATTATGAAAGCTTTTCTACAGATAATAAAATTAAGAAAGGAGTCAAAACTACAAGGATTTTACTCACTACTGCTCAAGCCTGCATGATCAACATAGATGCCTAATCCTTCAGGAGAGAATTAACACAAATTCTGTCTGAAACAGAATTAAAACCTAGCTTCACAGAACAAAAAAAAAAAAATCCTAAAAATTTCAGAGCAAACATTTCAAAGAAGAAATGCTAATGCTTGCCAGGCAACGTCCTCTAATCCACCTGACCTTCAGATTTTCTTAACAGTTTGTAGGACAGTCTCAACTCCTTAGGGAATGCCTAAGCAGGCAAGGATTCGGAAGCCAGAAACCGGTCTAAGTGCTCCTAAAAATCACTGTTTTCTGTCTTACAAAGACTAAGGGCAGACTTCAGAGCCTGCTGGCTGGAACTCACTGTGTTCATGTACACCTAGCACAACGAGGTGCTCTCTCCAATTATCAGGATGACCTACACGGTAAGAAATGTCTTGCCACACAAGGCAATCTGCTTTAAAAGAAGATATGATTCAAATTTAATGCTGACTCCTTTGAACCAGTTTGAAAGGCCTAATGGACATAGTACAACTCAAAAAGACTGGAGTACCTTCAGTTAACAGTTAGTTCTTCAGTTAACAGAGACTTAGGCTAAAGGAACTTCAGCAAATCAAAACTATACAAGTGAGATTTCAGATATTCCTAGAAACAAGCTGGAAATGGCCATGCCAGACCTACATCACTGCGTAGCCAGCAGGTCCTTAATATATTTGGGAAATAACCGTTCAATTCTCTAAAGTAGAGGAGAAAAAGCTTCCCAGCTACTAGCTGGATCTAAACTTCAAACAGTTTACAAAGGGGAAATTCCCCTGGTTCCCCAGCACCTGGCTTAAGTCTCTACAGATACTACAGATAAGGCTATTTAAACAGCAGTACAAATAAGATATCCTGTCACTCAGTCTCATACCATAAATAACAAAGAAAATTTAGAGGTTATGTAAAGAACCACCAAAAACCAAAAGAACCACCATCACCACAGCAATTCTAACTTCTTTGCTGTAGCACAATGCTGTACAAGCACATGCAGGCTCAAATTTTGAAATCACAGTGTGAAACACCCCATTTTCAAATGTTAAGATTAAACCTACCTATGAGAGCCCCTCCTGTGCATCCTCTAATGGGTGCCTCAAATGTGGTATTATTCTTCACAACAGGTTACCTAACATTCTGTTTCATACAGCAAAATGCTTCTCAGCTAATGCACATGTGGACTTTTGAGTAAAGCCTTTGGGAAACTCTCTCCTCACACAAAATGACACAATTCACACTGGGGAAGTCGTCTTCTCTCCCTCCTGCATTTAGCCTATTTTCCCTCAATTTCATACTATGACTCCAAGCTTAACCTCTACTCATGCAGAGAGCTGCAAACACTTGAATGCAAAAGCAATGCCGAAGTCATCAAAATGGGACCGGGGCCTGTCAGAAGTTGTCTCCCTGCAGCTCTGGGAAGCCTTACTGTGTGGCCAGGGAGCAAATCACCTAGTGCAGTGTGCTCCCATCCCCCCTCAGCAAGAGACACAGCTCCAACCACTGCAGTTAAGACACATCAGTGACCAAATAAATACTACAGTGGTGAAGTCTCAAATGTACCTACAACCATTCTCTCTTACTTCAGTATTTTAGTGTCTCCACAGAAAGGCAAGGTGAGGGAAAGGCACTTCCTCTCAGAGAAGGCAAGTCAGCCCAGCATGTACAACAGTATTAAGTTTCAATCTGCAGGTGTATAGAGACTACAACTTCATCATCATCAGAGCTTTATTTTTTTATTATATAAAGCAAATTTTTGTCTACACTTTTTTTCTACTTTGGACAGAGCTAGATAGAGAGACAGCCACCTGAAGAAGAACATCCTTTGCAGTGGTCCAGAGCACTAAGAGCTATTACTGAGAATGGTTTCCCAGCAGGAGAGCTTTGTTCCTAAATCCAGTTACCTGCAGTTACAGACACACACACACAAACTGTGTACATGAAGAAAAACTCCACCTCTCCTGTCTCCACTTCACACTTTGTTCTAAAATATATTTTGTCCCACCCTCTCAGAAGGACCTTCACAGGGAACAAGAAAGGTGGGGAAAAGAGGTCAGTACTCTGTTTAATGGAGTTCCAATAAATTGTCTTCTGAAAAAGGACATGGTATCTCCATCCTCTCCTGTTTTCAGTACCTGATAAAAAGCCTTAGGAAATGGAACCCAAAAGAAAATACTAAGCAGATGAGAACAGAAATTAACTGACTTTAGAAACACAGCAGAACTACTTGGTGGGCATTGCCTTTTTATACACTTAGTAACGGGAAGGGCAGAAACTTCCCCAAGACTCTCCAGACCATCCACAGCAATACTGGACTCTTTGGGGGAAATTAAACCTCATATTGTGGCTTTCCCCTTCAAACTAAAAAGCCCCCAAATATTCCTTGGAAAAAACCTTGAATGATTACAAACAAGGAAGAACACAAGCTCTTTAATATTCAAGGTAGAAACACTCTCAAGTCTCAGGTTTCTACTACTGCCACACCTCTTGGATTGGAAGCAAACTGAGCACTCATTAAGAATCTCTCATCAGAAGAAAAGAAGATTTTTTTTTCCATTTGTGCAGAGAATCAGGCTGTCCTGTCAATCTCTTAAGGAACAAAGCAACCATTTCTGTCGTGACCACAGGTGACTTTCAAGGGCCATCAGGTTTCCAGTGCAGAAGACAAGTGGACATGCAGTCCCACACCAAATTCTTTGTCTTTTGAGAGGATTGCATTTCATCTCTAAGGTACAAGTGAAAGAAAACAGATTTTCTCCAAAACTAGAGGCAGAAAGAAGAGTTAACTTCCTCTTTCTTTTCCCTCATTTTTCCCTCTTCGCCCTCTACTCTCCCATTTGCAAAGAAATAACTCCTCCTTTACTTTCACAGAAGAATACCAAGAGCTCTGTTTCCTTCTGGGCTTTCAGACCAGACTCAGTCTTGTATTTTATATGGACATCTATGGTTCTTCTTGAATTTTTCTGCCCTCTAGCTGTGCAATCTCAAATATACCCTCTCAGGAACATACTACATTTTTCATGTGCTACTGATGAGCTTAATCATGCTTATAGAGCCCGTAAGATAAAAAGCACTGGAACACATGCCAAGATCTGTGCTTATTCAGGAAAGTTTTTCAGAGACATACTCAAGTTCTGTGGACTTAGGGGGATTTCAAAAGATACTTCAGTGCTTTCCATAATCAGCACTACATATAACTTTCTACCCTAAAGACCCTTAAGGTGTTTATTAGAGCCCTTCTCAGTCTATGTGTTTAGAGGTTTGTGCAGCAGCAAACAGAAAAAACAGAAGCAGCAAGCTCAGCTCCCATTTCTGCCACAGATTCATTTCACAAGCTGTTTCTGGGCCTCAGTTTACCTCCCAGTCAAATGCAGAATTTGCACTGCTCTGTCACAGACTGTATCTCAGTTCACTAGCCCTAAAAGTAGAAATACAGCTGAATGGTGAATAATAATTCCCCAATCAGAACAACTGCTGAATGCCTTCTCCAGACAACAGCCCTCCAGATTTAGTGGTTAACATCTCAAACATCCTACTTTCACTCCACAGAAAGGCACCCATCTGGAAGAACTGTGCCTTTTCCCAGCCCGCCAGTGTTCCCAGAGGTCTCCCATGCAGCAGCAAGACAGGAGTGTGAGTAGGATGGTACTTTGATTTAGCTCTGGAAACTGTGCATGCCCAGGCTCCCTGAGGGGCCACTGGGGAAAGCCTATCCTCCAGAGGGCAGATGAGAGCGATTTACAGACGTTCCCCTGACTCAGCTTCAGGAGAAGCTCCCTCCTCTCCACCCCTGCTCAGGGACTCAGACAGTGCCTCGAATTCTCAGCCCTGTGTCTGGGCAAGATGCACAACACCAGGGATTCAGTGTTTCCTCCTCTTACTGACAAGATGCAACTTTATTCAATTTCAAGCTAATAGTCTTAAGCTGATGAAAAATGCATTACAGGAAATAATTTTGTAAACCCCCGTTGTTATGAGTAGCTAGTCATTTCAGCTGCCCAAATCAGGATAGCCCTAACCAACCCCAACTGCACGTGCTGCTGAGTATTCCTCAGTCAATGATCCTCTTCATGGCAGTCTCGATGCTCATTAGTCACTTTTTTTTAAAAAGTGTCACAAATCAGAACATGCCCCAAGAACATCAGGATCAAACTCCTCCAGAAAAGTACACTGGTAATTAACCAACAACCTGTTCCTAAATGAGATGACTTCAGTGCACAGAGAGCTTGCTGCAACTGCTCCTAAGCACTGAGGCAAGGAGGTGTTGAGGTACAAGGGATGCAGAAAAGGGTAAGAATTGTAAAGGTATGCTCTTGTATTAGTGAAGTACTGCAACACCTATCTTTTCCTCTCCAAGTATGGTAGCTTATCTGAGATTATAACAGGCACTTGTGAGGGTAGAATGTAATGATTAAACGCAACTTGAGCAAAGGTCATAGCAGTAAATAAATGGACATTTTGAAAAACAGACTCCATAACACAAACAGTGGGGTTAAAGTCAATTTGTCTTTCCTCTCTTTTATGGAGGTAAGCAGAAGCATGACATCCTCTGCTTTCTCTTCAGCCAGGTTCCCAGAAACGCTTCCCACCTCAGAGCACCTCCACCTGCACGCCTCTGCTCTCGGCGCAGGCGTGACCCGCCGTGCCATTCCAGGGCCGCTCCCGAGGCACACGGAGAGCAGAGCAGTGGGCAGGACTGGTGTGGGCAGGACTGGTGTGGGCAGGACTGGTGTGGGCAGGGATGCTGACTCACTCACAAGCCTGGCCAGCTCCCTGCACTGAAAACAGAACTGCACCAGCAAACAGATGCTCCGGCTGTTTCACTCCCCTGGGCAAGGGCTTACCAGCGGGATTGCCACGGTGAGAGGGACAGATTGGGAGCCATGTTACCAGGGCCCATCCTGCCCACCCTGCCAGACTACCTGAAACCTAAAGGACTCCACTATCCAACACCTTCCCAATTCCACCCCTTGCCTGGATTACTTCAGGAACAGAAAAGAAAACAAAAAGAGGAAGCAACATGGCTGTGAGCAAGTTAGTTAATTTTGTCATCAGACCATGCAGTGGTCCATCCAAAGGACTTTCAAAACTACCCTCTTGGCCTTATTTTCATTTTTTCCTATAATTTTTCTTTTTTCTCTTTTCATTATCAGCATGAAATCAGCTCTATCCTCTCGTTTTCCTTACCACAGCACAATTAACTCCCTCACACAGTAGCCATTGTACTTGTCTTTATGGTGTGGCAAAAGGCAGCTTTTAACCTTACATGTACCTCTGAGCTGCCCTCCAAAGTGATCAGCTCTACATCCCAAGGGGCAGCAAGCAGTGGATCCACAGTATGGGTCATCAGATCAAGGAATCAGGTAAATCAGGCAAAAAAACTGGACTCACAGGTTTTGGGATGGGGAGGCAAGGAAGGAAGAGTGGGCATGAAGCAGAGAGAAGGTGCAGCACCATCTGAATCCAGTGTAGATGTTGCCAGCCTTAACAGACTGGGTGTGGTATCTGACAGCCCAGGAAGGACAGGATATCACAGGAGCCTCTGAGAGTCCTGCTTTGCTGTTTTACCCAAGCATAGGAAATACGGGCTCTACATCTATCAAAACAACTGTATGTGCACAACTGGTTTACTTCTGAGTAGGGAGAGTCAGCCAGAACAGCAGCTAACAGAGTGCTTTGAGAACAGGCCATTTATTTGGATGTCTACATAAGGTTTCGTGTGTTTTCTAAATGTGTCTGTTTTTCTGCACACAAAAAACAAACCTCATGCATAAAGGAAAAAAAATCCATAGAAACTCACATCTGCAACAGAGACAGCGTGAGTATCAGTGGTCAGGCTGCAACACGCAGACCTATCAGTCTCACAAGCGGTGATAACAGAACTCTTAGGAGCTGTTATAAATAACCAAAATAATGAAAGCAATGAGCAGGAGGCATAGTAAGCCTTTACTTATAAGGAGGACTTGCAATAAGCCTTACAAAGAATCTGCCTGGCTCACAGGCTTGCTTGCCAAGCATGGGAATCATTTAAGGCAGGTCAATGTTTAGGAATTCCAGCTAAAGCATGCTTCAAGGAGATGGTATTCATTTTACTTTTCTCCAAGTACTTGCAGCACAGCACACAGATGAGAGCAAACGAGTTCTTCTTGAAGTGCTACCAGGTGAATCCACGCATGAAGCAAGATGGGGTTAAGAAGCTACAGAGATGCCAGAGAATTCTGAGTGCCCACAAAACAACACCTTAAGACCCCTGCAAAGTAATCCTACAGATAATAGTAAAACTAATCTTACCTTTAAAGTTGCCAATGAACAAGCCAGGCAGAATCTGTGAGAAAGAAATATAGTATCAAATATAGATATCTTGTGGCAAGACAATTTGACAAAGTTCAATTTGCATACAGGATGGAACATACTACTTTAGCAGACTATTGTGAAATGCAATCTAAAACATGCTGACAATATTTCGTGCCTCTTTGCAAACTTCTCAAACCAGATAGTTCTCGGCACGCTGAGCTTTGACAGTATTCCTTGGCTGATGGGGGTTGTTAATTGTGGGGATTCTTTCACTTAATGGAGGCTCTCCAAGGACAGCAAATGTGGTTTACAAATTATGAAGCGCCCTCGCAGCACAGCCCTCCCCTGCCCCCCGCAGCAGGGTAAGAGTTACCCTCAAGGAACTAATGATGAAACTTCACACAGCAAAGGTGATTTGCCTAAAGTTGCTAAGGAAGCTGGACAAAGCCCTGCAAAATCACATCCTTCGAAGCTTTTGAAGTGCAAAGTCATGCAAGTCAGAGCTGCAGCACTGTGGAGCTCTTAAAGGAAATCACTGCAAACAGCGACTTGTGTGTTCACATAGAAAGGGAACTGCTGAAAGTCTGTGAAATGCACGTTTCTCTCCCAGACCTACCCACTCACCCCACACTCTCAGATGCCTTCACAGGTGTCAGTTACAGGACACTCTTTAACTGAGGAGTTTCAAGGTCTGCCCAAGGACCAGCATGTGCAGTCTGAGGGCACGTGCATGCACAGACACAGAGGCAGGTGACACCGTAGTCCCACCCTCTCATAACCCTCCCAACTTGGGAACAGCAGTAAGGACATAAAAAAAGAACAACCCAGGCACATTGAACACACATTTGCGGGCCAAGATTTTTGTTCTCTGGCACCTGAAGTCTCTGACCCACACCCACACCCTTTGAGGAGATCAGAACTGCAGTGGTGAAACCATACGATCCATTTTTCTTCAGTCCATGCTTAGCATACCACTAATACAGATATGCCAGCACTGACTTCCTACAGCCGTAGCAACCTCCCAGTGTCACCACAACAGCAGCAACAGTCTCTCAGGCACTGCTATTTAAAGGGAAAACCCCACCCATATAGCTCAATCCGCCAGCCACGAAGTCCCGAAAGTCACGAAGGATCTTTGATCAGGGATTTTTGCCACAGCCTCCGTTTCACTGCAACCTTCCTGCTGAAAGGTGGCCCAGATCACCATGCACACATTAGCCAGGCCAGCAGAAAGGCCTGTAAAAGAGCTTCTGACCTGTCCTAACTTCAGGGCTTTCTTCTGCTCGAAGCGTCATGTTCGCTGTTATTTATCGAGCCTTGTGGGAAACCAAAAGGCTGCAGCACCTCTTGCGCTCCTTGCAGCTTTGGTTCGTGCAAGCATTCCTCCCTTTAGGCTTTGCTGGGCAATCACTCCCCGCCTGCTGTGTCACACCAGCTCTAAACACAGGGCTCAATTCTCCCCCCCAATACAGAAAGACGGCTTCTCCAGGAGCCTTACTGTACCTTATTGCTTGTAGACCCCTTGCCTGCAAATTAAGGGCTGGTTGACAGCGCTGGCTCATCAAGAAAACAGTTCTTTAGTCTTGTACAAATGGGCACCTGTACATTTTGCAAAGATAAGCCCAGACAGTCTTCTCCTTTTTCCTTCCCTCTTCATTTGTACAAACTCAACATTCTTGCAAAGACAGCAAAAATCCCCAGGGCAATTTCCAATGCCAGGGTATCGTGTAGGGTAAAGAACGTTTACAACATCCTGCTGTACCCTTCCATGTGCACAAGACTCATGGTTTCAAGGGACAATTCAGTATTTCAAGCACTCTTGATGACACTGCTAGAAGTGCAGCTCTAATGCTGCATCCCAGGCTAGGAAAAAAGAAGCCTGTAGCTGTTCCAGAGAGGACAGTACTCAAAAGTCATTGCCAAAGAAGCTAAATTCTGCAAACAAAATCATGTTCTAAAGCAAAAGGGACTCAAGTTATGAATGAATTTCACCAATGAGATCATCCCAGTGAGCTCCCTCAACTTAAGCATAAAAAAATGAAAACAATTTGAAAAGGCCTTCTGTTATTTTAAAATAGCTGTCTGGTATTTCCTATCTGCAGCACAAATCTTCCATCACACCACCACTGCTGTAGACTATAGCATTTTAGACTCCAGGACATTATTTCTGCATCAAATGTGCATTCTCAAGAGAGAATAGAAGCCTAATTTCCAGTCACAGTCATTAAGCTTTGACATTAGAAATTAAAGATACTGAGAAACACTGGGGGGTTGCAGAAATGAGGTTTCTTGTTGGCAAAGGTGGAAAAATCCAGAAGTCTGCACTTGTGCAACATGAAGCAATGCTATACGCTAGACAGGTAATTAGGACACCGTGCAACCAAGGACAGCTGTTATCCCTGTTGTACTAGTCATTCTAGAAGCAAGAAACATTACTATGGGTGAAAGCTACCTGGAAAGAAGTGAATCTTCATGTCATGCTGACTAATACTTCAGCACTCGACTGTGGCTGGGAACTTTCAGCTGTGTCATCTCACACTGCCTTCAGTAACTGCAACTCCAGGCTTTGCAAAATGAAGGCTGATGGCTGCTAGGGCCGTGTGAGAGAGAAGGGGTGGGAGTCAGAAGACTAGAAAAATAAAGTGGTTGTTTTTGTGAACTTCTCAACCACTACTATATGAATAGAAACAGTAGCCTCTTTATATGATCCAAAAGATGGAGAAAATGACCACAGATCAAGTAACCGATGCAGAAGAATGCACAACCAAGGCACGAGGACACCAAAGTCTGTCTCAGTTTGTACCTCACACGAGAGCAGCTCATATTCTCCACCTTGCACAGTGACCAAGCCCTGGAGCAGACAGTAGTTGCTAATGCTTCTGTCAGTCCTCTCTGACAATACATCTCTCTGGAAAATGGCTTAAAGGGCTACTTTGCTGCTTTTTCCTGTATGAACAAATGCTTACAATAAAGCATCTGGCTCCTCACCCAACATTGCTTCTGGCTGTGTTAGTACTGACGGGCACTCCAGAGAAGTCCATGGGGCTTTCTCAGAGATGGCCAGGCACTGTAAAAGGAGAAGACAAGCCTAGCTTCATCCAGTAGTACAGGAGAGTGGCATACATCAGGGAGGGGGATTTGCTGCTGACATGAATTGCCACAGCTTCTCTGACTTCCACAGAATTGGCTACCTCAGCTGTAACTAGCCACGCTGGCTTAAATTTCTTATGAACCCTCTCCTAAAACAAACAGGGCTTATCTGCCCTTTTTGTAGAGATAATACTCAAATCTTCTGAAGAGTTTATATGAATAACTGCCAGTTAACTTTAACAGCACAAAACAACAACTAAACCCCAGGAAGAGCTCTTCACCAAGATCCTGTTCACAGATAGTCAAATCTTGTCACCATCTCAGCCGCTAGACTTCGGCTCCTGGAAAACATCTTTCTACATTTCAACCACAGACTTCAACTTGAACTTTGAATACAAGTCAAAGTTAGACATTAACCATGAGCACAAATCAGACCACTGAGACAATTTCCTAAGACAGACCCCATTACTCATTCTGTAAAATAGACATCTTAAAAATACAAGAAAAAAAGGTGAAGTACTGAAAATTAATACTAGGCAGGCCAATGCACATTCACAAGTCAATTCTCCTTCTCTGAACAGAATAAGAAAGCTATATATGAACAAATGCTTTCAGTTTAATTTGGAAAATGTCAGAAGGCTTGGATGGGCTTTAGGAAAAAAACTAGGCCAGACTAATTTTACAGAGAAAATTAGCAACGAAAGACAAACCCCACCTAAAAAGAATGCCAGGCCTCCAGCCCTTATCACTCTAATGGCGACATAAAGTCACGTGCAATTGTTATTTGCTATGAAATACGTCAGTCTCATGGGACAGAAAATTAAGGAGGGGACCATGCCATTGAGAAAGGATCAGCATCCAGAGGCTGCAGCAGTCCCTGGAGCTCTTTCTTACCACACCCATTACAGGCCATCATTAATCCTCTTCCCTTGGCATCAGTACAAAGGGACTCCTTAAATGAAATAATCCACCATCAAATAAGCTGATTGTTTTTTCCTACCATCCATACACAGCTCTACCACAAGATACACACTTCAGCTGGAAACTAAGGCAATTTGCATTGACTGACTACACTGAGTCAAGCAAACACCCCCTACATTGGCACTGATGGCTCCATGCTTCCCTTTACCCCTCCAGCTTTGCTGACTCACAAGATCAGAAGGAAGAGATGATCCAGGAGCACATTCGGAAGGCAGCAAGTTCCAGACCAACATGTGAGACCCCTACAAATATAAACCCTGATGGCCAGTACCCAACAAGATTGCAGCCTCCTTAAAGGAGCCAGCCCTTCCCAAACTGCTGAACATCTCAACCTCGTCGATACAGCCATAACAAGGGGGAAAAAATCCAAGCAGTGTTATGCTTGTCCTGAAAGCACCAAGTGGTACATGTCAGGGCAACATTTAACAGAATTGAAGTGACCCAGTTGGCCAGTCACAGATTGCCAACTCCTACCCACATAGTATCACAGTAAAATGGTAAAATGTAGTGCAGCTTCAAAGGGCTGAGAGCTGTCCTTTTGGTTTTGTTTTTTTTTCTCCCCAGACTGCAACTTAAGCATCCAATACTGAGTCCCTCTAAACGTTCTGATAATTTCAAGCATTCCAAGAAAAATACTACAAACATACCAGAAGCCTAAAAGGAGTTTCTCTAGCTGTATTTCTTCCTAGCTGGCCATTGCTAGAAGGCCAATATCAACGAGCGGCTAATATCACAGCATTATTCCTACACTTTGAAAGCAAAAACTGAGAAAAGGACCAAGGGAGGTTCTACCTCCTACGCACTAACTCAGCTCCCCAGCAGCCAGATCTTTTCCCTGCTGAAGGTTTCTATTTCAATGTCTCTACCCATAGGATGGAAAGGCTTCCCCTTCCAGGTGGCACACTAAGCACTCTGGATGTTCATCAATCTGACTTCCAGCGTCAAGGATGTCAGACTGGGACATGTGAGGAGCTATTTCTAGCTGTTCTCCTCTGCTTTGTTAGAGGCTACGCACACAGCAGAGCTACTCCCAAAGCACTCAAAGCAGGATGTAAGACAGAGATGACTCAACTTCTGTTCCTCACAGTAAGCTATATATAAAAGGCTAGTTACCACCACACTTTCGAACCCGGGTTTTAAACAGAGGTGGAGATACTGAGAAAAAATCACAGTGGTCCCTAGATAACCACTATGATATGCCAGGGAAATCGGTGCGTACAATAAGCCCCCTACTGCCAAAAGGCCAACACCCTTTGCAAAACAGATCCATCTTCCTTCCTCTTCCTCACTGCGATCTCCACTGGTGCCGAGCGCTTTCCTGTCCCACCGGCACCGGGCGGCCCAGCCCTCCGCCGACAGCCCGTGTCCAGCGGCAGCTCCGCGCCTTGGGAGCGGAGCGAGCTTTGGCCAAGTGACACGATTCAGTGCCGCGCTCGCTGACAGCCCCACGCCCCGCGTCCTGCCGCAGGTCAGGGGGTGCCGGCTCTGCCCCACGGCAGCCCCCAGACCTGGGGAACACAGAGCGGGCACTGAACCCCGGCGCCGGGGGCACGGCGGCCCTCGCCGACCGCCGGGAATTCGCTTCGCCCGGGAAGGGGAAGCCCAGGCGCATCACCGAAACCAGGGCCCCCCTCTCGCCCGCCCGCCCGCGCTGCGGCTGGGGAGGAGGAGGCGGCGCGCCCCGAGGGAGCGGCGCGGCCGCGGTCTCCGTCCCTCCGCCCTCGCCCCGAGGCGGGGGACCCCCAAAACCGAAGGGAAAAGCCCTCTTGCCCTGGCTTTTGTTCCTGGAGCGGGTGCCCGCGGCGCAGGGGCGAGACAAAGGCGGGGGCGCCGCGGCATCCCGGCCGCCCCGAGGCGGGGAGGGACGGCCACCCCCGGCTCCGCTGCGCTGGCCCGCGCACATGCACTCGCGCACGGCGACAACGACGAGCGGGGTTACCTTGTTCATCCCATTCCCCATGGCTTAAGCGACCCGCACGCCAGCACCGCGGGAGAAGCCGTCGGCCGCTGCTGCCAGCGGCGGGTCGCCGTGCATGGGATAGTGCTTCCCGAGGGGGGACTGGGGACGGGCTAATTGCTAGTTAGGGGCGGCCGCTGCTCGCCGCTGTCTGGCAGGGCGAGGCGCATCCCTCTCGCCCTGGCCGCGGCCGTCGCCCTCCTGGATGCCGGGCGGCTGGGGGCGGGTTTCCGCTCGGCCGCCCCCGGGAGCGGCGAGAGCCGCG
>WAAE01006098.1:0-107966 GCA_013400495.1 Nicator chloris | reverse complement strand
AATAAAAAAAGGCTGGACAGTGTATTTTCTTTTCCAAATATGTAGGTGAACAACAGAAATAACTAATATACCTGTTGCAATGGATTGTTTTCCTTTATTCCACTAGAAGTATATTGCTGAAGCTTGCCCTTTGTGCCTAGTTCTCCCTTGATCCGTTGTTGTTTCAACTTTTCATCAATGCCCACAGGTCTGGGATCACTCACTGATTAAACTTTTTGGGGAAACATTTCTGTCATTTTCTCTTGCAAACCATTTTGATGGAGTTGAGAACAGAACATAGCCAGTCTACAGCATGAACAGCAGAAATCTCTATTTGTATCTTGTTCTTCAGGCAGAGCTTCCCTGAATGGGACAAGAGGTCTCGTACAAAGACACAACATAGCAGAAAATCCTACATACAGTGCAGTACAATTTTGGGGAAATAATCTGGTATAATTCTTGCTGCAATTAAAGGGTCTTTCAGAGCAATGATTAATGTGGAATCCAGAGGTTCACTGTGGGAACTGTTTCTTTCACGTTCATACAGACAAGATTGATTGGAACTAAACTGTATTTATATGACAGAAGATCTAAAAATACAAAATGTGCTGTAAACTCTGTGTAATATCAATGTCAAGTCATCTTTTGTGGCTGTGGTTTTGCATTTTTAACATTGCTTTAATATGTTAGCAATTCTGTATTTTATTCTATTGGGGGGAAAAAACAAAAGAGGCACTTTCTGGTCTTGTGAATTATATATACTGCTGGAATCAAAAATCTTTCCTGAATCTGACATCCATAACAGATTAGAATAGTGGTCTCTCTGATCTCTTGGGGCTTCCAATTACAATTTTTTTTAAGTTTACTGAGCTAGTAATTGAGGCAATACAGAATTCAGAAATGCAGCCCATCAGCAGTTTGCTGAATTTGAGTTTCTGCCTGCAGAATATTAAGGAAGTATGAATGAAGTTTAGTAAAATACATTGAGGCATTCTGCAGCTATATATTGCTGCTGCAAAAATATTACAAGTATTTTGTAGAAAATAAAAGGCTACCATCCTATTAACATAAAATAAAATCTGTCCTAAAATTCATAAACAAAATCTAATTATGAATGTCAATATGTGAAATTAAGGGAAGGAAGTAGTAGGATACAGTTTTTCAGTGCATCCTTTCTAGTGATTTTGCCATACAGAAAGTACAAAGGAAGAGGCAGCATTAGAAGATGCAAGGCAGACTCTCCCCTGGCTCTCCTTTGTTCTTCAGCACCTCTCCAAGGCTCTTACATATTCTGCTGAGACAGACTGGTGTGTGCCTGCTTCATGGAGGAAGTTCATTTTGGAAATGAGACATTAAAAGGAAGTAGTTCACAGCTGCTGCTTTTGGAGAGGAGGAAGCCCTGTTAATAGGAGAAATGATGAAAGGAAGGGAAGACTTAAGGGCACAAGGGTAAAGGATGAATTAATGGATAGAGTGAAGCAGGGTGGGAAAGGAAAAATAGTTGCTGCTGCATTCCCTCAGTTTTTCAAGATTTTCAGCTCCCTGGTATTATTTATGTGGGTTTCACCAACATTACCTAGAAAGAAAAATCAGAGAGATGCAAGTCTTTGCCAATTAGTGTCTGCCTAAGAAATAACCTACTTTTTTAGTTATATTTCTATTTCTTCTAGGCTGCTGTCCTGAATATGTCAGCTTTTACCACTTCCTTTGTAGATTGTATGCCCTGATGTCAGGCAAAAAAATGTACCCTGTTTTATAGTTGATGATTTGACATAGATACAAAATCACATCAGTGTTACAGAGACAGTTTTCAGCCTGTGGTAGTTGTACCTATCCTGCCCATCCTACCATTGCACAAGACATGTTAAATCAGAGCAGGTTCTTTAGAATTAGTTTTGTGTCTCTGTTTGAAAGATTTCGTGTATAAATGAAACAAAAAAAGAAAGATTCCACCAGGGTTTTTGTGTGCTTTTCCCCCTGTGTAATTAAGGTCTTGTGTTGATTTCACAGTTCTGCATATTGGTTGGTCAATGGCAGCAGCTCTCTCAGAAACCAAGGGAAACTGAAATTACTTTTTTTTTTAATAAATTAAATTGTTTGGCTGAAGTGTCCAATTAGCACCAGTCCAATTACAAGATACCCTGGTGCAGGAAAAGAAGGAAGCAATACATCTTGCTTCCTAAAAAGAAACTTCATTTTATTTTTAATCAGTGCTATTAAGGAAGATTTCCTTGGGAGCAGGCTTCAATGAGGGTTTATTCATTATCAGCTCAAGGTGAAGCCAAGGGGAACCTTTCTTATTTCATACCAGAATTGATTTTTAAGAAAGAATAAATAACAAGTGCAAGCACAGGAGGTTGGTGCATGTATTAAAAAGTGGAGTTGCCACTGGTAACACAGCTGATTTCCTTTGTTGGAAAAGTCGTTGTTCATTACTTACCTGAAGTGAAAGGTTAATGGCCTGTAGCAATCCGAAGAAACTGCTACAAAAATGCACAGCAAGGATCTAATGTTGTTGTATAGTAGTGCTTTCCATGTACTTTTCCTCAAGTAAGACAGACACAGAAGATAGCACTTGCTGCTCTAATAAATCTACTACATGAAAAGAAGTACCCTGTAAACTGGAAAATGAAAAGGTCCCTGCCACTGTCAAACAGACAGCTGTCACCACGGGCACAAGTTTTGATTTCTTAACTGAGGTTTGCAAAACGTGCTGGTTATGCTTTGTATAGAACTACTGAACTTTTCCTTAAGAAGCAGCTTTGGTGTAGTAGAAGTAACTTATTTTTTAGTATGCCCATTGCTTTAATTGCTTTCTCAATAGCTTAAAACTGTTACTTTCGCCCACTTCTTTTTTTTTTTTGCAGTCTGAACACAGTTAAAATTGAGATCTTGTTTAGTGTGTTTGATACTGGGGTATTACGAAGAATTTTGTTGGCTCTTGAGCACAAACTCGAGCACTTCAGGGACATCAATTAGGCGCCTCACTGAGACGTGCCTGTGATGTCAGATTAAGCCAAGTCACTCAACGGCTTGGGGAGAAAATGCAGCATATGTGTTTCAAACCGAAAATAATTTAATGGGTATAGACTGCAACCATCGGTCTGTCATTGAAAAAAATCCTTAAGCTGGCACTGCCTCTGGAAATGACAGTGCTGCCTGGTCCCTTATGTATGTGTAAGTAATTGGTGTGGTACTTGGGACAGGGAATCAGGCTGGCTAGGAAGACGTTTTTTCCAGGCAGGTACCACTTGGCCACTTTCCAAGTCAAAAAAAACCTTTCACTTCACCAGAAAGCTGTACAGATTTTGATGTCAGCAGGAGCAGAGGGGGGAAGAGACAATGCAGGAAGAGGCATGACCGCTTTTTTTGAGTGACCGGCATAGCCAGTAACAGCATAAAATGTGCATCAAATGAAAGCAGCAAATTTTTAATGTTGTGAAATTTCATCTCTCATCTTCTAAAAGATGCAACTGAAGCTTAGTCAAAGGTACCCAAAGAGCAGTAGTGCTGGTAGGAGCAGTTCCAACATGGGGTTGGTTTCCCAATGCAGGCATCTAGGCAGCCCCCAGACCAGAGGAATAGTCCCTTACAAGGGGCTCGTGGCAGAGGGAGCTGCATTGCTACAGAGAGAAACCTCAACCAAACCAGGTGGGTGGGGACAACCTCAGGGCCATGACTTCTCAGGATATAAAGATAACAACAGGGAGGTTCTCCACAGTGCTTCTGAGTAAGAATTCTGCCTGGGCTAGCTTGAAGTAAGTGAAGCCACATATTAAATCATTAGAACTTTCTTTGCAGCACTCAGATTTTCTTCCCATGCTGACCAGTCTCAGCTGGACCATAGCTTGAGAGGAGTTGATGTTGGGTATTAAACATGTATCAGCAGTTTCAATTTATTTAGTGCCAGGTGCTGCCAAAATGTCTTTTTCGTCAATGATATGAGCATAGGCATTGGAATACTGTGTGAAATTACTTTTTAATCTGCCCCTACAAGCTGATCACTGAGTGTTACATAGATCACAGTCTGTTTGAAACTAAAAGTATTGCTTTAGTCTGACTTTTCCATATTGACGAAAAATTTCTACAAGGCACAGATCTTTATCTTGATTTCCTGGAGTAATATTTGATGAACCTACAAATTTTGACCATGTCACTTAATAGACATACATGCTTTCCTGACATAATTGAAAATTTTTGAACCCAGTTGTCTACCTCCTTTTTGGCCAATACCTTCTTCCCCAGTTTTCTTCCTTCTCCAGCGTTGTCATTTCACTTACTATAAATTGTTCCTTACTTCCTTTTTGGTAGTTTTTCCTTAATTAGTTACAGAACTCACTCTACAGATGTTTAAGTTTCATTGCTCTGCAGAGAGATGGGGCCTCAAAGAGCTTTGGGAGCGTAGACCAAGGAGAGCCACTGAGCTAAGTCTGATAAAACAGAACCTTCTAGTGAAAGTTGCTGCTACCTTGGCTGAGGTGCATCAACCAGCTGCAGGGGCATCCCCATCCTGCTGCAATGCAAATAAAAAACGGCTGGCACTTCAACAAGCTTACTTCATTTTACATCATGGTAGACTAGGAGCGCAGCTGCAGTCAGTTGCTGTACGTCAGCTGGAAGGTTAGAACTTTTACACCACTTTGACGTGTACTTACAGTTGTTGCGCCATGTGTTGTGCTGGAAATGCTTCTTGGAACTGGCTGTGTGAAAAAGCAGCTTGTAAATTAGCTTTGGGAAAAGCCCTCAGTG
Organism: Nicator chloris; assembly: GCA_013400495.1. Taxonomy (NCBI): domain Eukaryota; kingdom Metazoa; phylum Chordata; class Aves; order Passeriformes; family Pycnonotidae; genus Nicator; species Nicator chloris. The sequence continues at coordinate 103,238 of WAAE01006098.1, read as the reverse complement.
ACAAAGGTTATGTGGTGAAACTGATTGTCGTAAGGCAGGGAAAAAAAAATACACTTCTTATGCAGGGAATAGTGAGGAAAACTGCAGGCTTGCTCAGCACCAGTGCAGCTCACAAATACATCCCTACCAAAGCAGTGACATACACCATTTCTGTGTGATGTACAGAATTGCCCTTCAGCTGTGTGGAAGGTATGTATTAGTTTTGGTTTTAGCTGCCATTCTTAAAAGGAACAGCATAAAAGGGAAGAGCAAATCACTTTATTTTCCATGTGTGAGTCTTTTCTTTCTGCATAACCCTTCTCTACTTCAGTGAATTATTTGTCAATCCCATTGCTCCTACCTGGGAGTTAGCCTTCTTTTGATTTCTCAGTTTGCAGCAGCCTTTCTCTAATGATGTATGTAAATAAATCTGGGTGCACTACTTCAGATAATCCTCCTTATCTGCATATATATGTTTGCTTTCTAAGTTTTCCCTTATTTATTTTATGTGCTATTCATTTTGCTCAACTGAGGAGGAATGCAGGGAAGGGAGGGAAAAGAGTAAAGTTAAACAAGAGTGGACAGGAGGTTACATATTAATAGAGAATAATAAATTTCAACTACAATATGACAAAGAGAAACCGCTACAAGGTTTTGCAAATCTTTGAAATCATTGCTGGTGGAACTGTTGCTTTTCATTCTGAACTTGCAGGTTGCATATTGTGCCCTTGCTTTTTATCCTAGTAATTATAGTCTCTACTGTGAATAGATTAAATATAGTAAATATTATAAATGTAAATTTCCTGTTTGTTCTGGAGGGTTTTGTAGCACTTTTGTGTGTGTGCTTCAGGTTGTTGTCTGGTTAAGATGTTTTCAATGTCAAAGTAAGCAGCTCCTCCCTTTTTTTTGGTGATACTGTCTCAATTTGTAAAGCCACAACAGTGATCTAGATCAACAAAGCTGATCCAAGTGAAAAATACCATGTTTTATCCTTGTGGAAGATAAGAGGTGTCTTTCACCTTCTCGCCTCATGGCAATGAAAGTATACACTGTAATAATCAAGGAAAAAGGGTGGTTAGAGAAAGAACTGCAGGAGCTGGTAGAAGCAGCACCACCAAATAGGTGTGGGCTCAAACATCACCACCCCCAAAAGATACAATCCTTCTCAGGAGCTGAAAAATTTGAAGTCTGCATTAATCATTGAGCAGGCCTCTACAAACATATCAGGAAAGCAAAATATTTTGTGTCAGGAGCCTGATGTCTGCATTGTATATGCTTTGTGTTGTGGTTTTTTATTGTGGACTACCTCTTGTCTAGTCTTGATGGCATAATGCTCAGTTACTGCTGGAGCACAGTCAGCATGGTTCTGGAGGCCTCCCAGTCAGCTTAGAGCAGAATCCAGCCCACGTGCCCCAAGATGCTGGGCCACAATATGAAACTAAGTATGGGGAGTGAAGAAATTCACTCTGCAAGTGCATTCTGTGTACAAAGTAAAACCTCAGTGTAAGTGCTTGACTTACTTGTCCATAGTGACAAAAGTGTGTGGTCAAACTAAGACTTAGCAATGGCCTTTCTAGTCCTATCAGCATGTTACAACGTCTAGGCAAGCTTCCTTCTTGTTTCCCTCTATTAAGGTTAAGAGAAACCTTAAATTAGAATAGGAGGGTGGGTTAATAATTAGCAGGCTCTAGCTGTATACCCAACTGAGTAGTGCTTCTGCCAGTGTGAGAATTCAGCAGCTCCTACCTGTGACACCAGTGATATGTTTAATTGGTGTATTGACACCAAGAAGTATCTGGTGGTGTAAAGGATAGGGACTTGCATTACGGTTTTGGCAAACCTGAGCTGAAAGAAAAAGCAGCACAGATGGCTGAAAACAGTAATAAAATATTCCATTTTATGTCTGCAGAAATCATTAGACAGCAGTTAAAGGGTTGTTATTACTGCATCAGATTCACTTGGGGAGTTAGGTTTCTGTAATGTCCACTAAAACAATGATTGTTCTGTTTTTAAGTGGAGCCCATGCCAAGTGCAGATGTGTTTTTGTGCAGCCATGAAATGGGTTTGTCAACAGTAACGATGTAGATTCTCTCAGTGGCTTCTGTTTCCCTTCTGCCAGCTCAGCACAGTAAGCAAACAGCAGCATGGCTGTTGTTTGCTGTCCATCATTGCCAAAATTCAGCCTTTTCAGTTTTAGGGAGTTAATGTAGAATGATGGTTTCATGCTGGCAGTAAACAAATGTGACAAGTTTTTATATGGTAAATCAGAAGATCAAAATATGACCTGTGACACACTGCAACACACAAGCAGCTTAAACAGAGCACTTTGTAGTAAGTGAACCTTTGAAACTTTTTGCAGGGCTTAGGAGGGCACTGGGTTGTACAACTCTTTGATAAAGACTGGGGTTTAGAGCACAGTACCTGTGATTAGCCAGTGTTTCATCATGGGTGCGGAACACTTCTTGCATTACTGCAAGAAATGAGGCAAAAGTCTCTCAACTTGTTTTGTCTGCAGAGTTAAAAAGCACAAGCTTTTTAACATGGTGTGTGACGAAGTTCCACAGCACCAATCAGCCCTGTAATCACATTTGCTCTGGAATGCTGGCAGAATCCTTTACAGGCATCACTAGACTGTTACAGGGTCATTTACTGATCTTTATTCTCCAAGAAGAACCACAGTTTATTGATTCATCTACTGTTTACAAGTTTCTATCTTGGTCTTAAAACCTTCTTTATTGGTACAATTTGGTAGTTTGGTTTATAGGTGTATTTTCTCATTCTTCAGTGGCAGCGAGGTAAACAGATGTGATTAGGTAATCTTATAAATCTGAATCTTTCCAAGAGAATTCAGTCTCTCCAAGCAAATTTATTTTTTCTATACATGGATATTTTTGAGTTTACTGAGGCAACCAGTTTGTCTTGAGCCTGAAGCAGCCTCTGTGTTTCTAGAAAAATCTAAGATAGAGCAGCTTTAAAATTGTTTAATGACTCAAATTTAATTTAAAAAATCATAAAAAGGAATCAAACATATTATCTCCTAAACAACATTTTATCCCACCTAAAGCAAATGGATTCGGCAAGAACAACATCTAGCTTCCACCATTTCCTCCACTAAGTCTGTAGAACAAGGCTCTTCCTGAAATGTATATCTTTTATAATAACAAATATACTGATCCATGAATTCAGAGTTTTGTAGGGCTACACCACCACCATTAACTTCTTATTTGCCCTATAAAACCTTGGTTTATGTTCCCCATGTGCTTTTCCTGCTGAGCTGCACTGCTGGTTTTTTGCCCCTGGTGAGCATGGTGGAAGTTTGGCCGTGCAGCTGCAGCTCCATTGATATATTATATCTGGCAGGTTTCACTGCCAAAGGCTGTGATGAGGCCTTGGTAACTAGAAATAGACTGAGCTAATGCTGCTCCTTGTACCTCCCAGGACAGAAATGCCATGGTTTGCCCAGTTTGAATGAATGCATTGTGTGTTTCTTGGTTTATGAAGAGTGTGCTGAGAAAAACAAGAGCTCCTGGAAAGATTGCGTGTTAGTGCCTCTGGGTAGAGGTCCTGAGTTTCAGTCAGTGGCTCACTTGGATTACGTGTCAACTTTCAGTCTGTTTCTAATGGCTGCAGATGTGAGTAGGTGATTTTCTGGAGCAGTCCCAGGAGTTTCAGAGTGGTGTTTACAGTATCAAAGGCAGTCTGCACATGAAATTCATTTTTTTTAATTTTTGCATTGGTCCAGGGCACTTGCATGTTCAGTCTTAGGAATTCTAAAAAAGCAATGTACTGATAGAAGAGCATCTGAATTTCAAAATTATTGTGCTTTGAAACTATGTAATCTCTCTCACGTACTGTCATTTCTCTCAGCAGGTGGCAAACCTAACAACATTTTAATTGTTTTGAAAAGTATTGTCACTGGCTTGCCCTGGATGACTTATACACACATACTTTGGAAAGCATCAGTATCACTGCTGAGAAGTGCAGATTCTTAAAACAAGACTGGTTTACAGTTTCTCATTCTTTAGAAATGTGTATATTAATCCTCTGTGATGAAGTAATTTTCTACTACGGTTATGTTGCCCTTGATAAAAATATATATAAATCATCCTTGGGGTTTAGATTTCTGTTTGCTAATGAGTACAAACTTCAAACAAGACTTAACTTTCTTCCCCACAGTTAAAACAACTGTGTTGCTTTTGCAAATCAGTGGCTTTAAATCTTTTTGAAGAGCAGATCCATGAGACGTTTCAATGTTTTGTTTAAGTTACTGCCTTTTGTGAAATATTGAAGCTGATGCTTTACAGGTATGCACTGGCAATGCATATCTGTAATGTTGCTGTTCTGGGAATGTCAAATTCTAGCAGAATTCTGTTCATTATTGTCCAGCATCTCTTTTTTACTTAAATTTGTTGTGGATAAGAGATTTACATTGTAAGTGAAGAGCTTAAGATAGTACTTGTATTTTTTATATTGATTCAGTTGTCAATTTGCCAAGTATCTTCCTCTCTACTACCTCCTCCTCAGTATCTGTTTTTCAGTGTTCACAAGTGAAAGTTGTAGACATTGGTCCACTTGTAAATCAATAGTTTATAATTTCATTTCACTAGTAGTGTCTACATTTTATGGTGACTCCAAGTGAGAAAAACAGCCAATTTTACACCCAATTCCCACTGTATACACTCTAAACTAAGCTGTGGAGGAGCAGATGTGGAGAACCCATCTTTTTGAACTCCACAGCGTTTGCAAGTGGTTCAGGCATGATGAACTTCATCTCATACACCCAGCAGCACATCTTGTCAAAACTAGGGGTGCTGAATGGGTCAGTAAACTCCCAGGACTTGTGAAGCTTCTTCAGGGATACAGTTGAACTCCCAGCTCTGTCTCTCTGTCATTCTCTGTTCAGCAGAGTATGCAGTGTGTGCTTCTACCAGCTCTTTAGCTGGAGTTTTATAGGACTGAGCACACTGGCTACCATGCCTGGAGCAATTATCCAGCTTTCTGAAGCTGCTTGGATTCTAGGAAACTCAGTGTCTTCATCACAACTGGAGAGATGTGTAAGCAAGAACATAAGCAATGATAGCTGCTAACAGCCTGCTTTTAGATAATCTGTGATTCTCTGTACCACTTTCAGTAATGTGTTTTCAGGGTTTGTATGCATATGCTTCTAATTTTTCACAGTTCACAAGTGGATACTTACATAATTAAGAGGGAAATTTCCAGTGGATATTTGCAAAATATTTCAAGTGGCATAGAAATTGTGAAAAAAACCCAACTAACTTAGTTTTTTCCCCATTCACCCCAGAAAATTGATTCTTAAAGATGAAGTAGTCAGTATCATCAGATGGACCAGATACAATATCACCGTTCCCAGTATTTCCTTCTGATAATGGTAGATATTGTATCAGTACATTTTTCTACTCCCATTGTTCTCTAGTTTCATCTTTCTAAATATCTTCTTCTAGCTTACAGCTGTGAATACAGTCTAATATGAAGGTCTAATATGAATGTTCTGCATATTCTACATCTGCTTCAACCTGTATCACTTAGTCCTCATTTTCCAAAACTCACCTGATCAATTCCCAGCTATTACTCAGCTTGTAATTTCTGCTGTGAAACACAAAACTGGACAAGATATTTCTGTGCTTTACATACAGGTGTGTACAGAAATTGGCTGGTAGGAAAGTACAGTAGTGAATTCCCTTCTCCTCCAGGACAGTTTCAGTCCAAAGGGCAGTAAAAACCACTATGAAAAGCATTTGCAGGATCTATGAACTGATATTTGGATCCTGTCATAGAAGGCGAAAAACAAAGCAGGAAATGGGCATCTGTGGGGACTGGTTGCTTGGTTAGTGGTTTTAGAGGTTTATGGAAAAACTTGTCAAACAATAAGGTGACCACAAACTCCACTGGATCATTTTTTAAAAGGTAAAGTACTTGAGCTTTCTGAGTTCAACATTTCTTCTTTTGAAGTTTTAAGACACTGTGTATACTTCTTGGTTAGAGGTATCAGGTGTTCAGAGGCTGATCTGTCTGTGTGTATTTCTTGTGTGATTCTTTTAGGGACAAGACTGAAATTCACAGCAATTTTGCTGAGATGGGTTTCTGCTGAGAATGTGGATCAGAGCTCAGTAAATAACAATCCATATAAACAAACTTTCTGAGTTTGTAAGAACCAGGTTTTAAACATGAAGACAGCAATAGCCATTTTGCTATTAATGTTGTGTATGAAAGAAAGTACCAAAAATCGTACAAATTGGCATCCAAAAGGACATGCTTTATGCTGTCTTCCATTGACATGCTAATAAATGTTGCTTCTAGATTTGTATATGGCAGAAATCCTCCTATTTCATCTACATATCTCTCTGGAAAGGGTGAAAGTCACTGCCAAAAAACTAAAGTAACAGCAGTCATTATAAATGCAGTTCATTTCAGAAAGAGATCTCTTGCTTAAATAAATACCATTTAGCATTACATTACTCTATCTTGTGAAACTGGATGATAATTATTCTCGATTTGGTCATAAAAAAAGTTCCCAGTTCCTTTTACTTAACAGAAGAGGGACAGCCAGAGTCAGAGAAGAAGAAGATGTGATGTTCATGGATCTGCAAGAATCATAACTTAAGCAAGGACAATTTTATTGTTGTTGACTAGGTAATCCCAAGTAGTAAGATCTGGGAATGTAATGGTATTATTACGTAAGCTATCCTACATAAGACCACAACAACAAATCCTCTTCCAGACTAGCACACTAGCATTTCTATTATTTAGAGGCTACAGTGGTAGGTAGACATTTATCCTGATTTTTGATGGTGCACATGGAACAATGTGGTCATTTAGGCCTGCACGATGTATCAGAGAGAAAAGTACAGACAGAATTACAACCCATGTCCTAATATGCCCTTTTGTTCTCATAAGAAAATACTTATTAATGCTTGTAAATCCTGTTGCTAAATCTACTGTAGAGCAGTGGAATATAGTACAGTGTGCATCCAAAAAGTTGGAAATCAAGTGTGCTAATTTTAGTCAGTGATGGCTCAAAGGGTCAAATCTTAGTAATCATGTAGAGAAGAGCACCCACTCACCACCACCTCCTCTTCTCCTACGTGAAAACCTATTTTAGATGAGATTCTGTTGTGCCATTTAATACACAGAATGGAGTTCAAGCCTGGTTTGAATATGTATGGAATTAAGAGTTTGTTTTCATGGATTGCAAATATTTTTAATAACTATTCCAGGCTTGATATTACTATAGAGTTGTTTTACCATACACTTAATGTTGGGGAGTTGCCTAGCTAGGTCAGTGAAATGAAAATATTTGCTCTGGCATGCAAGCAAGTTCTAAAAGAGCTTAGGCAATATTTCTGCTGCAGAAAGTGCCCAAGTTCTGCTCTAACTTGCGGATTTTATTTTTCTAAAATAAAATAAAGTTGGTTGTTCTTGATCTTTCTTCCATATGGAAGTCTTTTATCAGATATGCTGCATGACTCTGTATCATATTGCTTTGTTGTATTGGTGGGATTTTTTTATTTATTTCAAGGCCACTTTATGCTGTCTCAGAAAACGCAGCAGGAAAACAACTTGGGGAATTTGAGCTATATGTTAAAAGTCATCTATTATATGTAACCTGGTTTAAGTTACTCAGTTAATGAACATATACAAGAAAAAGATTGGTGATTCTACTTTGTGTCTTAGTTAATATGGGGAGAAAAGAGCCTGTACAAATAGTTGCACTCTCTGCTGCCACGGTCTCATGACCATTAAAGGTCAGTAAGGTGATGGGACCTCCTGGAGTCAGAACCCTTGCATTTCCTTTGCAAAGGTGAAAAGATGAGTGTATTTATCAGTATGTCATTGTTCTTCATGTATTTGGCATGAGGCACTAGGATTTTGCTGGGTGAATTTTGTTTAGTTTTGCATAATAAAATACTCCTAGCTTTCAGGGCACCAACATTTATCATGCATTTGATACACAGTTACAAGTTAATATATTAAGTTATGCTTTGCTGAAGAGAGAGAGATTGGATACCGTTCATTGCACAGAGGTGGAGTGAATGGATGTGTTCGCAGTCATGAACCAGGTGTGAAAATTAAAGTAGTTTGTCAGGAAGGGAGGACATGGACAAAGGCTGGAAACCTGCCTTGTAAGGAAAGGAAAAGATGAAGTATCTTTGATGTCACCTACCTCTGTGGAGATACTTGTATACTTGTGTTTTTTCTTTAATTTCTACACCTTTAATAAGTGTTTGAATTTGTCAGTTTTGAATTTAGTGAATGAGTAACTTATGTCCACTTTGTTGTATTTTGAATTCATGCTGGATAACAGCAAAGCATAAAATGAATCTGTAGACCAGCAGCAGTAGAACACTTCAGACATCCTTGTCCTCCAGCATATTTTTCACGACACACAAAGAATAACAACAGGGAATCCATTTGAGCTGCTTGAGCCATGCGGTGAATTGGCACTCACTGCAAAAGAACAAGAACTAGCCAAGGCAGCAGTTTCTTCTACCTCCTGTTGGTTACATTCCTGACATGGATCCATGTATCAAAGACTGTGGGAAAAGTAGCACTGTAAAAGTGTATTCACTGTTTTTGTCTCCCATAACCAGAGAAGTTGCTGTAAGGTTGTATCAATACATTACAACTGAGAGAAATTTATTTCTTTTTTTTTTATAATAAATGATGGCAGTAGTTCCACTTGGTTTGTAGTTGTGTTTTTGAACCATCAGTCTCATGCTTAAGACCTTAAGCTTGCAAGAAAATCTAGTCATTAGAAATCTACCTGCTCACCTGGAATAATATCATATGGAACAATGCCTGCTTGACAGGCAATAGATTTCTAGGAAAAAAATGCAGTCATTTCCGTATTTCCTTTCCACAATATATCATCCTTAAGAGCTTTGCCAATTTGGAGAAATTGGTGAAGTGTATAGTTGCCTTAAAGATGCACAGCCTCTAGCATTATTCATCTACAGCCTCATCTTCCACAACTACTGGAAGTTTTCAAAATTTTGGGCAGTCTTCAATTGTTCAGTTGTAAATCAATTATCAACCTAGTTCTTGGATCCAGAATTTTTGTCAACAGAAAAAAAGAAGACAAAAGTTATAATTGGTAAGGAATATTTTAGACAAAATGGGAACATTTCACCTTCATTTATGTACTGCTTGGTCCTCTGATTCACTTTCTAAAAATTTATCAGTTTACTTTGCGTATCCTGACTCAGAGACAGCAGCATGGATCTTATTGGCAGGAACTAAAAGTAGCTTGTGAGTGCTGACAACATTCTTCTCAATTCCAAGTAGGTCTAGTGGCTGAAAAATCATTTTTTGTTTACATGCAAAGGTGGAAATTCTCTGCCAGAAAGTTTAACCAGATAGGGGCTAAAAAAGTTGGTCTCATTGCATTGCATCACAGCAAACTTGTGAAATTAACTGATGCACTCCGAAAAATGTTTTGAACTACCTATGATGAAATGTGGTGTCACAGAACTGAATGTGTGTTTTCCAAATTACTGATATAAGAAAGACATTTGAAGTGCTGAAAACACTATGGAATGTTTAGTACAAAACACTAAAGAAGTCAGAATTGGGAGCTGTAGTAACAGTTATAAATCACACCCATTCTATTTCAGTTGTTGCAATTGTATGGATTATGATCTGAAAACTGCTTTCTCTATAGGAATCTATTAACCTAATTATTTTTAAGTAGATAATATTTTATTTCTGTTTGCATTCTTTGCCTTATTAATTAAGTCCATGCATCTGCCTGTCCTGTGCATTAAATTCTCAGTAAATTCTACTAATTAAGGAACATAAGTCAAGTTTTTTTTTCTGGTAAAGAGCTAAAGATAAGTACAAAGAGTATGCTGCATTTATGAGTTTTATTAGGAGCCTTAAGGATTCATTTGCTGTGTCCTAGATGACCTTTGAAGGTGCCATTTATATACAGAAGCAAGTTCTGATAGATCTGGGTTTCATCAGTAATCTTCTCAATAAAATCAATGGAATGAAAATAAAAACACACCTAAAGCTAAAACAGAAGGTACACTTCTAAGCTGTTGGAAGCTGGGAGTGACTGTAGTTGTGCACTTGGTCTAGCCTAGAGCCATCACCCAGAAACTCCCAAAATTGGCTGCCTTTCTCACAGTTAGTCTGTTGTTGACAACAGGGAGAGGCACCATGTGTCAGCTCGTTACTGATGCTGACAGTCCATACATCTCTTCATTAAATGTCTTTTAGGATTGTGCTTGCATTGGCAGTGTCCCCAGTTTACCTTTTGCATTGAACTAAGAGCAGTTGCTCTGATGTCGGTGGGACTGGAAGGGAGTGAGCAGCCACAGGAAAACTTCCTTTGGCCATCTCTTTCATATACACCACCATGGGTGGGGTTAGTTCTTTCCATAGCTTGCTCCACTGTTTGTTTTTACTGTGCTTGGGATGCATTTTTCTGGAGAAGCAAAGGAGTCATGGCCTGGAGTCTCGGTTCCTGCAAGTGGGTAGGAAATGTGTCAGTGCCACTTCTGCCTGAGGTAGCATTTCAGAGCCCTGGCTGTGTTGCAGTGTGTATGAGACTCATAGCAAGCCTTATGGATGTGTCAGTCCCCCTGCAGCACCACCTGATAGCCTTTATTTTGGGGAGCAGCAGGTGTGGAGCTGCTCTGCATGGCTCCCTCCCAGAAGGTGCCCAGGCCCCAGGGCTGGCCTCTCCAGCAGCAGGGAGGGGTTGTGCTCTGGCAACCCCCAGAACATTCAGAACCAGCCGCTAACACCAGCAATTCCAGAAATCTCTCTGAAAGGAAAAGAGGAAGGGGGAAGAAAAAAAAAAGTTCCCAAGCTGATATTTAGACAAGCATGATTTGTCAAGTGGGCTGCATCTCAGTAGGTCTCGCTGCCTTCCACATCTTGGGTTGCTTGAGAATTTAAGGTACTGGCTTTGATGTTGAAATAGTAACTGAAGCCTCTTTTACACGTTTCTGGTAATGCTGATGCCACCACTTGCTGTTGTCCTGTTGATCTTTTTTGTTGTTACTGTTACACAGGCTGTTGGTTTTTAATCTCTTCAACAGCTGACATAGTGGTTTACCATTTAATCATTCTGCCACCGTCCTTGCAGACCTCAGTGTTTCCATAAGGCAGCAACTGTCAAATATTAGCCAGGATTTAGTTATTTGCTTTAGTTCTTTACATAAGGACTGACTTACAGTTAAGACATGCTTTTTACCTTTTCCAAAAGATACACTTGCTCTCAAGGAAGAATGGATTAAAATGTGGGTTTTTTACGTGAAACTGTTTGCTCCTTCTTTTTCTGTGAGTGCTGGCAATGTAGGTTGATCCTTTATAGAAATGAGGGAAAGGAATAGTGTTGAATCTGTGTCCTCTTTCTACTAGAACTTAAGCAGGGAAAGGTGTCTTCCCCTGAGTGATCGTTCTGGGCACTTAATGAGAATGCTTAGTCTGTTATTATATGAAGGCTGATAATATTTTATTTCAAAAATGCTTGTGCAAATACAGAATTTAAAAGAAATGAAGGCTCTGTAGCTTAAATAGTTACAGCTTGATCTCAGGAATTACTGGCAATGTTATGTCTGCTTTAAAACAGACGGTAACATTGACATATTACACTTGTCCCTTCAGACTTAAGAGCTTATCTGTTAATGTTAAACATATGTCCATTGGCTGTAGCTGTATTATGATTTCTAAGACAGAAAAGATGCTCAGAATTTCCTATTCTTGTAAAAGAAAAGAGGAATTTTCATTTTGATGAGAGAGAAGTCTGGAAACATTTTTTATATGCTGAAGGAAAAAGCACTAACTTTCTGCCGTTCTTTTTAAAAATACTAAATTTGGACCAGGTTGTTTTTCTCCTTGATAGGAAAAGCTTGTCAGCTAGACCTTTGGCACCATTTGCTTTGTGCTATGACTCAATTATACTTTGGGGAGAATATTTTGAACCAGACAGTATGTTGTGGCAGCAGTACAATCACATCCTCTCAAGGAGCTCTTGGTGACTTTCTTGGCAAGGCAGCATTCCATCAATGATTGCCTCAGCAGGATTCAAACTAAAATTTTAAAATGTTATCTACTGTAACTCAATTTAGGCTCAGGAGGGCAATTTTCCCTTTGTTACGATTTTATTAGTGTATCAGTTTAATTTTTTTGTTATTCAGGACTAGGTTTATCAGCTCATTTTTCTTAAGCTTGTAGGATTGAACACTGTAAAATCAATATTTCTGCTAATTAAGGTGGGGTTTGGGAGTGGATAATCAAACAGTGTAGTGAATCATTAAAAACTTACATGCTGGTATTGACTAGCATTATTGGCAAAATGAGACCAATTCTCTATGCCAGGCACTTCTTTCTTTCTTACATTTTTAAAGGAGAAGCAAAACATGCTCAGTAAAAATTGATGTTCTCAGCATTTAATAGTATAGAGGTAGTCCTTTATGGATATAAAAGCAACGTGTTAAAATTCTGGGCACTCACATGTAGCATTTTCTTTCCCATCATTTAACTTAGCAGTAATTGGTGTCTGCCTTCAAAGAGTCTTACTGTGTTTGGAAATAGGTGGAAAGCTATGCTCATGCCTCTTATTAACATAATGGATCATTTCTAATTATTGCCAATTTTTGCCAGTGCCTTTTTACCCTCCCAATGATGGGTTTGGTTTTTTTTTTCTTGCCTGACATTGGCTAATGATGGTTTTTGTTTTGGTTTACATTAGCTTTACGTTTGTTTACATCAGCTGTGACCTTACTCGTGTTTGCATCAAGTCTTCTCAGAGGGTGTTACTGAACAGACCAGTAAGTGATGATTTGCTGCCACATCAGGAAATTGCTTCCTTTCCCCCGATTCCCTTACCATGGAACTGCCATGGCTGCCAGTGGGCACTGGATGCTGTTGAACACCTTCGTTTTGTTCAGTGGCATTTGACTGATTTTCACCTTACAAGCACATTGTCCAAAACCTCAGGTCTGCAGTCTGATGCAGAGTGACCTGACTATGCTTCCCTCCTGGATGAGATTCTTACATGAACAAACTCCTCAAGATCCCTTCTGTAAGAGTGATAGCTCTTTGGCAGGGTTACTTCATGGCTGTATCATGTGCAGGGGCTGCACCTCTTTTTTAAAGGAAAGTACAGTAAGAAAAAGACTGAAAATACATTCTGAAAATATATTCATATACTCTTCAGGTATAAAAAACATAAAGTAGAAAACTCAGTCTGAGTTTGGCTCTGAATGAGCCAAGCCTCACATTGCATCTCCTCAGACTGTTTTTCTCTGTGCTTTTTCAACTAGATCACAACATAAAGGAGTTATTCTGTGCTTCTTCATAACCTTCCTAATTAAAGGAAACTTGGAATCACTGTGGAATTAAGGCATGAGAGTTTAGTTGGCTGGAGGAAAAGAGAGTACTAAGGAGAAATTATGTCAAATACTGTCTGAGCCACAGAAAATGATAAATGTGTTATCACTGTATTTCCTGAGAAAATTTCTCCCTAAAATACTGAATACATTTTTGTTGCCTAATGAGAAGTTCAAAGGAGAAGCTTTTTTTTTTTTTCATGAAAGCACAGCATTTGTCATTGTTATTGCTAAGATTAACTTCTTCAGTTTGCAGGGGAAGCTTTGTTACACTTGCATATTGACTCAAGCAGGCTTTAGTAATTAGGGCAAGTTTAGTCCTTCTGTTACAATATCCTCTAACAATTCAACATTTCCCTCTGTGACTGAAAGAAATTGACTTTGTGTCCCTTAACATCAACTGGGACAAAGTAACACAGTGAGATACAAGCTCGGGTGGCGGGTGCTAGTAGGTTTGTATCTACACTAGAGACAGATGGGCAAATGTTTGTCACCCCCTGGGACAAGCTAAAGGTACGATGTGACTCTGCAGGCAGAAGTGACCTCAGTTTGCAGCCATCACGTTGAGTAACTTTTGCCCTGTGTTCATTAAAAGGCGATTTAAACTGGGACTGGAAGTGAGGGCCAGTAAAGAATGGTGGGAGGTGAGGTCTGTAGCCAATGCAAGGGCGAGGAACACCAGGGAGCTGGCAGCGACTCTGAATATCCTTCCCTTATTTCGTGCTACCTTGCTGGTCTGTCCTGCCTGAACTTAAAAATGATGGTTTGTGGATGTGTGAATTTAGGAAATCGCCTTTTCTACACTGCTGGGCCCCATGGCTTGATGGTTTGTGGATGTGTGAATTTAGGAAATCGCCTTTTCTACACTGCTGGGCCCCATGGCTTGATGGTTTGTGGATGTGTGAATTTAGGAAATCGCCTTTTCTACACTGCTGGGCCCCATGGCTTGATGATTGTGGTTACCTCATCACTTAAAAGATCTTGTGTAAGCTTACCCTGTAGTTGAAACATTTTCAACTCCCCTCTCCTGAACCGACTCTCTGGTGAGTAAACAGAAAGACTTGTGCTCAAGCCGTAGCCTTTCTTCCAGAGAAGCCATTAATTGGGTGTTCCTTTGTAGGTGGTTGCCAGGTGTCCGTAGGAACTTGTGAGAACATAATCTCTTTATTTTGCTGTAAAAGTGAGGTGGCAGCTTCAGAAGTTACTATCAGCACAAATGCAGACAATATAACTGTAAAATCCTACCAGGTTTAGAAAAATGGTTTAAATGTCATTTAGAAGAATTTCTCTATAACTAACAGTGCAGTTAAAGACTGAGTTTATGGAGGGAAGAACGCTCAAAAATCAAGATTAAAAATTTTAATTCATTAGTTCAATTTGATTTGCATGCTTGCAGCTTAAGGAAATTCCTAATTGGCTACCTCTACTTTGTATTTTTTCCTTGCTGGTGTATTTTAATGAAATTATTGATTGGATTGTGAGCTTGAAACAAAGTGAGAAATACTAGTCTGTAAATGCTGATTTGTGCAGAAAAACCTAAGTACCAGTTAGTAAGATGTTTTAATTTTTTTTTAAGAAATACAGTTCTTGCTGAATTGAGAGCTTTTGCTCTTACTTGCGAGCAGTAGATATTATTGTACTTCACATAGCTTTGCTGTGGGCAGTGTTGGAGTGCCTGGAAAAATCTGTCAAACTGCTTTCAGAAGTGTCAAGACGTTGTCAATTAACCCTGCAATTGTACAGCAAATTAGCAAATGTAGTATCTTGAGGATAATACTTTTTCTGTCAGTCTGCTTTTCTTAGTGAATGCATAGAGAGCCCCAGTGGTTTAGCCCAATATTTAGGACTGAGAAAGACTGTCACATAATTAACTCTTTAATTTACCCAGGGGGTTTAATTAGCCTTATTAATTTTATTTATTATTATTTATCTGCCCAAGTGACTGGTGTAGAGGACATCAGGTCAGGCAGGCAGAAAAGTGTGGAGAAGTTGGCCATCTGTTTCTCCTTCTGGACAGATGTCGTAATTGGGATGTCTCCTGCCTGAGGGAATGGTAAGCCTGAGCTCCCTGCCTGGTCCAGATGCTCCATGGCTGTGTATGTGTGCATGGTTTAGAAAGTTGTCTTTCACAAATAGTTACCAGTCCTACAAGCAGTGGAACACTTCAGAGACTGTGTTAGCAGGAGGTCTAGCACAGATCTTCCTTATGCAAGTAAGAACAGGCTTGACTGAGTTTTTTCTGACTATAATTTTGGTCTGGAAGAGCAATGAAAGCCTGTGACACAACCACAGTTGTCACCACTTCTTTAGTATCTGAGAAAATTCCCACTGACTCATGCTGGGTTAAACAGTGGCCTCTGTTCTGGTGAATCAGCACCAAGCCCATTTTAAAGTTTCAAAATTTGTACCACTTGTTTATAACATGGACTTTTGAAACAATTGTCATCTTCAAAAAATCTCTTGTCTTTGGGATTGGCTGTATTTGGCATTCTCTAAAACAAATAGATATAGCATGATTTGTTTAGATGAGGCTGAGCAGGACATCAAGAGCATCAGGAGCCACTGAATGGGTTGAGAAAATACCACCTGGCATGATGAGAGTATGAATCTTTTTGCATATATGCTCCAGCTCTGATTCTGTTGAAGCACTGGCTGCATGAGAAGAAGCAATGTTTATGAGTATGTCAAAGGACAAAAAGTTCAAAAATTTGGATGGGTTTGAAAGGAAATCAGGTTCTGTGGATTCAGCTACAAGGAAATCTTTCCACAGAAAGTGTATGTCCTTGGTCAGGCTGCTTTCCTCATCAAGGATTCTCATGATAGCAGAGGGTAGGTGATCAACACAAGAAAATTACCAAATTGTTTTTCTCTCTGACCTGTAAGTGGTGTCCCCTGCAAATCACAGTTCAATGCAGGCAAGAGAAGCCTGTAACAATTTTAAGTTGAAGCTAGCTTTCCCAGAAGACAAAACTATGGGATGACCCCGTATCATTTTCTTGCTGGTTCTGTGTCAGTCCCCACTGAGCCTCACAGGATACAAGACCAAACACACATAATAAATAAGATGGTGAAGGATGCTTTCCTTTTCCTGTGAACCACCACACTCTGGAGGTCACTACACAAGATCACACTGTACTTACTCCAAGTAAATACAGTCCAATACAATGGACTTTGTGACCCAGAGTGTGGTCAGTGGATGCAGCTGGGCACTCTGAATGACTCTGCTTTAACGATAGTAAGAGCAGTCAAGTCACCTTTTTCTGCTTCTACTGTCAAATGGATTGCAGGGGTTCATGGTGTGCTTCCAATCTGTTCAGAAATGCTGTCTGCTATTGTCCTGTTTCGTCTGTTCCTGAACACATGGATGTTAGCTGGTCGAGTACTTTCTCTGAGTTACCCTCTTCCTGGTACCTGGGTGGGAGGAATATACCACTTGAAAACTCCTGCAGAAGAAAGACATTTCTGAGGAAAATAGAAGTAGAATGACATTTTCTTTACTCTTTTAAACATTTTACAAGGCCAAAGCAAAATGATCAAGCACGAAGCTTGAGAGTTCAAAAGAAGTGCCAAGTACACATTTACATGGTAGAACTCATTGCAATATGCCCCAGCATGCTGGGGAGGCCAGCAGGTGCATGAGTTCAAATGGGGATTAGACAAATTAATCACATCTGTTAAAATGATGTTATGGTTACATGGCAATGAAGTTGCCAAAAAGCTTTGGAAGCAGAGGAGGCTTTTCAGCAGAAGGATGTATGCATGTGTGTCATATTCATGCTCCCTTTCCCTGAAGAACTGCTTGTGGACTATGGTGGGCATAAAATACTGGAAAAGGTGGATCCTTAAATTGATCCAGTTATCAGTGCTTATGTTCCCCCCACTACACCATTCTATTCTCTTTGAAATGCTTTTGGGTTTGTGACACTTGTCAACTACCTCTAAGGATGGGATCATGTTGAAAGAAGTGATGATAAGAGGAAGGAACTGTTTTCCCTCTTCTCCTGGGTGCTCCAGCCCAACCTGACTACCGCTGTTCCAAAAAGGACACATCCATTTTTAACACCTAAACATTTGCAGTAATGCTTGTAACTTTATAGGGGGTGAAAGAAACATTTTTCTTGTATCCTTCTGTGTTTTTAAAACACAGAAATCGGAAAAGGGAATTTTCACATATAAACCCCGGCATTGTTCAAGTGAGGATGATGTTTTAGTAGATATTAAATTTGCTAAAAGATTTAATCTATTAATTTGTGGATGAAGTTTTAGTTGCTTCTCTGTTTCTTAGTCCAAGTATTATGCTATCAGGCAGTGGAGACCTGAAGTTGAATTTTTTCCATCAGGAAAAACTGCTTTAGTTTACCCTAGAAGTGGCACAAAAAAAAAGGACTATATACAACTGGGTGCTTAGAGTGTGCTATTGAATTTAATGAGGGTCCTTAAGGTAGTCAGATTGATTTACACTATCCTGAAAGTTTTTCCTTCTGATATGAGGATTTTTAGAACTTCCTGAGAAAATGAATACTACAGTGAAACTAGACCTTTTCATAAAGACTAATGTCATGACAGGCATTGATGTATAAACTTCACAGAATACGTGGGACGGGAAGAGACCTCCAGAAATCTCTGCTCCAGCCCAGTGTTCAGAGCTGATCAAGGTAAAGCAGGTTTATCTATAAAGTAGCTTGCAGATAAAGTACTGATAATTGCAAGTCTAGCTTCAGTTTAAATGTTTGCCTGTGTATGGAGTATAATTCTTAAATTCACAAGGTCTTCTGTATGTTGAGTTCCGCAAAATTACTTCAAATTTGTGTGGTTTGAACAATAGAGAACTGCTGTGTTGCACAAGAAACTGGTGGGCTGCTACAGTCTTCTCATCTCTAGCTGTGAGGGCATATCAGCAGCCTAATTGAAACAAAGTGGGAATATTCAGAAAATACTTAAGAAAATTACTTTTAATGGGTATCTAATACTCAAAAATTGCTGTACGGTGGGAAATAGTATTGTCTGCATTGATTGTAAGATGTTGTACATGATTCCATTTTAGTAAATATTTTTCCGTTAATCACATCTATTCTGGTATATCTATGATGGCCATGGCTCGCGGGACATTAATCATCAAATAAAGATCATCTTTTAAAGGCTTAGATTGTAAATCTAGCATATGGAGCTAATTGGATTTGGGAACCAGAGCAGACAAGATTTGTTTCAGGGCTAGTGAGACAGTGGAGTTACATCATCCGGTTTTGTTTATTCAGTTGTGCATGTGGAGCACTGAGCAGGAGTAAAATACTGCATTGGTTAAGCAGTAAGTGGTTAAACACAGCATTTAGGCTTGCATGTTTTTTATGTGGAATTTTCTGGAATGTCTTTTGAAGTGCCACAATGCCATCTACTGGCTCACTTTTCTGTGGTTCTTCCCACAGAGGGGTTTCTTTTGGACACAAGCTTATATGTAAGGTTTTTACACAGTAGTTTTGAATAGCAAAATAAACAAGCTGAGATAGACTGAGTAAAATAATCTTTGGATGTATATGTTTGTTAAAGGACATAATACATTATATACATTAAAGAATAATTTTTAATCTCTTACCAGTTAGTCTTCCTCTCCTTTTGTTAAAACTCTGAGATGATTAATACTGAAAGATAAAGGACAGATCTCTGCTTTACATAATAGTTTGTGTGTAGTAGCTTCACGGTTTTCTGTTTATAATCAGGCAGTTTCCCTTTTTTTCCAATGTTTTTATACAGAAAAATGGAAAGAAAATTAAGAAATACTTAAGGTGTCGAGCCACAGAAGGAGGAAAGTGCTATCTTAGAAATTATTTCAGACAGGGTTCCTCACTGATAAATTCATAGATTCAGTCTATTCCCCATAACTGGCTCCTGTCTCTGCCTTCCCCCCAACATGTGTTTAAGTAGCCTTTTCAAGATTCGTCAACAACCTTCCATTGACCAAAAATTCCACAGACTTTCTAACAACTGTTGTGGAGAAGTGTGTATTAGAAGTAAATGAGCAGCGGGTAATTCTACGAATTTTTATCAATTCTTGTTTTTCATCAGACTGACTAGTATTACCTATAGGAGCAGCCCTCTGTCTTCCATTTGCTGCCAACAGAAACAAATGGGCAATATAAAAATAATTAAAAAAAAAAAAACAAACCAGGACCTGTAGGTACAGGTAAACACATTTTTTAGTTCCATTATTGGGTTGTTCTTTAACCTATGTGGAGAGTTTCCTTATTAATTGGTCATTTTGTTTGTCTTCATAAAATATTCTTCAGTTTTAATTTTTCCCCTTCACATTCAGTTTTTCTTAACAGATGTTTATCAGAATCCTTCCTTTAGTCAGTCTAGTTAGGAGAAAAAGAAGCATTGGTAATGGCTTGTAATGATTTGAATTGTTTTTTTAATAATTTGTAACTCACTCAAGCACAGCTCCATAATCATTATTCAAAACAACGGAGCAGGAAAAGAATTTCCAGCCGTTTCCTAGATGGGCTATAATGAAGGTAAATTCAAACATCTATGCCCTTCCTGGCCTTTTACCCTTTATCTCACTGACATTCAGAAGGTCGAGTGGATCTTGCCAAGCCCAGTTTTTATCTGGTAGGAGCTGTATGCTGCTGACAGCTGCAGAGCCTTTACACGTCAGTGTGTGTGCTGGTGGAAGAGCCCGAGTGCTTTTGGGCAGCTCCTATGGAAAGGAAGGTGTCTGTGTGCTCAAGTCAGTGCTTGTTTGGGGCAGTGGGTTATTGTCCCGCAGCTGGTGGGCTCTACATCGGGAGCCGTGAAGCTGCAATGATCCTACTTGGCACCCACGTTGTCTTTTGTCACAGAAATGATCCGTGTCACAGAAATTATCCGTGTCACAGAAATGATCCGTGTCGCAGAGGGTGCGCTGGGGAGTGCGGCTCGTGGGCAGCTCGGGCTTCCCCGTCTGTGCTAAACCAGCCACCCAGATGCTGAATGGCAGCTCTGCCGAGGGGAGAGCCCTCGATGGTGCATCCATCGCTCTGCTGCTTGGGTTTGGCCCGGGTGTTTTGGGTGAAGAATGCTCTACTCTGACATGTGCAGAGGAACAGAGATTGCTCCCTGCCTGTGTTTGGTATAAGTGCTAACCTCCTACTCCTAATTATTATCTGTGCTGCAAAATACTAGGGCAAGCCTCTGCTTAATGTGACATTAAATAAGGGAGCAAAACTAGAAGAGCAAACAGGGTGATTTTATACCACATCTTCCATTACGATCTCTTTTTTTTTTTCTTCTTTGAATTGTCCTGTGCTATTGCAAAGAAGGAAGAACTAATTAGGCCAGTTGCTGAAAGTGTTTTGCCACCCACACTACTGGAAAGAACTCTTTGTACAGAATTAGTTCTTACCAGCTGTGCTAAATCTAGTAATTTATCTTTGCCAAAAAAAAAAGAAAAAATGGTGCTTTAGTCCAATTAAACAAGTTAATGTAAGCAATACCCTATATCCACACAAACACAGATCTCTCCTGCTTAAAAGCTTCAGGGTTTGCAAATAATTATTTTCTCCCTTTCTTAATTCTCCTTACTGTTTGTAAAAAGGGCTGGGTAGAGGAGCACTGGGAGGTTAACCCATTTGTGTGGAACTGGCTGAGTGTGAGCTGCCCCCTTGAAGAGCAATGTCATGGCAGGACACCCGCCTCGGCTTGGGCAGGTTGGAGCACAAGGGCTTGGCTTTGGCTTGGTGTGCTGCTGCAGGGGATGTTTGCCTTGGCACTGAGAGGCAAGGGGAGCAATTCCTGCCCCAGGGGAGAGGCTGTAGGAAGTCAGAGGCCTACCTGCCCCCACCTGGAGTAACTTAAGAAGACCAGAGTGGTTCAGTGTTCGTGGTTCTGGCTCTGCAGAGGTTGCTTAATCAAGTAGATCAAAGTTGTGTTTTTTGACTGTGGCGTTGGTTTGGAAACTGAGCTGGATCTGAGGAGTGATTTCAAGGTGACCCGGGCACAATGGATAGCAAATGAGAACTCACAGGCCCAAACATTGACTGAAATTCAACAAATCCATCCTCAGTCCTAAAACATTCATGTCCTTTCTTCTCATTGGCTTCCTGCTCAGGTTTTTAAAGAGTGTAGACAGTCCAGGCAATGAGGTTTTTTGTATGGCTTTCACTGGAACCCTTCCAAAAGACGGGAGGAAAAGAAAAATGCTCTTTGAAGCTTGGAGGTTTGCAGATAGGAAACCAAGAATGATGGCTGAGCAAGAAAAAAGAAATCTTTGGATATCCTCCATCACAGAAAGTAAGATAAACAAGGAAATTATGATTTTGTCAGGAAAAGATGACTGTAGTTTAGTAATCCATAAGAATTTTGCCAAAAAAAATGAAAGTCTTATTAATGCAGAAAAATAAAAATTTATTCCTGTCCTGATACACTTAGAGATCTCCTAAACACTGCAGTAGGGACTTGACATGCAAGTATTTGCCTCAGTGGGATGCTGCTTTCTGGGCAAAGATGCAGATTGAATCAAAAACATCCAATACAAAATTTATCTTTGTAAATACAGCTATATTTTCTAAAGATAAATTCAATTTGTTATTTCTGTTCTTTCAAATTTAATTTAGTAATTTGAATGGGCACAGAGAAAAGCCCAGCCTGTAATCACATCTGAGGTGTATGTAAGGTAACGTCAGTGCAGAGGAAGAGACATATTGGAACCTTAAAGTAAATTGTTCCTCACATAAAATTAAGTTTAATCCTTGCTTATAGGCTTTTTGGAGGACAGGGGAAAATGAATTTTCTCTGTCTCTTATGTCTTGGAAAATTATATATGTTACAGAATTGACCTTTTATTTTTTCCTGAAACACAAAAGGCCTTGTTATTTTAAAATGCTAATAAAGCACCTGTCACTTTTACAAAATGCAATGTACCTGCTGCCATGCTGTAACCAGCACCAGGAATTTGGTAATGAGAGTATGGAGTCTTGAAGAAGACACATCACCATCAAATAATTAAGCTATGGCTAGCATCCATTCAAATCCAAAATTCAGAAGGTCACTATGGCTTTCACATCCCCAAACATAGCTTCAGTAGCAGATTGCAAGGCATTTTTGTAAACATTCTTCTGGCTCAAAGGACATTAACAAAACAGAGAATTTAAATTGTTAGGTTAAACAATATTACAGTTCTGAGTCACCTGAACTTTTCACCTTTATGTTTGATGTTTTGGATAAGATCAGAATAAATAAAACAAATCCAAGTTTATTTAGTTAATATGATATTCTCTTAGCAAATGTACACAGTGTGTTACACTTGAAAGGAAAAATATTCGATGCATGTTTCTGTAATAGGTGATTGTGCCAACCTGTCTTAATTGATGCAGTTTTCCTGCTAGCTGCAGATAATTCTTTTGTTTAAGCTAGTAAACGAAGATCTGAGCTGTGAGAGTAATTGTACATCTCTGTACTTCTGCTACCTGTACATACTTTCTATACAATATTGGGCAGGATGCTGCAGAGAGACGTAGCTCCCATAGGAGAGTCCTCAAGCATAATACATGTTGTGTCCTTGTTATCCATTTGTCTCGTGGAGTTATTACTGCAGGTGTTTGTGCAGCCTCACGCTTTGGTACTGCAGATACTGAGAAAGCTTCTTGTTCAGAAAAACCAAAGTGAACGTGTAGCAAATGTGCACGGGGAACTGCTGTGCTGTGTAAGATACTACAGGGATGAACTCTGAATGGACGTGAGCATGGGTCCAGCTGGGATCGGAGCAGCTGCTGGCTTCAAAAGGAGGGGTGACCAAGGATTTCCATGCTGCCAAACCAAATGCATCTTCTGGAGCCATCAGCATTGCCATGTGCCAGAGCATTTTCTTCACTAAAGAATCAGTGGCTGTAGCTGTTCCCACCACTCTAGGCTTGCTCACTTCTGGGCTGCTTTTGATCTCTGTGAGCTACAACATATTCTCCAGCATGTTTCTTGTGTGCATCTTCCTAGAACTACATCCAGCCAGTCCTGCTTTTCAGTCCTTGGTATCCTGGTACCTGCTGTCTTCAAATGTCTTAGCTTCTGAAGTTCAGCATTTCCCAAGGAACATACTTCATGTACTTTTCCCCCTGGAATTACTTTATGTACTGTTCTCTTAAAAATGTGGTGAAGACAAAGCTTTTCAAGGCTTTAAACAATCATCATTTATCAAGTAAATCTCACTTAAAAACAGAGAAAGTCCATGTACAATTTGCTGCTCTGGAACGTTCTCTGAGTTCGAGTGGTTTGGGACAAAATCAGGTACTTTCAGGAACTGGAAGGGAGAATAAATGTAGAAGGTGATGGGCATTTAAAAAAAAAAAAAAGAAAGGCAGGGTGATACAGGTGGATAAGTCATTTTCTGAAAGACGTTAATCTACAAACATGCCATGTACATCTTTGTGTAACTGTTTAGCAGCTCTCTCCAGCAGCCAAGTTCCCCAGTTTACATGAGAAATAAGACTAAAGATGATTCTTTCAGTACATTGCATTTCTGGCGTCTGGCTTTAAATACAAATGTTGTAAATGGTGGTCTTTAAATTATGATTGTTGTCATAATGTTGTGGCAGCTCATTTTAGTACTGCAGTAGTTCACAGTATGGGAGTTTATTAGGGCTGCAGAATTACTTGATCACACTACTCAGTAAGCATATTTAATATCTGCTTATACCTGTCTATAATGGCTACATTTTCTTTACTGTTCCATTCTAAAGGTCTCTTAGAAGTAGTAATCCAAGAAAACACTGAAGAGTAAAATATTTTCCTTTAATAATGACAATTTAGGTTTTGTATGTATTGTGGAGTTAGTGAATCTGCAATACACAAACATTACAGTACTTTCGTGGACCTAGTGCAGAATGTGTGTTTTGTGGCAGTGGCTGTTGTATTATACTACTGACAAAAGTAAGGCAGGCACTCACATTGGCATTGATGAATTCTGCTTATGTAGTTGCTGCAAAACATAGGGTCCTCTGTGAATGGTCTGGGTATTTACATACCAAATGTCTCAGCATTACTAGACTACCTGTTATACCACACTCAGCACAATGTTATCCAGGTCTTTGTCTCTATATTTTCAAGTACTAATGTTTTATATTCCTTTCCTTGCCACACTCAGCATCTTAACTGAGTGATTTTTCTCTTGTTCATGCCATATTGAGAAAAGATCAGGCTATATTAAGTTTTTGCCCTTTATCCACATGGGATTGACTCTCTAGAAGACCTGCTGCTTCTGTTTGGCTTTTTGAAGCTGCTCTGTCAAGGTCGAGGCTTTCTATGCAAATTGCGAGAGGAAAGGCAAGATGCTGAAATAACATTAGCAGGTAACAAATAGGGAGGTGGGAGCCTGGAGATTGCCAGGATGCTGAAAGCATGAAAAGATCACCCTCAGAGCATTACATCTGCAGACCTGCTTCTTCTCTGCATGTGTGTTGTGTCAAACCTTCACCTGGCTGTTAAGCCCAAAATCAGTCACTGCTTGCTTTCCTGTGGCCCACTCTCTGACATCTTGGTAAGGTAACCTTTGCAATAGCAGAGGGTTGATTCTTCCCCTGTGCAGCCATCTGCTCTTGGGCCCTGCATGCTTTTGAGATGGCATTTTTCTTGTCACACCCCTTTTTATCTGCAGGCTGAGTGCCTTGCAGGAAACGAGAGAGGTGAAACTGTGACTTTACTGAAGGACCACATTATCTGGTCCACTTGGCTTTCATAGAATCGTGGAACAACACAGGTTGGAAGGGGCTTGAAAGATTCCTGTTTTGCTGTCTCTGAGGGCCCTTTTTACTTCAAGCTACATCAAGTGTAGCTATTTGGAGAAGAGGCCGTGTCTGTCACACCCATGTCGTCTCTAAGGACAGTAGTATGTTTGTGTAATTTGAAGAAAAAGGGTCTCTCTTATCTGAGAAATAGTAAGTGTTTAAAAAGAAGAATCCCTTGGTATTTTAGATAACCATATAAGAAATACACATGCATATATATGCTTACTGTATTTTGTGTGTAAATCATTGCTGGAATAGATAAGATTCTCTGCTCTTTTCACTGAAGAGTATGTCTTCAGGGAGGCCCAAAGAATAAATTAATGAGAGTGTTAAATAAATACATCACCCTGCTTCTGATAGACCAAATGAAGGTGTTCAAGATGAAGTGCATATGGTTCTAACAAAATTACATAATTTATCATTATTAAGAGAAGTAACTTTCAGATACTCTCTCGCCTATTAGCTGTCTAACTTTACTTCACACTTTCGTGAAAACCAGACAAATGGTAGCAATAAATTAATATTTCCTGCCTTTTCAAAAACTTCATGTAGCAGTGGTTGTAGGATATGTTATGGCACAAAGAAAATAGCATTTGCAAAGCATAGGCTTACAGAAGTAAAATACACTATAGTTCTAACTTCTCAGCTCTGTGCTTTCCTTCACTTCCTTTCCCATTCTGTGTAGACAAATGGAATCAATTAAAATAAGGGAAATGTCTCCAAAACAATTTTTTCCACATTGATTCCAGCTCTGAAGAGCTGCAATAACCTATGTGTTTAAGAAGCCAAATGCAGTTTTTCAACATTCTTTCACGAGTAAAAATAAATAAGGCTGCTGCTGCAGCATTTAATACCAACACCAAGATTTGGCAAGGAATTAATGTTACTGACGAGGTTTTGGTTCCATTTGAGTTGTATTAATTACTGTGTACCACACTGGTGTGTTTATTATTGCAGTAAAAGATTGTTTCAAAAATGGCTGTCCATATTCATTTAAAAACAAACAAAAACATTAAACCGACCTTAGTAAATATGAAAAGTTTATTGTAAAGTGTGCTGTGCATAGCATATCCAGTTTTGGGCATGGAAGAGAAAAGGTAGTGCTTCTTATGAACAATAACCACTTCACTTAAATTTGCAATAGGATTGCAGATTGGTTGGCATCATCTAATAGGAAAGACTCCAGGGAAACAATTTATAAGACTGTTGTCAGCTCTTAAAATAACCTTTGTTCTTGTACATTTCTGTTCATGTCAGCATTCGCATAAGACGCATTTTATAATCACCGTGCCAGAAAATATGAATGTGGAACTTCTTCATGTAGTGTTACAGGCCCAGATTTGCAGCTGTAAATGCAATATGACTGTGGAAAAATGGGGGATCTTTCTTCCTAGTTAAGATTCAGCAGTGTGCCCATGAGATACACCTGTCAACTTCCTAGGTGCAACAGGAAAAAAAACCCTGATTTTATACATATACATGTGTGTGTGTGTGTTTGTGTATGGTATAAATATATTAATACACAGGACTTTTTCCTGTTTCTCCATAATAAAGAACCATGAAAATGTTTATATGTGATCCCTGGCTGTAATTAGGTGACCATTTCTTGCCTGAGGATTTGTAACAAAAGAGAGAAGATGGCTATGTTTATTATCTAGAGATTGGTATTTTTCATATATGTGGATATAACAATCTATAAATATATTAGATATGTAAATGTGTTTAATATGTAAATCTATCTGTCATACATCAGCTGTAGTTATGAGCAGCACTTCTTCAAGAAAAACAGGAAACAGAAAAATTGTTACTTCTCCAGTGATGACCCTCTTGAGAGATCAGTTTTTTAAAAACTGACACCTAAAGAAATTGCTGTCTTGCAAGGTTTTTATATTACGGTGCTGTGGTGGCACTTTGATGTGTTTAGGCCTTGCATTGTCCAGTAAGTTGATTCTACATAAGGTGAGAGTATTGCACCTTCTCCTGTTAGGCCACTCCTGCTCTTGTCCACCATCAAAAAATAAGCAGTGGCACGAAAAAAAAAAAGTTAGTTTGCTTTTGAGGGCTGAAAAGCTGCTGCCTAGCTACTTAGCTGAGTAATTTTAGGGCACTCACCCTGAAATTTATCAGTGAGACCTCACACAAGCAGGTAGCTAGTTGTTCGGAGTTTGGCAAGTTTGGCAGGATGATAAGGATGAGTAAATCAGTGACAGTGACAAAAAGTATCTTCATCAGGACTTAGCAGGATTTGTTAGAGCTCATGGGTTATACACCACACAATTACAGTCCTGTAAAGTACACGGGAACAAGAGATGTCTGGCCACCTTTGTGCTGCAGAGCCTAAAGACGGAAGGAACAATGTGGTGATTATTGAAGTAGACAGACATTTATACAGAGCTGTTAAGGAAAGGTGACATCATACTTTTCAGAGCAGAACTATGCACTCTGAGTGAGGCAAATCAGAAAAAAAATTTAAAATCCAGTCGCCTTATTTTCAGCCCTGCAGAAATATAAGCAGTCACTTCTACCTCAACTCTGAGCTGCAAAGTAAAATTTTCGTATGGATAAAATCCACAAGACATGCCACATACCTTCAGAAACTGAAGATGATAATCTAGTAGTATTTTGCAAGTAGTAGCAACGGATCTGCAGGATTTACTTCCAAGTCAAGATGGGAAAGCAGCCCCTAGGATTCAGGTTATCCCCTAGGATTCAGGCTGCCTCCCAGGCCAGCACCGTCCCACTGAAATTGCATCTGTCACATGGCTTGGCATGGAAGCCGCACGTAACCTGCTCACCAGCCACAGGTGTCCCTGAGAGTCAGACACTGGCAGCCAGACACCTTTGGAGAGGACAGAGTTCAGAGTTGTCAATTTCACTGGATTTATTGAATTTTTGGGTAATACCATGTTCTTTCAGTGTCTGCAGGACATTCAGATTTTGCTTCTATAATTCTTCTTAATTCTACGATTTAATTCTTCCTGCACTTCCCCATACACATTTCTGATGCTCTGTTATATAGGGAAAACCTTTCCTACATGTTTTTTTTCCCCCAATAGCAATGAAAGATTCCATGAAGTGATTAATTCCTGCCAGCTATTCCAAAGGACTAGTACTTCTTTCCATATGTTTCCACACAAATACCTAATAGCCAGAGAATGGTTGGGTTACAAGACGGACTAGTGCTTACTCTTCAGTGATTTCTTGTTCCCCATTTGTTGTCTCAAATCTGCTGATAAATCCCACTCTGAACCCCAAAGCCTTCTCCTGGGTTCAGACAGAAGGCAATAGTAAGGTTTTCAAGAACAAGTCTTCTTGTTCACAAGAAACAGCTGACCATATAGACTTGTACTAAATCTTTGAACAAAGACAAATTCTCAGGTTTTGAGGGCTGGACCTGTCAGAACCAATGTACATAGTTTTGCAGGCAGAATTTAAATATCAAATAAATTAAAAGGACGGGAGAAGCAATTTTTATATATCTATTTATTGTCTTCTCCTGATGACAAAGTGGTTCTTTATTGCACATTCTTTCCTGGGGAATTTAATTGCAATGTTTTATCTAAAGAGGTAAATAAACTTTTGGGTAACCAAGTTGCTGAGCAAATCATAGAGCCTTTTACCCTAAAAGTTTCCTGTGGTCAATGAAACTCCCTGGCACTGGCCTATGCACTGGCTTCCAGCCACCTACCAGCAGAGTAAATGTGGTGTACAAGCTACAAACCTGCATGATGAAAAAAGAGCACAATAGGTAGGCACTTAAGTCTCTAATTTGGGAGAATCATCCACAGTGAGTGCATGCTGCTAACATGCTTTCTTTAGACTCAGGGTGGTGAGGACACTGTAAGAAGCCTGTTGTGGTTCGTAGGGTTAATGAGTGTCAGTGTGTAAATACTGGTGCAATCCTTCTGCTGAGGCAGGCGATGTTTATAGATGGGAATTTTTCAGCAGCTATAAATGGAAGGTCTGTTTGTTTTGTCTAAGGCACATGGGAAAGGCTTGATCATAACTTTAAAAATTCAATGCTAATAGGTAAAAAAAAAATAAATCCTTAGGTTTCAAAGTTCAGCTTCCAGTGCCAGGGCAGAGGTTCTGGAAGGGAGGCAGCAGGGCAGGCAAGCTGCAGCAGCCCAGCAAAGGCGACAGCACAGCACTGGTGGCTCTGCACTTGCTGAAATGCCTGCACGCCTGTGGTTTGCTAAGGAAGCAGCTCGCACATAAATCTGTGCTTTTATTGCATTTGAGTCAAGAGGTGCAGCAGTAGATAACATCACCTGTTGGCACAGGGACAGCAAACAGCAGCTCGTACCTTTCTCCTACAAAGCCATCTGCCCCAGCTGAATATGATTGACTGAGAGGTCACGTACTCAGTCTCATCTATCTCCCCAGTTGGGGGAGAAAAAAAAATGCAATTCAGGTTTCAGCATTTTTGTAATCCCTCTGAGCCTCCCATTAAATTTGCTCTACTGTGTGGGAAAGGATTAAAGATTCTTTGGGCTCCAAAACACAGTATACAAAAATTAAGTACTTCAGCATGGTTTGTGGTAAGGCAGCAACTAAAATGTATAGCCTGCCACATAACCCAGAGCAGCAGGTTCTCTTTGACAAGTAACACTTGTTGACAGCTTCAAATTTCTGTTGGTAACACATGCCACAGTTGTGTATGGCCTTTGTTTTAAATATTCTGTATGCAACACATTTCATAAGTAACTTCAAAAATAATCAGAGCTGTTCATATGCTGTTACTAACTTAGCTCAGAGTGCCAAAAGAAGGAAATATTTGCTGGCAAGGAAAACTTCTGTTCCTTTATGAACAGCTTCATAAATGCTCCCTTGTAATAAATATTTCAAGATTAAAATCAATGCATTACAAGTGTCAGACAAGGCTGTTTATCAAGATTAAATAGTTCATTTCCTAAAAGGCAGTATTAGTCACATTTTATGTGAGTGTGAGCATAGATGAGAAATTCTTATTCAAGAGCGGCCAGGATTTTTTCCCCACAAAAAATGGTAAACAGAAAATGCCAAAAACATTCTTTCCCTGATTTTTTACTACTTTGAGAGCCTGATTTGCTGTTAGGCTTAATTTGCAAAGTATTAGATTCTACTAAATATACGATGTTTAGTGTAATTCAGCATCTAGCCTTTTCTTGTGTTAATTCAACACTTAAAGGTATGAACCTTTCTTTCTTGCGAAAAGGACACAAAGCTATTGTGTACCCAGGCCTGAAGGAGAAAGTAGGGGCAAGAAAGGGCATAACAAATATTAAAAAGTAGATTCCAAAATCCATACTCTTAAAAATAAATGTTATCTTCTGCTTTTATTACCCTACTTGCATGAAACTTCTTCCTTCCCCATCTCAGCTGCTGCGCCGAGAGCTGTGTGACAACTGCCAGCTGCTCATCCAGCCACAATTTACCAGTGTTACGGGGCAGACTAGAAAGTGCTAAAGAACAAGAGGAGTCAAAGCATCAATGTTGCATTTTTGTCATATTTCAATTTCCTCGTTGCTCTAGAAAGCACAAATCCAGGAGGTCTGAATACCATCTCGTGAACAAGAGGTAGCTCCAATTTAGTGTGTAAAATGCTGCTGCTGGACTAACAACTGTTGAACTGTCTTCACCATTCGTAAGGGAAATTAAATTAGGATTCCAAAGGAACTGGAAAATAATACCATGCCATGCAATTTATATTTGTGCTCTCCACCCAAAAAGCATAAGAAATACCTGCTGATTATATCCATAATTTTTTTTCATTATTTGTCTTTTCATTTTTCTAAACATAGAACCTGCTTGCTTTTTCTCTGTAGTATCTTCTAATGTTATTTTTTCAGACTTTAGACAGTATTCCTCAATGTCATTATTTCAAGATTTTATATGTACAGGTGTTTTGTGTACTGGTTATTTTTCTTAAGGTCTAGACAAGTGTGTTATTTATGAAAAGAAATGTTTATAGAAAGAAAAATGTAATTATGAAAAGGCTTAATATCTGGGCTGTTCAGTTCTTGGGATTTTTTACTGATATTTTGGTTTGATTTCAGGTTACCATTGGCCAGCTGTATTCCACAGAAAAACTGGTCATTGAGAATCCGGGAAACACATAGCCAAGAAAAGCCTCTGATCCTGAAGCAACACTGGACCATCTTCAGCATCCTACAGTGCCACATACAGAAGCATAAACTCACTGCACATGTCTGAGCTTCTCTGTTCAGCAAAAGAAATGCCTGAGAGACTCAGTTTTTGGCAACCAAAGTACTATTTTCTAATGGGTCACATGTTCTAAGATAAATGGCTGTGGTTTATAATAGTATTTAAGGTAGTCTTGGAATCTGTTTGCTTGTATGTCCCATGTGATGGAATAGTTCCTGCCCTATTTCAATAATAAAACTTCATTAAATTACCTGTAACCAGATAAATTATTCTGCTGCTGACCTTGTCTCTCACTGACCATATAAAACATGTTAGATTTAAAACCCCTCAAGATTTAAAACCCCTCACCCAGTTACTAAGTTCGTATTGATCCTGTTACATTTAAAAATACCCAGCATCTGAATTAAATGTGTACGTACATATTTTATTTAACGTATATAAAACCAGAGACGGTCAGAATTTTCATCTCCTGGACTTTGATACTTACAAATATCATAGGCTCCATTGTGTGGGTTCCTTGAAGAGCATCCCTTGACATTTCAGGAGGTGATACAAACATTTCACTAGTTATTTCTTTAGTTTCCAAGAGTTAATAACCAGTCTTGTCCTACTTTTAACAATTAACTGATCAGAATAGCAGAATGTAAGACTTTGAATTACTGAGGCTTGGGAGCTTTCAAATGTTTTTTCACCACCAAGTCCTTTAATTTGTTGATGTGCAGCTATTAGCAGAAAGCTCCACATCACTTTACGAAAGATTTCTCTTTTTCACAAACATCATGAGTTTTTGCAGAAGAAAAAGAACCTAACTGGAACAGTAACTCAATTGCTGTAAGTCATGAAGTGGCAACAAGCTTTGCCTAGAAAAAAAAGTGGAATGCTCAGCATAGCATTTTATTGGTTATTCTTAAATCCGTGGAATGCTCAACACTATTAAGAACACAGATTAATAAAAAAGCAAGCAAACGTTTTCATCAGGTTCTCCTCAAGTAATTGCTGTGCTTGAATTTGTTTTCTATTAGAAATCTGCAGAAAAATTAAGCAGTGCAAAAGTGGCATACAGGAAAAAAAAAAGTTTCCTTTTATTTCAGTGAATTGTTGTGGGATTTTTTAAGTAGAGAAACAGAAGCTCAAAACTAGATCTATGGCACTGTGGCCTTTGAAATCCACCCCTTATTTTTCTTGCTTCACAAAATTCATCTTTGTTTATGTTCTTCTGTGTTGTTCATGCTCTGTGAAAACATCATTAAAGTGGAGTGTCTAATTAAAGTGTCTAATTTAGAACAAACTCCCATTCCTCACTGCCCCTTAAAGTGTATGTTACCATTTTGTGCTGTTAGATTGAGATGTATAGTAATGGATTTCCTATGGACAATACAGTGTACAGAATAAAATAGTGTGTACCTGAGACTGCAAATGTAGCCCCCTTCTCAATTTCAGATAAAAAGCAAACAGTAATAATTCTCCCCTTATTAGGTGTGTAAGTATTGCAATGTAAATGGCTTTTAGTGAACATTTTATTAAAATGGAATTTAGCTATTCTAATAGGTAATATACATTAGATTCTGTATTTGAAATCTCCACATTCACAACTGGATAATTAAGTGCACTTAAGTTAATGGTGAAAGAGCAGGGGAAGAAGGGTTTGATTGCTCTTTTAAGAGTGCAGTAACATCTTGCACTCTTAGATGACACAGGCTTGGAGGGGCTGCCAGTTTTATCCTGTAAGAAACTTGGTTGCTAAAACAGTACTTGTAAAATCCTTGTCTAAAACAGCTTAATTACTGGAACAAGCACTGCATACCATTTCAAGATCTGAGAATGTATGCTAGGAAGCAAAATAAACATACTTATAAATAGCATAGCCCTGATTTATAAAGAGGGACAACTCCATCGGTAACATTTTTACTATTTAAATCTATGTTTTCACCATATTTACAAAAAAATAAGGGAACTCTTTCAATGCATAATCAGTTCTTCCAAAATACCTTTCCAAGTGAAGTTCTTTAGCATTGTTTCCAACAAGAATACAGCTGTAGATGGTACGTGCTGTCATACAGGCAGGCAGTCATGGGAACATGAAATGTCTTATTAATTCCCTCCAAAGTATGGGGGAGGTTACTTCTCCATTAAAGCCTGAAAACTCAGTTGTTAAGTTTTTGTGGTAGATAGAACACTACTGCAGAGTCAATTCATGCCATCTACTCCAACCTTCTTTCTCAAGGTTACCACTCAGATTCTCTCTCCCTTACTTATTTCCATCTTCAGAGGAGCAGTAGTAACCTTCAGCTACAGTCTACAGAGAACACCACCAAGGCAGTGGGGGAAAAAAGTAATGGGGCTCTGTAATTTCCCTCTGTCCCCAGTCCATACTGCAGAGGGTAAGACAGCTCACCTTCTCAGTAAAGGACAAATTAGTTCTTACTTGAAATTACTGATCAGCTTATCATACAGTATCTATACTGAACTTACACAGTGTTTATACATTACTCATTAGAAGCAAGTTAAGAATGCTTCTGCTGCTAGAGTTCAAAAGTCTGCGTACCACTATCTAGCTTGTTAACAGGAGTGCAAAGCTGGCAAAGGTATTAGCACTTACTGCTCAAACCCAACAGCATTTTAGATGCTCGTTCCCTGTTTTGGACAGGCCTGTATGTTTCCTTTTCTTGTAACATACATGTAAGCACGTGGTCAGTTAGTGTTAATTATATCAGTTGTTTGTAATTAAAAGATACCTACAAATGTATTTTTCCCTTGCCTGATGTCCATTTTAAGGTATTTTGCCAAAACATGCCCAGTGCTGTATAAAACCATAGCTTGACAAATGCTTTATCATTGAAATCCTACAAGCTGTGGAATGAAAATACTTGCTAACCGCACCTGGCTTAGGAAGTCGAGCCCAGTTGTAGGCTGGGGTGACTTCAGTCTTGCGTTGGTGTCCCTTGCCCTGTTCCTGCTCTTGGCTGGGGTTGTGCTCACCGCGGCCAACAGAGAGAGTGGCCTGGAGAGCTGGCACTGTGGTCCAGCCTCAGAGCTGCTGTGCTCTTACAGCTGCACCTTCTGTGCTCCACCAGTTCCGTTTACGTTGCAATACTCATTAAATCTCTCTTGGCACGCTGTCAGAAGCTTTGTTGGATTTTGTCAAAGCGGTGTAAACAACAGGAATAGTTAAAGCACAAAGGAACGATCCCGTGACTTATGTACAATGTCCACTATTATAAAAAGTATATATTTTTTCCTTAGAACAGAGCTCAGTAAATATCTTTACTAAAGCTGCAATGCCTTAGCAAAACAAGTTTGCTTTTGTATTATATTAAAAACGTTTTTTTCCCGATCTTGACATTTTAGCAAACTATTGACCTCAGCAGTTTGAACCAAAATTTGAGTGTTTGTCTATACAGAAGTTTGTCCTTACTTTTACAGGATAAACTTGGAAAGAGTACTCTGAAAGGAAAAAAGGAATCATTTGATTAATATTGGTAACTGTTCAAAGGACAGGCATTTCTGCTCTGTGTTACAACCTCTCAAGAAATTCTTCTGCAATTGAAAGCATGGCTTCAAAATGCCCAGATATATCAGAGGTACAGATTTTCAGGAGGAGAGCAACCCAAGTGAGAAGCATGTGAACACTTTACATACAGTGGTAAAATAGGCTAAGAAGGATTTTAACTTACTACTCACTTTTCTCAAAAGGTACTTCTATTAAAAAAAACCCTTCCAAGTTTCCGCGCATTAAAAGCAAAACTTTTACCCTCTAACACCAGCAGACAGAATAACTTCATGGAGAAGCACCAGCCCCTCCACTTTACTTCCTGTAATGCAACATAAATGCATCTCTCCCGATACCCAGCACAGACCATACGTACGCGCAAACAGAGCCATGAAAGAGCTGTGCACTGACTCCTTTCCTGAGTTTTCCATAATGATCTACAGTGAAAACCTGGCATTATTCAAGTCAGGACTATACTGTTCGCTTTGTTCCACCATTCTTAACACAGGCATAATTATTTCATACTCTTGGGAATATTTTGCTTGACGACCTTTATAAAAAAAACCCTAAGCTGTGCAGCTCTTTAACTGAGCGTTTACGTTCCTATTTTTTCTTTTTTCATTATTTTAGAATATAAGAATAGTGCAGCAGGCCATAATGTGACAAAAAAAGCAAAAAAAAAAAAGAAGCCAGTAATTCTTCCAAAACTGTGTATTTTCCACAACTGTGAAAGGAAAATATTTGGAACTCTCGAACCTGTTTCACAAACATTTGCACCTTCAAAAAGATTCCACAGCTTACAGAGATAATTAAATATGTTTTGCAAGAGATACTTCTTTCTAAACTACTTACCTTTTTTACCTTTGTTAAACCAGTATCTACTGAAGCTTTGCAAGAGGGGGAAATGACGGTCATTAGTGCATTCAAGTAACTACTCTTCTGTGTTTGAGAAAAAGAACTATGGAGACCTGTGAAGAATGTACAGGCTTTCTACTGAAAGAGTACACCCCATAAATATTTATAACAGTCTTTGGCAATATGCTAATCCAAGGCAAGTAATTTTCCCTCTCTCAGAAAGAATCATGAAAAAACAATTAAGGTGATTTAATTACTGCCATGCACAGACAGCAGATTTTGAACTCTTGACAGATGAACATTCATCACAGTGCCATGTTATCCTAACCCCATAACACAAGACTCTGAACAGAATGGACAATTAAACCTAGATCATTTCCCTTACCTTCCTGCAGTACTTTGGGCTGGATCCAAGTCCCAGGGAAGCCAATGGGAGCAGAAGCCAGACTTTCCAAGTACTGACTGAAAGCTCCAATTTTAAATAAAACAGAAGTAGTTTTCATGCAAGCTTACAGATCTTCAGGATACCAAAGTAAATTTAGCTTCACAGCCCTTTTCTGAATCATTTACATCTGAATTTAAAAGTAAGTGTACATGGCAAAAAATTGCTTGAGGAAGATTTAACTTGTATGTCCTTCACAGTTACCCCTACAGAGTTTCAACTATATTAAACTTTCTTCATTTATATACATGCATAGAATCATTGGGCAACTATTCCTACCCTACGTCCTTAATCCATGGTGGGGGAACAGAAATCTGCATAAAATAAAAACCTTTGGAGCTGGAGGTTTTTTTCAAAAGTGCAATAAATCTTAAATTTCTTATTTCAGTTAGGGGAGGGAGCATGTTTATGAGCGCATCCTCCAAAAGTTATGCTTTGTATCTTTATGAAATACATTAGCAGTAATGCAGCCAAACAGGAAGAGTGCTTCACTTAGCATTTTACTCTACTGGCCTTTAGATTTTAATTGAATTTAAACTACTTCATTTTGATTATATTCCTTTGATAATAATGTTTCAATTATGCCATGTGTCTCAATCTATGTCCAGGAGCAGGAACCCTGGGTTTTGCTGATATGGGTTTTCAAGCCTTTGCTACACACATAGTCCAGTCAGATTTTCACAACTGTGCCCAGCGTAATATTTGATAAAGCCTTGCATTTCCATAGCCCTCCGTAACCTCAGCTATGAAAATACAGACAACTGTGAGTAGGCTGTCTTTGAACCCTGCTTTGGAAATCTGTAAAATCTTAAGAGCACAGAAATGAACTGTCTATCAAAAAGTATGTCTGATTCCCATCTAGAGGTTTTCTCCTTCCTTTCACAAAAAGTAATTCTTAATAACAAATAAAAGCACTTCACCAGGTATCAAAGCACAAAAATGTTGTGCTTGAATTAACACAATTGGCAGGACTTTCGATTGGCACCGATTTTCTGAAGCACTCAGATGATTTTACTGTCTAGCCTCAGCAAGTACTTTCTTGCATTTTGAATTTCAGGTCACACGTGTGAAAAGCACACAGAAATGTTACATGTTCTGGATGTCGATGTTTACAATGGACCAGAGAACGTTTCCAGGCCTCTATCACTAGGCACAGCTGGCCAGGATTCTTCCTGGTGCCACCTCTACCCAGACACAGCCATCAGAATATGGCTGCTCCTTTAAATTCTGCTAAGGAGAGATCCCTCCGCTCCTTTTTCTGGTGATCCTTCCTTCTTCTCTGAAGCAACTAATAGACAAAGCACAGAATAAGGAAGGGGCTCCAGAAATCCCAAATATTACATTGTACTTAAATGAAGGATCAATCTTGACACTGCACTACACATCAGCTTAAGAGCACACTGTTTCATTGATGCAGCAATCTGAAGAAAGGCCAATTCATACCAGGTTATCCCATGTAACATCCTGTAATGCATGATAGACTTAAAACAAACTTGTGTAGGGAAGTAGTAGAGTTCACTATTTTCCCTTAAAACCTCTTTGATGAGAGTTCACATGTAACTTGAAGGACAACACTATGAACTTCTGTTTGCCTGCAGAGAGCTCTCCCTCTGTGCGTTGTCAAAGCAACTGATACAGTCTAACAGCAGAATGGTTTCTGAAGGAATTAAACACCTCCTTGTCTCTGGCTGTATTCTCACACTGTGGTGTAGGCACAGGCTTTTTTGGGAGGAGGGAGGACAAGCTGTGTTTCAGCAGCAGTGCGCATGTGAGCAGAACTGCAAGACCTTTAGTCTGAAGCTCCCTCTGCTTCACGTCTTTCACCCAACAGACTCCCTGATTTTAGCTCTGGGTCTGTTCCAGCCATCTCAAAAGGCAGGTTAGCTGTAGGCTTGAAAATATTCTCAAGTATTGGGAATTATATAAAGAAGGTATTTTTTTCTAATGTTCTCATCATAATAGCCTTTAAGATGTTTCACATCTTCAGAGGAAATGAAGATCTGAGAAATCTCACAGTATGCTCTGTTTCAAAAAAGGAAAATGATGTTCCATGATCTTACTGAAGACCATACGTCCATGTCAGGGCGTTTTCTGCATTCTGGCAATGCAGAATGCAATCTATTCTTCATTAACGAAAAAATAACCCATATTTTGAGATACTGTATCAGAAGAAAACAAGAAGAATCAAAGTTGCAGATGAGCCACAACAAAACTTGACTGGAACCCATCTACTTTCCACCCATGCTAGTAAAGCTTCCTCACACCACAGCTCTGCTCAAGATGCCTGTCACAGGGGCTGTCAGGGACAGAGGGTGCTTTCTGTCATGGCTCTGGCAGGACAACAGTCATTTTCAGCTACAGCCCTAAACACTGCTTACAGACACGATCATCCCTGGTCAGGACACACACATGACAGGGTGGGGACACAACCAGGTTGCAAAACTGTGAAGCTTCCTGTTACGTTTTGCTAAATAGAGAGAAGGGAAAAAAAAAAAAAAAAAAAAAAAAAAAGAAAAGAAAAGATGTGTAAGGGTGAGCTTTATGGCTTTTTTTTAAACTTTTTTTTATTCTTACAAACCCATTTGCATTGGTAGTTCTTGCTTAATTTCAAGAGTTGGGACACCAGTAGTAGTCAACCTCTAGGCTTGCAGGGCAAGAGTGAAGACTATAAAATCAATTCAAGTGTCCAGCGCCATAAAGTCCAGCTGTGTGCACAACAAAGTCCTTTCCCAGCAACATACAAATACAGAAAAATATGTAGCAAAAAAGCTGAATAAATTATAAATATTTGAGAAATGTGGTGCAAAATGTAACATAACGAGAGCTGAATTAAGGCACTTGTTTCCATTTGTTACTGAGGACACCCTCTCTGTATCGCAGTGTCACTCCTCAGCGAGAAGGGTCATCCAAACCAGACCCAAATCTGAAAATACAGAACCGTGTACGAGACGGACACCATCTTTCACTTCACAGTGCAGGACTCAAAGGTGTTACCAAAGTTCTCCTGATAAACACAGCATCAGCAAGTATTTTAACTCCTCCTTCATCCCAGTTTTAGACTTGTCAGTTGTGTGAAAAGAAGTCACCAGTCTATTTTAAGAAAAACATTTCTGCAGAAGTCCCTGTTGGCTGCTATTAGCCAGATGGGATCTACATGCGAGCCTGGGGAGCGGTATCAAAGTGTGTTGAGTGACAAAAACCAGGGCAGCCCAGTCCAGCCCCAGATCCAGCCCAAAACAGAGTGCCTGGTGTTCAGAGCTGCCGCAGCCATGGCAAAGGTGGGACAGGCACGCAAGCCTGTCACGGGTTTGACAGGTGCTCACAACAGTGAATTGTATTGTTATGGAGTCCATTGAACTAAAAATAACAAAAAAAGGACAAAGCACACCATTGCTGTCGCAGTACTGTATCTTTCAAATGGATCTGAGAACAGGAGAACTGGGATCCTAAGTTAAACCTGTAGTGAACACGCCACCAAGTTTTCACACGAGTGCTCTTGACTAATCAGGTAAGTGGAGTCAAGCCCAAATCAAGACTTCAAAAATCACTTCAAGAGGGGAAAACCAAAGCCCACACTACTCAGTCTCCTCTCTCTCTCAAAAAAAAAAAAAAAAAAACAAAAAAAAAAAAAAAAAAACAAAAAAAAAAAAAAAAAAACAAAAAAAAAAAAAAAAAAACAAAAAAAAAAAAAAAAAAACAAAAAAAAAAAAAAAAAAGACAAAAAACCAAAAAGGAGAACAATTCCACAAGCCACAGCAATGCGAGCCTACGCACATCCATCTTTCGCTGGCAGAAACTGAAGCTCCTGCTTAAAAACCACCAGACTTGGGGCAGTCTCCAGGACGGGGCCCTCGGTGCGCCGGCTGTCTCCCTCCCGCGCCGGGCCTCACTCCGGGCGCGGGGTGCGGCCGCCTGCCCCTGCCCGGCCGGCTCCCCTCGGCTCCCCTCGCGTCAGTAGCGGGGGCCGGCGGGGGCCGGCGGGGCGGCGGCGGGGCCGGCCCCGGGGCAGCCGCAGCAGCGCAGCGTGTAGTTGCGGCCGCCGTTGTTGTCCCAGAACTCGCCCTGCGGGCTGCGGTAGCGGATGGCGAAATGCAGGGCCGAGCCCTCCCGCAGGCTCGGCGGGACGCACAGGGTGAAGCCGTAGCGCTCGGCCGGCGGCTCGGGGGGCAGGGGCGCGGCCGGGACGTCCACGAAGGAGAGCCACTCGTTGAAGGTGTAGCGCACCGTCACCTCCTTGGGGCCGGGGCCGCCCAGCACTTGCACGGTGCCCCGCGCGTCGGTGGGCGCCGCGGGCCGCCCCAGGCGCTCCAGGCAGACGCGCTGCCGCCGCAGGCGCTCGGCGCCGGGCTCCCCGCCGTCGGGGAAGTCGGGCACCAGGAGCAGCGCGGGCGCCGGGGGCTCGGCGCCGGGCGGCGGCGGGTCCCGCTCGTCGCCGGGCGGGCTCTGCAGGTGCGACAGCGCGGCGGGCGGCACCTGCGGCTCCTCGGCGTCGCTGAAGTGCTTGACGCTGGCGAGGCTCAGCCCCAGCGAGTCGGCGAACTGCACCCGCTTCTTGCACTTGCCGCAACAATCTTCGCCCGCCGCCGCCTCCCCCTCCTCTTCCTCCTCCTCCCCCTCCTCCTGCCGCTCGCCGGGGCCGGGGGACGGCGGCCGCCCGCAGCGGCGCAGCTCCAGCAGCACCAGCCGCTCCCCCGCCGCCTCCCGCTTGGCGTCGCGGGGCACCGTCGGGGCCGCGCCGNCGAGTTTTACGGGCTTGGACGAGAGACGGGCAGCGGCCAGAGGCGCCCCGCGGGGCCCCGCCGGGCTCCCCCCGCCGCCCCGCCCCGCACAACCAGGCCGGGGGGCTGCCGGAGCAAGCTTCGTTATTACTGTAATTAATTTATTGTTACTATTGTTATCATCACCGTCGTCGTTACTTAGGCTTCCATCCGTCGGAGGTTCACCGAAGAAAGAGCCCGGAGGGCAGGGGTTTAACAGGAGCCCCCCAGCACCAGGATGGCATCCCCGAGAAGTTCCATCCGTTCAGGGAACGGGCGGCGGTGGGAGCTGAGCGGCCCCTCGGGACCGGGCCTGAGCCGCCGCCCGCCCCGCCGGCCTGGGCGTAAGAACGGCTGGTGCTGCCCGTGAGCCGCGCTCGTCTGCTGCTGGGAGTTTGTGAGACCCCCGGCTTTTGTGTGTAAATCAATTTCCGTCCTCTTAACTGCAGAGAAAATCTTTTAGACCAGAGCTCGAGGACAAAACCCCAAAGGTAAAACAAACTCCAAAGGCATTAACTTTTTGAAGTACGATATGTTTTGTAAGCAAATCTCTGTTTTTTACCCGCACCCGGTACTAACTGTACTGTTACCTGTGTAAAATCAAGTCCAAAGGCTCAGGAGGCACACGCATGTGCACAAACACCCTTTTAGAAAGTCAGGCTATCTCCAAAGCTTCCAATTAGAAAATGAAGAAGGGAGAACAAAATACAGGCATTGCCCCTAAATAAATAAACCGAAGTAGAATCCCTCTGAGTTTTATTTTGTAGGCATGACGCATATTAAACAGCATCCTTATAATAACATGTTTCCCAAGGCATCATAAGTAGGATGAGGTCCCTATCTCAGAAGTTTCCAAACTTGGTCCTATACTTTGTGCGTGCCACAGCTATTGTCTGGGGTGATTTGCACGGATGATTGCAAAAATACTACATTATTAAACTTCCCTCCATTCTTTTTCTCATGAAGAGACACCAAGTAGCATATGCAAACAACCCAGTGCTTTTTGAAGCAACATTCTCCCACTATGGATTTAGCAAGGAGGTTTTTTTGTTTGTTTTGCATAGGTTGTTTTATTTTTAGCATCAGTCTGGTTGCCAAAAAGCAGCCTCCCAGTGTGAGTGAATGCACTGCAGTTCAACTGAGTGTGCAGTCTGGGTCTCGCAGAGGAGTGAATGTCAAAGCAGCAGAAACATCACCAGACAGTTTTCCTGGCAGACACTGCTGTGAGGACTTTCTGGCTACACCTTGACGGAAGAGCTGCGCAGTGAGCAGTTCCTCAGGAGTGCTGGATAATCTGACTTACTCGGCATTTGTTTGTCGTTTGGTTTGGGGTGTTGTAAGAAGAGGAATGAAGGACAAACATCCTGGCTGGCGCCTGCTGTGCTGATGGAAAACATGATGAACACCAGTTTGCCATCAGCTGCTGATCACCAGCTCTGCTGGGAGCTGCCACACTCGGCAGGCTGTTGGCTGAACCCTTCATGGGAGTGTTGCTCTGCCTTGTCCACTCCAAGGGAGCTGGTGTGCCACCATTTCGGCTCTCGGAACCAACCAGCCTCAACTTATCGGTGCTAAAGCACAGACCGTGCTCCTGAGTTACTCAGCTGAGCTCTGTGGTGCAGCACAGGAAGGAGGAACACAATTGTCCTCTTCCTGGACTTGCAGCAAAGGTGCTGGTGTCACCTGTTTGCATCATCACTCCCAACCTGCTGGTGTCTCTAGCAGAGCAGTGGACGGGAATTTTGGGTCTCTCCCGAACACACTCTCCTGTCAGGTGACATTCACTGTGATGAAAACAGGTTGCAAGCACTTTCTTACTTGTGCCTGGAAGTGAGACTTCCTCACTCACCTGTCTGAGGCCTGTGGCACCTCAAATCACCAAACTGGAAAGAAGAAAAATGAATAGATGATGTGTAGGATAAGGGTGCTTAGTACTTAAAATATGTTCAAGAAGCCTTACCTAAAATACAACACTGCTACTTTAATTTCTTGAAGTGCTATCTATTATTTGGTGAGGAAAGCAGACATGAAGAAACCAGCCCTTACTTCCTCATGTGGAAGCTATCCCAGCTTGCCAAATCGTTAACAAATATTTTAAGCAGTGAAGGGAAAAAATCGTGCCATTTGCTCATAAGGCAAAACCATTTGGACTACTAGAAATTTCAGAGTAATGTGAAAGGTTTAAGCAAAATAAGGGACAGCAAAAAGAGAAAACCACTGTAAATATTGATAAGAGTTAAGTAATATGGTAGCAATTAATACACATTTCTTATATGTTCCATAACTCTGGGAGACAGGCCTGCAAAAATAACTACAATTCACAGAAAATAAGCAAACCAGTTAAGCCAACATGAATGCATATTGCAGGAAAATAATTAAAATCAGGCAATTAACAGCACAGAAACTCATATTTTAGTGGGAATTAATTGCTACCATTTTGAAAGGAGCAATTTAAAATCAGATAAACCTTTAGAACAGATGTTCAA
Organism: Nicator chloris; assembly: GCA_013400495.1. Lineage (NCBI taxonomy): Eukaryota > Metazoa > Chordata > Aves > Passeriformes > Pycnonotidae > Nicator > Nicator chloris. The sequence goes on along the minus strand of WAAE01006098.1, from coordinate 59,971 downwards.
GTACACAACAAACCCTGTCAGAGGACATTAGTTAAGGAGGCATGCAGTCTTCTCTTACGTGTTTTAAAATGGCTTCTCCTAAAAGAATGGTGCAACCCGGGTCTCAGGCTTCTAAGTACTATTTACCACATTTGATATTAAAGAAAATGTTATGATAAAAGCTGAGGGCTTTCCTAGTAGAAAAGAGATAGCATTACTAGCAGCCGTGAGGCTTTTTGCATTCCCTGACCCTGGACCAGATATGTTTAGAGTTATCAACTACACACAGCATCAACAGAGCACTTTCTTTCATTTCCCTGCTTCTCGTTTCACAACAGCCCACCTTAACCCCATCCTGCAACCAGCACACACATTTTGCAGAAGCATTTGCATCCTAAGATGATTACTGAAAATTACATTAAAAAAGAAAGAATGTGAAAATCAGTGGTAAGCAATCCATGGTATTGCTTTTCAATTCTCGCTATGATTGCATGGGAATGTATTTTGCAGGAGTCATTAGATCAGGGATTTGGGGTTGGAGCTATATTTGATATGGAACTTGATAAATTGGTCAAGCTGCTTGGGTCGATAGTTGTCATTTGAACAGAAAATTAATATGAAAATATTTGCTTGCAGACACCCAGAGTCAAGTAACTGGAGGAGTCTGTGGATTCAACTCAACCACACAATTTAAACCAGAAACCCATTCAAGTGCTGTTCATCCTTTCTTTTAATGCACTTTAAATTTTACCTTCAACTTTGAAACCCAAAGCTAGCAAATTTTCCAGTTAGTCCAAGGTAAATTATCCAATTTTTGGATGTACCTAGTTCAAATATGCCAGATCTCTCCAATTTCCTACTTAAGTGTTAGATCTCCCATGACAATAGCTTGTCAGAAAATGTGAATGAGTCATAACTCCTAAGCCCTATGAAACAATTTACAGGGATTTAGAAATAGTCAGGGATTATCACAGTTCACACACAAAATTAATACCACCTTTTTCAAATGCTAGCAGCATTTGTTCAAACAATATTCTTGCTTTGCTTTGAAAATTATGTAGCTCTTTATCCATTTTAACAGTCATTTTTTTGTACAAAAATTCCGCCAAGGATATTAATAGCCTCCTCAATTATTAAAAAAAAAAAAGATGTTCCCTATCCCATGTGAAATTCTAGCTTCTCTGTGTTTCTAGTAAGGATGGGATTTCAGTTTACTGTGTTTATGAGAATGGTCAAACACTGAATGAAACACTCAGTGGGTCTATACAATATGAATAGAAACGATTCAGAAGTTAGATTATTAGACCTAATTTTCTTCTTTATGCAGGTAAACCAAGCAGCTGTACTTCAAAAAGGCATGCATTGGGTCCATAGTGGGAAAAGTACTGAAATGGAAGCAAATAGATGGAAGTGACTACTTTAATTTCCAAATCTCAAATACAAATATTTAAATGTAATTGCTGCAGGATGCCCAGCAAGCAAAACCCTTTAGAGCTTTCAGTCTTTCAGATAGCACTTTTAGAGATCTCTGCTGTATAGTTTTTCTTATGTCTCAGCAGACTTTCGTCTGATGTTCCTAATGAGATTAAATGCATGCAAATACACTTACTCAGTTTTTCTAAACTACAGCAATGGCTGTGTTTCCCATAATCGTGTTCAATATCCTTTTCAATTACTAATACCAAGTCTTTGGCAGTAAGGCAAGGAATATCTCTTCCTTTGGGTGAAATGCTGACCTCCTTGATGGTGGAGTTTTGTCACTGATTTCAGTAGGTCCAGGATTTCCCCACATCTGGTATAAAATCACGACCATTCTTCACGACAAGTAAATATATAGTAATGGCACAAAGGATTCGAAATTCACAATGAAATCGACATTAACTGTGACAAAACCACGTTGCACAGAAACTTTGCATTCAGTAAGATTTCAGAAGTATTGCTTTGATCTTGGGGTTCATAAGGGTGTCAAGATAGGTTTAATACCTTTTGTATTCATAAGGTATTTATCTAAATTTTTTATGTTCATGTGGTACACTGAAAATCTTAGGCCGTTTGTCAATCTTTTAATCAGTAAATTATATGGTGATAAAAACCCCCTCCCATGTACAAGTTGTCATCCTGCCTTCCTTATAGATTGTTGTTGCATTTCAACAATTTAACTCAAATAAATAGTCTCTGAAAAAGGAAAAGTTCAGATTACCAGTGAGAAAAAATGGTTTCAGCTTCCAAAGGGTATTCACAGCATAGGAGTTGAAAAGGGTTTTGTTTTATGGGTTTTGTTTGGTTTAATGTGGATCTCCAGAAAGTTGCAGAACTGCGTCTCTTTCAAAAGTTTCTGATGAACACTAGGATCCAGGTTCTCACATGTAAAACCTCTATGTTTGTGTGGGGTTTTGTTTGGTTGTTTCAGGTTAGTTTTTTTTTTTCAATCTAGGAAAATATAATTTGTTCAAATTCTTGCCCTACATTATGCCAGTGTACTCGTTTGGACTTCAGTGAGGAGGAAGAAGCTCAATCTCACCCAGAGTAAGTTGATATAAAGGGAATTCTACCCCCAAAACTATTGCTAAAGTATTAAAATAATTAACTTTTCCTTGCCTTCTTTCTTAAGTTGCTGGATTTTGCTCCTACCCTGCCACCTAGCAGCCTGTCTTTGGAAAACATACCCCAATGTCTTCTTAAAATTCTGTAAGGAAACTTATTCAGACAGAAGATGTTTACCTCGTGTCTAAGGACACTCAGAAATTCCAAATGCTTGACATACCCTCCAAAATTAACTACTGGAAAGGATATAAAACATGAGAAAACAACACATCTCTAGATCACCTTTTTGAGTTGTTAGCATATGGACATTACATGCTGAGTCATTAGATTCCCCCCCCCTTTCTTCCCACTCTACAGCATTAGATTTTTTTACTTATTGGAAATGCAACATGAAAATGGAAAACAACATGAACTTGTACCCACATTACTTCTGTTCTGTCTTTTCGTGTTGGCCTTTGTTACAAGCAGCAAGGCGCGTAGCTCACCCAAAATCAATAGTGGCATGAACTCGTTTGGTCTCTCTCAGGACAAGAGAATTTGCCAGCTGGTCAGAAGGACCTTCATGACGTCGGCTGGCAAAACCTTGCTGGACGTCAGAGCTGTGTTTGACGTGGCACATGGAACTCTAACCTGACCTCATCAGCTCAGATACCTCCCCGTCCTCTGGGAAAACAGGGTTGGGCAATCTAGCCTGTTCTAATAACTCCTGGCAAATGCAGGCCAACCTTTTCAGTCCAGCAGTCGCAGCTGGGTAAGTTGTCCCATTTCTCGGGTTGAGACGGGAATAGGCTTCCAAGCCCAATTGCTGTATAAATGCTACATTAAAATTTGTTGGCTTGAATGTGTGTTTTGTCACACTGTCAAAAAAGGAATAAATTCAGCCCTGTCTCTCTGCATTTTCCCAGACTGCCTCAGTTACAGTCAGTTCTCAATAGCTCAGCTATGACACCAGATAAGCAAAACAGTGTCTGATAGAGTATATCCTGAAAGAGAGAGAATGTTTATCACAGTCATTTATATCGATTCCATGACTTATGAACATCATAACTTTATTTGATGTGTATATAAACCAGTGACTAGGAATCTGTAACACAATACATTACTTCTAAAAGCACACAAGGTGACTTCAGAGTTGAATTTCAGTGAATAAAATAGATTATGTAGTGGGCCAAATACAGAGAGATTTGCTTTTCTAAAGGATGTTAATAGTTTTTACAGTAGGAAACAAAAAAAGAGCAGAAACGTGCTGCTTTAATATTAGTGTGCCATTCTAGTAAGTGAGCCTGTACTTGAAAACTCTCAAGTGCATGAGGAAGAAACGGGACTGCATGACAGAGCCTAACCCCATAAAGGCAAAGGACTGGCACAATAGCTGTCATTAACAGCACACAAATAAAAATTGCTGAAGTAGCCATCTATGAATGCTGGGATGCTTAGTCCTGCATCACCAGCAATAAAAATAGAAGGAGAGTTTTCTATTTCATTGACTGTAAAAACAGTTAGAAGTCCCACAGTCCCGGTGAGTTCAGTTCCACAGCTTCAGCACCTTCAGCAGGAAAGGCAGAGAAGAAGCTCCATCTGGTGGTGTGGCTGATTGTAATTGCTTTTCAGTCTCATCTGATTGCAAATACATTCCTCTCCAGCAACAAAATGAAAAATTGAAATAACGTGTAAAAGATCACCTGGCCCGCAAATGGAGCCAGCGTTATCTAACACTTTAAACAGAAACACTTTAAAATCAGAAAACATTCTAAAACCAGGACTTTCTGTTTGAAGCAAATCGGAGTTGAAGCTTTTCAGTACAAGGCACACATGATCCTGTCAGGGCAGTAATCTAACAAACATGAAAGGGTGCATTAGCACACTTCAAGAGGTCACCTGCTGCAGCCTGGGTGGGGAGAAGGCAGGAATCACTGGTTAAAGGGTGCACATGAAATCAGGGTTGCTGCTGTATCTGTCATATAAATGTAGTAATTATTATTATTGTTATTATTATTGTTATTATTATTACTGTTTGCAAAGAATTGCTGAACAAACTGCAGCGATGCTGATGGTCAGGTAAAATGATTTGACCTAAGCTTCCAAGTAATTTTAACAAGTATTTAATTCTATTACATTATTTCTGCAAAGTCACAGCTTTGCAGGATTGGGAAACATGTTCCCCCAAGCTGATGTTTTAAAATGTTATAAGCATTGTAAAGCATAAACCTAATTGGGTAGATGATATTAGGTGGAGCCACTGAAATGCTATGCCTACTTTCATGCACAAGTTCATGTCTTGAAGAACCCATGGCAATTTCTCTCAAGATAGGCTCCTAGTCAAAGTTTGTGTTAAACAACAGCAATTTTAAATGCAGATACACATAAACCTTGTCCTGCTAACTCAGGCAAATCAAATACACTTTGTCTACTCTTTTGTAGTGCCTGCATTTCAATGGGCAATATGCTGCATTTCATCAAATCAATGTATCATTACTTTTTTCCTAAATAGTAGAACAGAGCCTAACATTAATTAGCCACAAAAAAAATCCATGTTAAAAGAATGATGGGAATGCAGATTCAAGCATCAATACACTAAAAATGGCCTGAAGTCACATTACCTTTATAACCTTAATGCAGCCCTTTTCAAATTTTTTTAAGCCCATCATTAAGGTTACAGTCTTTAATTATGCATTTTTAGGCCATTTTTCTTTCAGGACTGTCTCGTTAAGCACACCAGATAGACAGCTACTTAATGGTGTTGTCACTGCTTTCCTCCACATTGCTCAAAGTGCAGCTGCAGGCCTGACTTATTGAACAGTATTCCAGTCCCGCTCTGGAGATGGGATTGGATTTCCTCACGGGATCCTCCATTGTGCTCAGCACCACAGGATCTTCAAGTGCTTCAGAAACAGGAGACTACTGTGAGATGAACTATTCCTGATTTTGAGCATTAGAGAGCTGAGCTGCAGAGAGGTCAAGGTAAAAAGTGTCCCTTTATTCTATGTGCTCATTTTGGAAGTGTGCAACTTGAGTTTTGAAATTGCTTTTGAGAATAGAAGATTTTTCATGGACTCGGTGCATCACTCCTTTTGATTTCAGCTAGAGCTCAGTAATTCTGAAATCTGACTGCTTGGGTTATTGGGGTAGAAAATGATCAGTATGCATTAGGTAGCCAGGTTAGTTTGAGCAATTAGCATAGCTCTGCCAGGTGCTTACTGTCTGGAGCAGCAAGGAAAATTTCGGCCCTTTAGCTAGAAAATCACTTACCTCTGTGACAGGACCATCCATTTCCTTCCTGCATTCTTTGTAATTTGAAGAAAATGAAGTCGAAGTCGTCCAGCCATGTAAGTAGTATGTGATCATGGCATTAAAACCTTACCAAAGAATGTTATCATGATTTATATCACCATGAATTGGAACTGCAACCTTAATAAAGTTATTTTAGACTTCTTGTTCCTACTGGCTTGGCAAAATTCAGGGCAGTTGCTTTTACAAGCATCTGCAGATAATACATAGTTCAATACATTTTCATACAGCAAATATTTAAGAATAAGTTTAGGAAAATATGTTTGCTGGTATCTGGACTACTAATCTGCTGTAACCCTGCTTCTGTCTCCTTTTTCATATCCAACGAAAACAAAAAGACAAATCCCATGTCTCCTATTTGTTTTCACTGCCAAACTGAGGAGACATTTAAAGGCTGCTACTTCCGTGATTCAGTACATCTTTTCTAATGTCTCTGTAATATGATAGACTGTGAATGCAACCTAATGGTGCCAAAACTGAGTTGTTTATCTTTTTACTCTGTGAAGCAGAAGGAGTCAATTCCGTTTGAAAATACTTCAAGAAGTCACACTGTAAGAAGTTCAAAAACAATTCATTTGAAAGAAGACACTTTGTTTTCAAAATAAAGATGTTCTTGAAGAAGAGGTGGTGCCATTCACACCCTGCTCTGTCTCCCATCCAAGAAACAGAAGTGCCTGAGCACAGTTAAAGTGAACAGAAAGTTTTCACTGCTCTACGTTACCCTCTTCCCAAGAACAGTAAGTAGATCAGTGCCCACTCATCCCACTGGACTTGTTGCTTTGATTTCTGGTAGATAATGTCCCTCTCCCATACATACCACTACTTCCTAATCACATAAGCAGTGCTACCCAGACCCTTTCCATCTGAGCATTTAACTTGCAAATCTAAGGATAACTCAACAAGATCAAGATTTGCCAGACTAGTCTTAGGGAACCAATATTTTGAGCCCTTAGTTATCTTATGAATTATTAATGAGGCTGGAGACACGAGGAGGAGCAACTTAACAACCAAGGGAGATTAATGAATTGATACACTGAGCAAGATTTTAAGAGCAATGGATTAATTTTCATTGTGAATATTAAATGGATTCAGTGATTAAAAGAAGCTAAATTACCTCAAAGACCTATTTCAAGAGTAATTTTCTCTCCTTCTCCAGTTTTCCTTTTCTACCCATTGTCCTTGAAGATTGCATGTAATTTCATTTAATTTTATATGCTGTTTTTTAGTTATCCTGGCAAATGAAGAAAAATGGCATTTCTTATTTCTCCCACAAGAAGGATGCATTCATTCCCCAACAGAAATCACTTCCTTTGCATTCCAAGAGCAAAAAGTTTATCTTGGCCAAAGGCAGAGTGTTTTTATCTAACTGTGAAGCCTGTCTTACTTTCATATTTGAAGATTAATGACTCTGTGCAAAATTATGTGTCTCCTTCCTGCCATATGTTCAGAGGAGTGTCTTATCACTGTGGTTTACAAATGAATCCATGTAGTCATCTTTTCTTGATTCATGTTACAGAACAGGAAGACCCATAAAGTTTTGTCACTCAGCTGCAACAAGATTCAAGTCACCTTCTTTATTTTTCACATTTAAGTACAGTGGATAAAAGAGTGAGGTGGTCACCTTCCAGTATGTTCTGCAGAGAGCTCTAATTCTCCAGGCCACCAGTGAAGTCTAAGAGTTTACGTGAGATGCCATGTCTTCACACTGATCCAATTTTTGCTGTTTGCTTGATTTAATGGATGGTGCAGGGTTTTGTCTGGATTTTTTGCCTAAAACAAGAATCCAGGCATGTACAAAGGTTTGCCTGGTCCTAACGTGTAGCCAAACAAAGCAGCAACTACAGGAAGTTAATCTGAGTGCAACCTGCTAGCAGGCAGAATAAAAAGACACAGGTTCTAAAGATAAAATTAATTTTCCTTCTCATCATTGCAATCAGCAGCAGATTTTGTGTGAATGGGTTGCACACCAAGCAAAGAGTCAGCTTGCAGTGGCAGAGTTTTATTCAAAATTTTTTTCAAACACTTAGGCATGAAAAATTAATGGAGTAAATTTCACATTTTCCCCAGTTGGATAAACTGCATTTCTGGATAAAACTGCATTTAGCGAAAATAGAATTGTTTTAAATTCACCAAAATTTAGGTTTAAACCATAATTCACAGATTGCTGTTCTTTCAAAGTAGCATTTTTAATATTTCATTCAAAATATGGGCTTAAAAAAATGCAAAGACCTAAGAGTCATTCTGGACAAAAACAAAACCAAAAAACCTAAAACCCCAGAAGATTTTAAAAAACCAGTAAACGAGAATGTGAGTATAAACATTCTAGGGAAGAAAAATAGAAAAAGGAAAGGAGACTAGAACAGGCTGCTTGCATAACATCATAACTGTGCACACCTCCCAGGAAAGGTGCTTGGGAGGCCTCCAGTCTTCAAAATCATGTGTACCAGAGGAAAAAAAATAACCTCATGTCTGTAGTTATGGCTTCAACTCACATATATATACACACTTCTGTGTTTATACTCTTATCTGTGCTCCTGGCTTCTCATATTACCCTCATGTGTTTATAGTCATATATATGTATGTATTTGCCTTAACTTGATGGTTAACCTTCACATAGTCTTTTAGATACTTCCTGAACAAGACTTGCTTCCATTGTTCCTACGAGCCAGTTTAACATTAGCACAATTGGAAGGTGAGGGCAGGGAGAATATTTTTGGTGTACTTCTAGGCTGAAACTTTGAATCTTGCTCAAACGAATGAAATATACAATTCTAATTTTAAACTTTTGATAATGCCACATGGGTCCCTAAACATTTAGATCTTGCTGAAAATACTACTCTTACCAAGGAACGTGGTTTTGCTTTGTTTATGGGTTTGGGTCTTTTTTTTTAATCTTGGGTTGTTTTAAGATTACACAGTTTCTGTTGCTTGATTTCGTAGATAATATTAGGGAGATAAATTGTGAATCCAGGCACTCCAGTAACTGCTTTTTGAGAACCTGTGTGCAGGCAGGGTGGCTGAGGCAAACTCTCCATCCAGCCATAGAGGAACAGGCTTCCAGCTGGCTGAGACAACAGGCTCCTCTCCCTGTGGCTTTCTTCCTCTGCTGGCACCATCTCCAGCTTCCTTGTGCTTGAAACCAGCAACCACATGGCTCTGACATTGCATTGCAAAAGGATGAATGAAATTTTACTGTGCTAAGCTTGCAGGGCCAGACTTTGGCACCCATCCTTGGTGGAAACAGCTACAGCCAGCTACAGCCAGCCTAAAAGATAGATGTGAAGTGCAGCACAGGATGTTTTATAATTTGGGGGTGTCAGAGAATCAGTTTAGTGAGAGAAAAATGCCAGTGGCCCTGCAATCCCAATGTTTATTAATAATATTCATTAATACACAAAAGAATGAATAATAACAAGCACAAGAAATATTACTAATTTAATGGTGGGAATGGCAAATCCTCTCCTTGAAGCAGTCTGGAAGATTGAGCTGTGACAGGAAGGAAGTACTGTGCACTGATCTTAAGAGAAAATGCAATAGTTTTAAATTTGTGTCACCTTTTTTCTTTTTATTTTTTAAGGTGTGGACAGGAAGGAATGCTTAGTTATATTTTCTCTTTGCTTTGCATTCTATATCTTCATGATGGTGTATTAAAGCAACAGAGTGATCTGCTGCAATCCCAGGAGCAGCACTAATGTTACGAGAAAAAAAATGTTCTAAGGATATTATCAAGACAATTTCTGCAGGTACAAATAATATCCTTTAGCACAGCAGCTCATATAACTGGGAAAATTCTGTACAGGTTGAGAACAAAACTGCTACAATGAGTTTAACACGATCGTGTTAATTGGTTTTTCAGTTTGAGGGGAAATGGTGCCTGGTATCTGTCATGCCAGGAGAGGAGACCTTAGAAATGAAAAATGCAGCATTTTCTCCATTTGTTATGGGACAAGGAGAAGGACATCTTTATTGCCCATGGAAGGTTGAGGTGGGTGTGGAAGGGTTCCCTAGGATGTTTCCCAGCACATGAAGGGGCAACCAGAGGAACATGGCCACGGTTTGTTATGTGCTGCAAGGAAGTGTGAATAGAAAACAGAGTACATGTGCCTCATATTAGCCATAATGTGAAGGAAAATTGATTTGGTTAGCAGGAGAGAGAATGTGAACATTGAAAACCCGAAAATTCCCCAGTATCATGCAGGCCCCTGACAAAATCTGATCCTTGGGAGGCAAGTGGAGGTGATGACCCTGCTTGAGTATAGATGAAACACACTCCTGCTCCCCAGAACCCTGTTGGAGGAATTATCCGTCTCATTTCTTCTACCACTGTAATACCACAACACTGGGTGAGCAGGAGGTTTCCCAGATTACCGAGGGTTTAGCTCTAAGAAAAACAGATCAGATGGTTGGTTCTTTGGGGGTTTTTAATGGCATTTAAAACCAAATCCAACAACTTGGTCCACAGTTAGCGTTCACTGATCTTCCTGGCTTGAACAGCTGCTTTGGGGAGTAGCTCAGCAGAGCTTTCTTTGTCTGTAAGCCCCTTAAAGAACAAGTCTGAGTGGGACCTTCCTTACAGCCCATCACAGCTCTGGATACATGGACTAAAGTGTGTAAAAAACAGGCTACAAAGGTAACTGTCCACATCTTCACCTTCCTTCCACTTTCCTACACACACAAAAAAAGTTAACACTGATCAAGTAAATTGCTGGTTTTCAGTCTTATGCATTTTATTATTTTTAGATGAACACAGCATCAGATGTACCTCTTTGTTTCTGTTTTGCCATGTACTAATTATAATAGCCAAGGCTAAAAGATTTAGACAACTTCCTTCCTTCTCTTCTGCAGTCAACACTATTTAAGAAAGAAAAAACCGTGACTGGAAAGGAAAATACTTTGATTCATCTTAAAGACACAAACCAAAATCAAAAGTCTGTGACAAATACTTGCTTAGATTTGATTTAATGAAACTCTAAGTATTTTAATAATGTTGTTTTTTAAATCAGAAAATCCAGCATTTAAGATTGTTCTGACATAGTGAAAAAAGGTATATGCAAGAAGCAGCTGGGCTTCACAAAAAGAGATACTGTACATAATGTGAAGATCAGACCTTTCTTTCCTAACTCAGTCATTTTGTACAAAATCAGAATCAAATTTCACCAGTCCCAGGAAGTATTTGAGAGATTCTTCTGTATTCCAACCTATTACCACAAGTTGCTTCAAGGCAATCCTTTCCTCTTTACTATATCCTGTAACTATCTTCAGGCACGGAGGAACTGAATTGCTGTAAAACTGCATTACCTTGTCACGGGTTTGAAATCCTTGGGAAAATTGTGATAGCTTTATACCTTAAATTATTCAAAATATTTAAAGTTTAAGAGGTCTTCCTTTTTTTCTTTTTTTTTTCCAATATAAAGAAATCCCATAGCAAATTACTCATAAAGCTGTTAACAACCGCTATAAAAATGTCAGCATTAACCAACAATTAGTATACACACACACACATATATATACGTGATTTATGTCTCAATTATAGATAGGGAAATTCTATATGTTACAACACAGACTACTGGACTTCTAAGCGGGTTTTTTAATGTAGTTCAGTATCTTCAGGGAGTTTTCTAAAACACACAGACTCTATAATAAGACAGCCAATATCTGTGGCTAAGGGTGGGTTAAAATTAATTGCCTGACATATGAACCAAACTGACTGAACAGTGATGTGAATCCTACAGCGCTCCTGCCAGAACTACACTCCTGCCAGAATCCATAAAATACTGACTTAACACTGAATATGCAACCCCGAATCTTGACTCTCTTGACCCTTCTCCCACATATTTTTTCCTCAATTCTCTTCCCATCCATTCGTATCCCCAGCAGAAAGCATAAATTGTATGAGCATAGAGAAGCTCATAAAAAGCCCCAACACACCCCACACAAACAGTCACCCCGCCAAAAAAAATCAAATCAAACAAAAAATAAAAAAACCCCCTCCACATGCTGCTTTGAGTATAGCTGAAATTGCCTGCCTGACTCTCTGGGCTTATCGATCAGAGGCTTGAACTTTTCACCCCTTTAGTAGCTCAGGCTTTCTGATGGCCGCAGTGCGAGGCTCGGCCGCCCACAGAGGCTTCTGCCCGCGGGTGTGATAATAAATGACATTAATCACGTAGCTCCTTCCCCATTAACGTTTGCATGCCTAGAAGGCTATCGTGATTACACAGCCTTTTTTTTTTTTTTGATTCGTAATAATCCGATCGATCTGATTTATGCAGGCAGTGCAGAATTCAGCCCTCCTCCACGGCGCTAGGGAGCCAGTGACCTCCCGAGGTGCGGCTTCACCTCGACGCCGAGCACAAAGCAGCGAGCTCGGACCAGCAGCAGCACCAGCAGCAGCACCAGCACCAGCACCAGCAGCAGCACTGTCCCGGTGTCCGTCCAGCACACGGCGCTCGCAAAGCTCACGCCCTGGAACCACGGGGCTGAGTCAGCCTAACGAGCCGGAAGCGCCGCACTAGCGACTGTGCTGGGTACAGAAACAGCAACTAAAGTTGTTTGGTGCCATTTAAAATTAAATTGGGGGCCACGAAGCCGGGGGACCGGCAGAAGAAACGCTGCAGGAAAAGCCGGAATGTTTGTGCATGCTTTGTGTGAAACGTACAAGGTACAGAACGAGCGGTGAGACGACACAGCACATCCGAGGGTGGCAGGGTCCCACTCTGTGCTCTGTGCAGTGCCTGCCTACCCGAGCGCTGTCAGGGGAGGCGCCCCGGGCCGGCAGTGCAGCCCCCCGTATCTGCGGGGCCTGGCTCAGCCTGCAGGGCTGCTCGGGAACCACAAAACGGTTTGGGTTGGAAGGGACAGCAAAGATCATCCAGTTCCATCCCCTCTGCCATGGGCAGGGACACCTTCCACTGCACCAGGTTGCTCAAAGCCCCATCCAACTTGGCCTTGAACACTTACAGGGAAGGGAAATCCACAACTTCTCTGGGCAAACTGTACCAGTGCCTCACCACCCTCACAGTAAAGAATTTAATCTTAATATCTAATCTAACCCTACTCTCTTTCAGTTTGAAGCCACTGCCCCTTGTCCTGTCACTCCAGGCTCTTGGAAAAGGTCCCTCTCCACCCTGTGTGCTCCCTCCGGGCACCGAACAGCGGCCGTGTTTAAACCACCGCTCACTCAGCAGATGCACACCCAACCCCTGCGGGGTCGGTGTCCGATCCCTGCCGGGGCTGCTCAGAGCCCGCAGGGACCACGAGCCCCGAGCGGCACCGGCTCCGGGCAGGGCACCGCCGACGGCGGCCACCGCGGCCCCGCCGCCGCCCCGGCGGAAGCAGCTGCGCTGCCGGAGCCGGCGGACGTGACCTCACGGCACGGCCCCTTCCCGGCCCTCCTCGCCGCGTCTGGCCGCTCCCGGTCGGCGGCAGAGGAGGAGGAGGAAGAAGGCGGGGAGGATCCGGGATGCTGCCGGCGCAGCTCGGGCGCGCGCCGCGGCACCTGCTGGTGTGCGAGCGGGGCCACGCGCGCCACCCGCGCTCCCGGCACGCGGCGCACGTGCGGGACCACGCCTACAGCTGCCGCGTGAGTGGCGCGAGCGCGGGACCGAGGCCGCGGCGGGATCCCCTCAGGGGGGAAGGGAAGGGAAGGGAAGGGAAGGGAAGGGAAGGGAAGGGAAGGGAAGGGAAGGGAAGGGAAGGGAAGGGAAGGGAAGGGAAGGGAAGGGAAGGGAAGGGAAGGGAAGGAGCAGCCTGAGGCTCCCACGCCGCCCGTCCCCGGGGGTTCTGCCCGTCGGCCGCTCCAGGGGCGCGTGGCCGGTGCCCCGCTCGCGCCGGGCTCGGTGTCCTGGGGGGGGCTGCTCCGTCCTTGCCGGAGCTGGCCCGCGCGCCTCATTTCTGGGGAGGGGGGAAAAAAGAGGCAAATTAGCCCCCCTTGTGTTTGTGGTCTCTCGCAGCATGGGGGAAACAAACTCTTTCCTTCCTCCAGGAGTGAAAGACCGGGCGGGCAGGAGGAGCCCGTGGGAGAGGTGATGGTGCCGGTTTTAGGAGCTCTCTAAACACAGGCGCAGGGTCCAGTTTAGAAAGGAGACATTGTTTATTCCGCGCAGGGCGCAAGGCGGAGGTATTCGCAAATCAAGCACACCACCTGTCAAAACTTTTCACTGTTTATACATTTTAGCAAACATAGGAATTAGTGTTCGTTGGCTACAAGTTACACAGTTCTCTTACTAATTAGTATTCTATCTTCTGTTGGTTAGTGAGTCTCCCATGCTAATTAATCCACATGCTCAGTCTTTCTCTGCTTAGGACTCAGGGGGTTTCTGTGGTCGGTGGTCCGTGAGTCGGTGGCTGTGATCTCCACCTGCCGGAATTGCCTTTTATCCACTCAGAGCTGATTTATCACAGTTGCTGGGATTATTAAGTTTCTTTCTTATCTTGGGAGTTCTGCCAAATAGCCTTGTGGCCCATAAATTCTGTGTTCTTTTTGCCCACTATCAGTGGTAAATCCTTCTCCCCAAGCTTTGTAAACCTCACCCTAGGTCTGAGATCACTGAAACGTGTCCAGCCCTAAACTTTAACAAAGAGACCTGGACTTCACTTGTTAGGTGTACTCTTGCTTCATGGATTGACTCTCCCTTGTTGTTGATTAGGCATGAAAGTGTACAAAGACCAAACCTCAAAGAACATCCTTCCTTAAGAAAATTTTTAGGTATTCCACGTTTTGCAGCAATCAGGCAGGACAGTGTTTCATAATCCCCTTTTCATTCCCTATAACTCTCTGGGCTAGTTGTTAACTGTTTCTGACTTCTGAGACATTTTTCAGCAGCTAAACAGAAAGCTTTCTACTGGTGTGGAAGGCAGCTCGTTTGTCAGTCCTTACTTACCTTAAACAGGTGTGCCAAAGGAGATACACACCTGTTCTCCAAGAGCTTTGGGAAAGAAGCTTTTGAGAGATGGAGGGAGGAGCAAGGGTACAGACCTTTATGCTGCCTGGGAAGTTTCATTCTTGCCCATGTATTACTTGCCATGTATTACCTTGTTTTCTCTGGTCTGCCAGACTTCAGGCTTCTTGGCCTATGGAAAATGTACAGGAAAGGTTTTAAGCAAAAGGTAAATTAAAGATTCTACTTTGGTCTTTGCTTTTCCACTAAGATTACAGAAATGCTTAGCCTACATTTTAAGTTACAACTGCTTCAACAAGTACTCCAGCAAGGGCTGAAGGAGTGTCCCGGTGTGACATCAAGCTAAATGTATAATGATGCGAAACAAGATCTTCTGTTAACTCATGCTGTGTAAGATCATGTCTTTACATAATACATCAAATGCTGTTGTATAGCAAAAAAAAAAAAAAAGGAGGAAAAACAAAAACAAAAAACCCAAACCATCAAATAATATATTTGGTGTACCTAGAGACTATGAAAATTGATTGACATTTTGAAGACAGTTGACTGATATGACTTTTCTCCATCTCATTTTGATATAATATACTGATACATCTTTGAAAACTAGAGGTTTTCTTTTGTATTTCTTGTCGTTTTGTTTGGTTGGGGTTTTTTTCAGAACAGGTTTTAGGATAGGATTTACATTACAAATATGTTCCTAACAGGTGTCTTTCTTGATCCCGGAATGTGGCATGCTACCTGAAGTGCTGAAAAGCACAATTGCAGATATTGGAGAGTATTACCTGGTGAGGAATTTACCTGTTCATGAATTGGTTGCTCAGGAATTCATTGATGCTTTCGTGAAGAAAGGTAAGGAGGAAATCAGAACAGAACAAATGCAGTCATAATGTACTTTTTTTATAGCACGGTAAAAATTTTAGTAGTCTTATTATTATTTATTCTGAAAAGTGTTTTAAAGGAAAAGTACTAAGCAAATCCTGCATGAATTTGTTTATATGCTTTTTTCTGCTTTGTCGTGTGTGGCAACATTTGTTTACACCCACAGGGTCTAAAACTCCTGTGATTGTTCCTTACAAATTTCTCCCTATTCCACCTCAATTCTGAAAGTCAGCTTTCAAGAGGGCTTCCATGTATCCTCACACCTGTTTCTTCTACACCTTACCTTTATGCAGATTCTTGTAGAAATCTTCCGGCTCCCTTTTTTGTTCCTTCATGCTTCAACACAGAGCTGTGGTGAGCTGTATTTCACAGCAGGCAAGAGGAAAATATGCTTCCTTATTTTTTATTTTTCACTAAGAGAGCTATGACAGCTCATCCTTACCCAGTAAGAGCAAAGAGGATGTGAAGAAAGACACAGCCTCAGCCCAGCCTCCTCGCTGTTGCATAGTCAAACCATGCTGTTTTCACCTAGCAGAGCCCACTCCTTTGGCTTATTGTAGCTACTCTACCCATCAGCTGCTGGCCAGAGAGAAAAAAAAATACAGAGAAAAGAGAGGAGAACAGAGAACATGTAGATGAAACAGAGAATAAGAGATCCATTACTTGCTAAATGTGGGAATCTTATTTCCTTGAATCTCATTAATGTTTTTTATGCCAGTAGTGTTATGGAAGCAAGACGATATTTGTATGCAGAGTTCACAGCATCTGACACTTGTATTGTAAAAACCAAAACTGATCAGCGGCAGATAATGTGACAAAATTATTTAGTAACGTGAGCATCTTCCACCTTGTCTTTGTGTAAACTGCTAATAAAAAATACGTCTGGGAAAAAACTGGGTTTTCCATTTGCTGACTGGGGAGAGTCACAGGTGGAAGGAAAGAAAATGTTTTCATATTAGGGCATATTATTAACATTATCCTTGTTGTAGGTCCTTTAAAATATTGCCAGAACAGGGCATTTATAAAATGTCATTTATAAAAATTATGACAATGCCATTTTGCTTCAGAAGGTGGAAGAAAGTTGGTGAAAACATGAAAGTGATTCAGATGGTGTTTGTCATGTTTGGTTGTCTCGAAGTGAATTGTTTATGTTGTCATGTCTGTCTTTACAGTCTGTGTAATCTCATGTTTTTCTGCTTTACCGTTAAAGGTTCATGCTACGCACTTACCTATAAGACAAAAATCGATCAAGATAATACTGCAGCTCTGCTACCAAATGGTATGGGGGATTTGTTGTGGTTTCAGTAATGTGTCAATCGTGGTCTGGATTGTTTCTGTTTTGTTAGTTTTTTTTAATGTGGAATGGTGGAAACTGGAAAATAATGCTTACTGTACTTGCCAACTTTGTTAGAAATATGTGTGAATTGGAAAAAATACTAATTTTAGCTCTTTTTTCATTCATGCTGTTAAATTATTTATTTCATCTAAAGGAAATTAAAAAAAAATAAAAATCAGCTTCACTTATGTATAGTCAGATTGTCAGTGCTTCAACCATAATTGCAATTGCTACAGGGGATTATATTTGTGAAGACATTTCATTCCAAATTCTTGTTTCCTACTGATCTTTAAGACAGAATTTGTACCAAAAAAGAAAGTTATCAGCACTGCTCTAGGAACACTTTTAAAATATTAAGTGTTTATTCTCACGAGACCCTACCTTGGATACTTCATTCAGCTCTGGGTTCCCAGCAGAGGAAGGACATGGACCTGCTGGAACAAGTCCAGAGGAGGCCACAAAGATGCTCACAGGGCTGGATCCCCTCTCCTGTGAAGACAAGCTGAGAGAGCTGGGATTGTTCAGCCTGGAGAAGAGAAGGCTCTGGGGAGAATCAGAGCACCTGCCTGTACCTTAAGGGGGCCTGAAAGAGAACCACAGAGGAAATTTTTAAACAGGTCATGTAGTAGTAGAGTGTGGGGGAATGGATTCAAACTGGAGAAGGGTAGGGTTAGATTGGGTATTAGGAAAAAATTCGTTGCTCTGAGGATGGTGAGGCCCTGGAACAGGTTGCCCAGAGAAGCTGTGGTGCCCCATCCCTGGAAGTGTTCAAGGCCAGGTTGGATGAAAGCCTGGTGTAATGGAAGGTGTCCCTCACCATGGCAGAGTAGTTGGAACTGGATGATCTTTACTGTCCCTTCCAACCCAAACCCTTTGATGATTCTATGAGGATTCTGTGAGTCCCTGAGAACTATGTAACATGTTAAAAACTTATTTCAGTGGCATCACAGTTTTATGAGAAGACATCATAAAATGTCCCACATCTCAGGTGAGAAAATGAAGCTATTTTGAGCTTCAATTACATTGTCTTATTTCTGTTTAACAGTATAAAAGATATAATAGAAATACAAACTGGCCTATCTGCCCTCTAGCCTAAGAAGCTGTAATATGATGGGTGCCCATGAAGGCAAGAGTAAATTCAGATTGTTCAGAAGAATTTTATGTGTCTGTTAGCACAGTCCTGACAAAATGGATACTTGATAGTGATGGAGTTGGTGAGATACCGGTGCTACAACTGCGCACAATTATTGCAGAGAGAGTGTTACAGTTCCTGATGATGTCACTGTCTGAGCTCGTCCTCTGCATGTCTTACTTGTTTGTGTTCTGTGCTGGTACTTGTGCAGTAGAACCAAGGACTGTGGTAGAGAGAGAGCTGTTGTGTGAAGCTCTGTACCAAGCAGCAGCAGCCAGATCTGGTTTATGAGCACAACAGCAGAGTTGTTCCAGCACGTATCAGCTCATCGCTAACAAGCGTAGTTTACTCAGTGTGAGTAGTCCCACTGGACTTGGAGGAACTGCTTTTGTTTATTTAGTTGAGCAGTGCGTGTTGAGCATGAATGTTTACTAAATCAGGCCCTTGTGCAATGTAGTGTTCAGCTAATGACACAGCAAGTGCTAGAGGATGAGTGGAGGAAAGATGGAGACAATGACCTGAGTAGTACAATAAAAAAGCTATGATTATCTCAGGAATAATATTATGCTTTTCTTTCTCTAGTTCACAAGACCTCTTTGATAAAAACAGAATAATTGAGTTATAACCTTTTTTTTTAAAGGATTAATCTGGTAATCCATTTAACTGTAACTAAGGAGTCTGCATTACATTAGTAGTATCACTGATCTGAAGGTAATGTTGTAAAAGGTATACAGTGAAGTATACAAGACTTCAAAGGGAACCAAGTAGAAGACTATTTCTATTAAAATTTGTTTTGTTTATAGGTAAACTAATTCTGTCAGTGGATAAGGATACTTATGAGGAACTTGGACTGCAAGGTCGCCCTTCTCGCTATTCAGGCAAAAAAGTAATGAGATATAGTAAGTATTTATATAAACAGGGCTTATTTAAGAAGCACCTTGTTAGGATGTTGGAACTCACTTAAATTAGCTGTCTAGGTTATATTTTTCCAGTTGCAAATACAAAGACTGCCTGAAGAGAGAGAGTACTTTTTCTCCAAGTAGTAAAGCAGCTTTAAGGGCACAAATACATCATCTTTTCAGTACTCTATAAAATTTTTAATTTTCTCATTGTGTTATTTCTACTGAAGTGATGTAGGACTCAAAAAACTTTGCATACTCTGCATATTTTCTGATTAAGTCAGAAAATTTTAAACTGATTAAGGAGGTGTTTAAAATGTGTGCACTATACAAAATCAGTGAAGAGCCTCACCCAAGACTGCATGCTTGAAAGGGAGAATTGTACTACGTTTCACACATTTGAAATGGTAATCTCTGTATACCAAGTACTTGAAAAACAATTTTTTTTAACAGCTGCAGAGGAGACATCTTGGGTGTGAATTTTGTTAATTTGTCTAATTAGGAAATAAACTCAAACATGAACACTGTGTCTTCTCAAATGTATTGGAACTTGCAGCAGTTGATAGGTATAGTTACATAAAAACTTCAGGAGTTTAGGAGGGGAAACTAGGAAAAAACCAACCTATTGAAAAAGTGTCATTGCTGTATACATGACTTTTGTTATTAGAAATTCTAGTTTGGTTTGTTGGGTTTTTTATTACTGCTAATAGCTTGCCTAATTACCAAGATATTTTTAAGGCACTCTTCAGGGACTTCTGTCAGTGCCATTTCAAAAGGAATCTGTCCCTCTAGTCACTAGGAAGCAGTTCCAGATTATATCAAAATAAGGACAGCAGGAGGCAAATATTTGTTCACATAATGGGGAGTCACATTTGTATAATCTAATACTTCATGAAGATTTTGTAGCTGAAAAGAGGAAGTTTAATGTTCTTTGGTTTCTTTGTCCTCTTCTAATTTAATAATAAAATTTATTTCAATTGAGTACCAATAGCTATTGTGCATTTTCTGCAGTTATTACTATTGACTTGACTGATGCTGGCTTTCACCCTGAGAGCAAGAAACATAACAGAGTGCTTTGGGCCTTGAAAGAAAAGAAACCTTTAGAATTTGACTTCCTCCTGGCTTGGTATAATACAGGTAATAAGAATTAAATGTAAAATTAAAATGCAACTGACATGAAGTCCAAATATTTTTTAGTTTACTGGTTTTTTTCTAGTGATTGTTCAAATGCATTTTCAGTGGAGGGAAAAGTTAGATTAAAATGTGTATGGGTGGGATTGTTTTGTTTTGTTTATTTGTTGGGGGTGGGGAGGATGTTACTTCCTGTGCACAGAACATCTCAGTTCAGGAACACAACAGTGATTCATAGGAGGTATATTTGTTGCTTCATTTCCTTTCTCTGTGTTGCCCAGGCTTTCTGGCAAAACTTTGCCTATTTGATGGTGCTGCCTCTTTATAAATTTGTGACATACATAACCGTTATCAATACTGGTTTTTTGGTTTGGGTTTTTTTTTTAATACACATAAGTTATGTATCTAGTTACATAGGTAACTTGTAGGTAATTTGATTTCCTTAGTAGTTACAGGACATGTACAGATTCCCTGTTTACATCGTGTGCCTGGATACACAGAGTGCTGTTTCATCACTTTATTCTCAAGCACTTGTTTGAGGTTGGAGCCAAGTAAAAGGTTGCTATAAGAAATTGTACTGTTTCAAATAACCTTCTAGTATTTGTTTATCTACTGTTTTCTAATTACACTATTTTTTTTCTTCTGCTCTCAAGTACTTTTCCTCCTCTGAGGGAAATTTTTCAAAATCCCCAATTATTTGTATTACCTCAGAACAGGCTGTATGTAGGGACATACTGCATTTGCATAGAACTGATGAAAACTGCAAGTGTCTATACTGAAAAACATGGTTTTCTTCATCACAGATGTGTAGCTTTTGGTGTTGTTTTGCTTTGAGTCTCTTCACTAGGGAGAAGGGATATTAGAAAGATCCCTGAGAATGCTTTCCCATCTCCTCTTTATATTGTTCATTTTTCCTGGATCTTCAAAGCCAAGTCTGAGAAGGAGTTAACTGATCTGAGAAATGGAAGCTGCTTACAAGCTCCTTTAGGAGTGTGCCATGTTTCAATTTATTCCTTCATGTTTCCCCTCCCCCTTTCTAAGTACTAATCATATGACAAGGATGCTTCCTTGTTTGTCATACAGAAATTGTTTAAAGGCTTGCAATTCCCATCCTTGTAATCTTCAGGAAAGAGTCACAGTGAAGGCTGTTGCTACCATAAATGGTGACATAAATCCAACTGAGGTGGCAGATCTTCACGCTCAGCTTGCTTGGATTTATTGACCCTGGACAGAGAGCAAAATGCCTCTAGGGTCACTATTTTTCTTATGTTTGCTGCTGCCCATATTAACAGCACTGAGGAAGAATAGCATTTTTTTTCCTCACTTTCTTACATCCAAAAAACAGGTCAGGTCAATCATTTTCTGAATGTGGAGTTAAATCTGAATGCCTTTCTGTGCAAGAATCTTGTGCTAATAACACACAAAAGACTATTAGTTCCTTAGTACTGACAAAAATAAAACTTTTATAGGTTTTTATTAATAGATATGAGACATTGTGTAGATTCTGCCGGAAGGGAAAAAGTGGGCTGTGTTTTGTCAAGAGAGTCTGTGTCCCTGTGAACATTCTGCTTTCAGCCTTCCTGCTGATGATCAGTGTTTCTTGCTGTGGCCAGCACTGCAGGATTTTTGGTTTTCATACCCAATTTTCCCACATTGTGGTTTTGGCACCAAGAAGAACAGGAAAAGGGAGTATGGAGTGTCTCATGTCTTTAATGACAGAGGCAATACAGTCTTCTTTTATTGCTATAATTTCTATCACAATTTTACATGTTTATTGGATGAAATTCAGTGGCCTCTGAAAAGCTTTGATGATGTGCCTGGTTGCTGTTAACATAGAAAGCTGTGCTGTAGCTAGAGGAATTTTTAGGGTCTTGACTGTTGTCTTTGAGATTTCCTGCTCTTAGGGCTATAGCTGAGGCTCCCACATGCAGCAGACGTGTAAAATGTATGATTTTCTATATTTTACTAGGAATTCTAAGGCAACATTATACATTATTTGACCCTGTTAGCCTAACAAATGCCAATAGAATGTAAGGAAGATCATCTCTTCTGACACTCTTCAGACTTAACTATATCTATGTAAAAATATTAAGTTAAAAAGAATTCAGTGACTGCCTATCTTTGTCACTGTCCCCTTTGGAACATCCTTTTTTTGAAGAATGACTAAAAAAAATGAGCTTAACCCTCCTTTTTCTGCTTTCCCAACTGATTGTCCTTGATGACATAAATCTGGCTGATAGACTTTAGGCAGTCCATATATTCTGACAGACAATTTTAGATATGGTATTCCACAGTAACCTCTACCCTATTCTTGAATTTCTGCTGTTTACTCATGCCTTTTCTGTGGTATTTAGATGTTGCTGTGCACTTCAGACTTTTCATGAGCAAGGCTTTATTTCTTGGTCTCCTAGACACCCATTGTTACCTTCTGAAAATAGCACACATTATCTGGAATTTGAAATTTAGGAGAATTTATTCCATGTCAATTACCTTCCTGCTTCAAAAGCAAGTTGGTAATATCTCTGAATTTAAAATATGCCTGCTTAGGTTAGTTTTTTAGTCCAGGTACCTGGTAGTTTGGATCTCTTACTAGTACTTTCCCACAAGTCCATCAAGGTACATTTAACTCTTACAGCCATACTGCATATGAAGAGTTATCAGGGAGAGGGGAGCAGGGCTGAGTTTATTCTTTGAGTAAAGCGAGATTTGTGATGTATTTTGATTTCTTTACCATCTCCTCTTTCTTCTCTCTTCAGTCCTTATGCTCCAGATTATTTTGGAATTTCTCTTTGACATCATTGATAAATCTGTTCTTAAACCTATAATCACATGCTCACTTTTCCATTATTCAGCGAAAACACTGTTCTGACATTCCTGCTCCATTTTATCTGTTCCTTTTCAGGAACACTCTTGAGTTCCTCCTTTTAATGAGCTCATTTTATTACTCATGCAATTAATTCTGCTTGAATTTTCTATTGGCAAATCTACACTTTGTAGTCAGATAGCAAATTTACTGAGCTGGACTAAGTTGCTGAATCTTGCACGGGCTTCTATTTCCAAGAGGATAAGGAAGCTGAAGATTCTAAGGTTTTGCCGTGGCTTAAAAGCACTCAAGCAGTTTCACACTACATTTTTTTTTTGTTTATATACAAATGTTTCATGTATTCACTGCTTCTTTTGTTTAGTAGTTTCATAACAGCTGTTTGTGGTACTGTGTTGTTAAGGTGCAGAGGGATCAACATTGATGTCATACTTTTCAAAAAACCAAATACAGGCCCTGAAGCCAAAAATAACATTCAGCACCCTAAGGGACTTGCAGTGTCCAGTGTTACAAAGTCATGATCTACAAGGAAAACCAGAGGAGTCCTGCAGTACAGAGGAGCTCTTTGAATGGCTGGGTGCTGTCTTGAATCAAGTTAGCTTGTAAGTGCTTAACTTTTTTGATCTTTAAAAATGTTTTAAGTAAGGAAAGCCACAGTTTATTTCAAGAACTAGTTGAATAATAATTAAGACAAACACTGTTTTGCAAGTGGGAGTCTTTTATGCAGTTAAGTGTTTGTTGTAAGTCTTGAATGACTTTATCTGTGTTTTTAGGGGTACCCATGTGTACTGGATTGGGCTGGGATAATTTTCTTCACAGTAACTGGTGTGGTGCTGTGCTTTGGATCTGTGACCGAGAGTGTTGGTAACAGGGGATGTTCTAGCTATTGATGGGCAGGGTTTGCACAGTCTGAAGGCCTTTTTCTGTCTCTCCTATGGCCCTGCCTGTGGGGAGGCTGGGGGTGGGCAAGAGGCTGGGAGAGAACCCAGCCAGGACAGCAGACGCCAGCTGAGCAGAGGGATATCCCACTCCTTGGGATATGGTGACATGCTCAGCAGCAAAAACCGGGGCAAGGATGGCTGGGAAATGTTCAGAGTTCCAGCTCTAAAGTGAGTTAGGAGCCCTGCCTTCCTGGAGATGGCTGCACATCTGCCTGCCCATGGGAAGTAGTAAATTAAGTCCTTTGTGTGCTTTGCTTTCACGTGACACTTTTCTTCTGCTTACTAAATTGTCTTTCTCTCAAGCCATGCATTTTGTCCCGTTACCCTTTCAGTCCCAGGTGGGAGTGAGTGAGGGAGCAGCTGTGTGGTGTTTGGGTGCATACGGGGTTAACCCACAGCACCATGAGATCTTTTGAATTGAGTACTTGGTCATTAGTTACTTTGGCATTAATTTAGATGATATACATAGGTCCTACTTGTTTGCTACAAGTTCTGATTACTTAAGGCTTCCTATAGAATATTTAAAGCATATTTATTTCAGTTGCTTTATTGTTTTTTCTTCCAGAGACAACAAATCCTCCAGCTTCTTATCAACCTATTGCTGCCCTGAGCCCAACACAGTGGTGGAGAAAGCTTTTTTGTGCACAGTCACAGGCTTTATAATTCCTGAGAAGATTATTCAGTTGCTGGAGCAGCTGTGGTAAGGGCTGACAGGAGCATATTACTGTAACACTTGTACTCAAACACTTCTTATTTGAAATCACTTTTAAATACTTTTCAGTGGGAAATAAATAGCAAAATACATAAATGAAGACACTTTTTTAAATTAGGAAATGAGCTGGAAGCTTGACATCAGTATTAAAAAAGTAATAAACAATTTTGGATGCCTCAAATTTGAAAAAACCTTCCCTGTATTCTAGTCATGACTGTGGTTTTTATCTGAATTTCTAAGAAACTGTGGCTGTATGGTACTCCTGAATTTTTAAAATGCAGAGTGGATAATATCTGGCTTTGATTATTCATAATCTATTTCCTCTCTGGTGGTAAAAGTATTTGTGTCAAGCATAGCCTTAGCCTACATTACTTCCTCCAATGTCTTTTTTCTTCCCTGATAGCAATTGTTCTCATTAAACACTCAATTTTCTGAAAGACAGTGCATGCTGTAGGAAAGTCAGAACCGCTACTTTACAACTTGGAATTTTTTCTAGTTGCTACAACTTGCAGATTTGCCATGTGTAAAACTATGGTAGGAATAACAGATAGTCGGTCTTACTTTGTTCCTTAATGTATTCTGAATATTTTCTTTTGAGTTTATTATAGACTAAACTTTTTAACTGTTAATAAATTTTCACCAAAGTGTGTCTTTGATTGTTTTACTTTATACTGTAGACTTGAATGTGCTGCCTATTCCATTATAATCCCTGATTGTCTTGTCTTCTTGCTTGCAGTTGCTATTTTGGTGAACCAAAACTGGCGTATTGGCTGACCTTAACTGTGCATGGCTTTGCAGACAGCCCTGTTTCCTGGAGAGAAAGTGAGCACGGTTTCCACAAAGGAGGAGAGAACTTGTACAACTTTGTCATTTTTAGAAATCTGGACTACTGGCTTCAGATGGCTGTAGGAGCTCATGATGATTGTCCTCCATAAAGCTATGTCCACAAAAGAAGTTCTCTAATAATCACTTGTTACTGACAGAAAACTAATAAAATATTTTGTATACAAGTAGTTATGTAACAGGTTAGTAACTAAGAGTCTGCTCATATTTTTTGTTATTTGTAGCCAATAGAAGGAATGAATTTTTGTTTCTTCACTGTCGTACAATGCCTTCTGAAAAACTTCACAGCTTTTAGGAAAAGTTAAGTTTTTGAGAGTTTTTCTCAAGAATTAGAGAAATCCTCTTTTCCAGAGGCAAATTTGGAATTTGAAAGTTAGCTTTACAGATTGCTAGCTAAAATATTTGACAGGAAAGCTTATTTTGGGATTAAGTGTTTTATTTCTTTACATTAAAAGATCTGAAAAACTTTCATATCCCTGTTTAATCTGTTCCAGCCTACATGCTAGCAAAAAACCCAAAGGGGGCAATGTGTTCTCTCTGATTTGGTAGGGGGTAGGAGAATAAAGGTGAGGAGAATGTGTGTGGCACTGGGAGGAGCACGCGTTAGACGTGGAAAAAGTGAAGGCTTGCTGACCTGCCCCCCCTGATTTTGCAGATCACAGTTGGTTATCAGAAGTATGTTTCTGACAGTGATGCAAAAGTCTGCTGCTTCCTTTCTTAATTGGCCTACACACACACACACACACACACACACACACACGCTCTACTTTCAGAAGGAGGGTGTGGTTCTTGCTTACAGGACAACTCATGGAGCTGAGTCCCACTGTGATGTTATTGCAGGGGACACACATTTCTGGGAAGAAAGCCGTGGACATGTCCTCACTCAATGCACTTGATGTGAAACAGGCTTCATTAATAAGCAGTAATGCTGAGAGCATAGGCAGCTGTAAAGAATCCATGCTACTCCTGTGGAAGTCCATGGAAAGGTGGATGGTGGTTTGGGGAAGGTGGGAATTGGGGTTTGTTTTAAGGAGTGGGTACATATCATTAAAGTACCAAGGCAGTACTAAAATTGAAGTTGTTCACTTGATGGAGTGAGAGATTGGTACTGGAAATTGGGGAAAAGCTGTAGTGGACATGTCACTAGGGTGAGTGGCACAGAAAAGCAGAAAGACCACGGGAAGCAGCTAAGCCCTATTTTTATCTGTTTATTGTTTCTCTTCAGTGAGGAGAATCATGCTGGATATATAAATACCAGGTGGTATTTATCTACCACCCCCCTCCACTAGCCGTAACCACCTTTTGCTCAAGTTCTGAGTCCTACAAACTCAACTCCGATGAATCAGCAGTTTTCTAAATCATAACGTTGTTTCTCAAAATTGTGCTGCCATGAGATGTTTCTAGTAGGCTACCAGGAGCAGAAGTTACATGTACAGACAGACTCAAACAATCACAAACTGAACAGACGATGGTACAAGAGTCTGGGAGAATTCTTGCCTTGGCACATGACTAGGGAATACTTAACATGGTTGTGTTTCATCACTGTGCATCAGTGTGGAGGGCTTGAGTTGTTGACTGAAGCCTTTAAAAGTGTCTGTTGAGGCATTATGGACTTACTTCTTGTTACTTGTTTCTTTTATGTATCTTCCTTTTTCCTCTTGACCAGAAGGTCGAGTTTTTATTTGAGCCTTCCCGGAAGCTACACCTCTAGTGAAAATTCTAATACGAAGTTAAAAATCCTAACTTTTTATGAAAAAAGTGAAGTTTGTAGCTTCAGAGCTACTAACTGTAGGCCCTGTGAACGTGATCATCTTTCTACCAGATTCTAGTAAAACATTTTCCTCAACAGTGTGTATGTGGGTGTTAAAACAAGTGCAATATATACTGCTTGAGGGGAAAAAAAACCACCCAGAGTAAGAATCTTGTATGGCTGGGTTTACTTCCATTAGTGGTTCCAGAAGCAGCTGTGGGACTTGACTCTGAAGTGGCAGCAGCAGCAGGACCAGGTGAAGTGATTTTTCTAATGGGTAGTTTGTTGCAAGAGCAGGTTGGGCTCCTTGCTGGAGAATGAGCTGCAGAAGTGCTGGTGGGTGCACAACAATTGCCTCAGTGAGACCCTTCTGGAAGGCAAGCTGAGAAAAAGGATTTCAGCTCCCAGTTCTCCTCAGCATGTGAGTATTAAGGTTAATTTTTATATATATATATATTTTTTTTTTTTTTTTTTAAATGGATGTGTAGGGAAATCCCAGCAGATTGGTCAGTAGTTACCTTTGCCTCCTGTGTACATAGGCAGTGGACTGCAAGCATTTCTCAAAGCTCAGTGTTGTAGTGGCTGTGCTGCATCCTACAGTCCATAGTTGTCTGCTGGTGGTGGTGGCTTCAAATGGCTTTTCCAGCTAAGGAAGGGATTAAAGTACTGTCTCTGAATCCTGTAACTTGAGATGCTGAGTTGTTTTCTAGCTTTCTCCTGTTTTCTTTAAACCTGTATAAAGTACAACTGAAAAACCTCGTGCTGTTAATAAGCATTGCAGTTGGTCTAATCTTAGGCTCTGTGAGGTGATACTGTGCTAACCAGATCCATCCTTCCTAGCAAGGTCCAGTAGTGCACTCACCTCTAAGGAGAGAGGCTTTCCTGTGCTTGCTGGATTTTGGAGTTGCAGAGAAGAAAAACTGGGGTGGAGTTTACTCCTAACTTACTGCCTGCAAAAAAATGAAAGAAATTAACCTGAGGGAGTATTTTTTTCCTGGGACGAGGTACAGCAGCCTGTCCTTTAGAGGACAGAGTAGAGTCAGTTGGAGTACTGTGTCTCCCCAGGAGACTCCCAAGCATGGAGGAGATCCTTGCTGACAAGAGGAATAGGAAGGCATTGCTCACTTTAGGAGGGAAGATCTGAGACTGAGCCCGGTGGGCAGTAGTTCAGGGAGGAATTGGGCAGGGCACGTGAGATGGAGATAAAAGTTTTTGCCTGAGAATGAAAGATGGTTGCTGGTGATGTTCTTGCCCTTTGTGCCTGCCTGTAAGGGACAACAGGAAAATGCAAAAGATTCCTGAGAGCTGCAAAAGTAATGGGGAGCAGCTGTGCACCAGCTGCTTCTGAGATCAAAGGCGACTAAGTGCTTACTAAAAAATTTTGCCTCAGGGGAGTGTTTTATCTAGCATGGGGAAGGAGAGCCAAATATCTGAATGCAGAGACAAGCCTGAGGCAAGCTGGTTGTGTGAGAAGTAGAGGTTTTGTTGTCCTGGAATGCGGACAGACAGTGATAAGCCGCTCCTTGAGAGCTGGAGAATTGCTCTGCTTTAACCTTAGATTTTCTACTGAGCTGTGCAGTCCTGCCTCTCTGCTGGTGGATGGAGAAGGAATTTTATTGAGAAGTTACTGGGGGGTAGCAGAACCCTCTGGAAGTGGGCCACAAAAACTGTGTGCTTTTCCAGGCACACTATGTTTGACTAAGTGTTTATGTGTGTTCATAGACTGGTGGGTGCAGAACAAATAGAGGAAAAACTTTCATGTTGACAAAGGATGATTAAAGCTGAGGTAGTTGGATAGCATGTGTTACACAAAATCTCTCTAAATAGAACATATCTGCCTTTTTGGTTTGCAAATGCTGCCTGAACCAGAAACCTGTCTGGAGAAATAAGGGCATGTATCCCATAAAGGTGTGCATCCAGTTAGGAAGAGTAGGTGACTAATGATGGTGATAGTACCACCATTGACGGTTGTGTGTGGAAAGGAATATTAGCATGAGAGGACTCTGAGAAAAGAGATAAGGCTGTGAAAGAGAAATTTCTTTCTCAGATTCCATGGGATGCTGTGGTTGCAGGTGGAAAGCAGCAAGGCCTGGCACAGATGGAGTTTGGGGAATGCAGGAGAGACAGGAATCTGTGCTCATCTAAGGCAGCTTGAAAGGCAGGTGACAGAGCTTAATGAAAGGCATCAGCTCTCTTCTGGTTGCACCATGCTGTCATTTACTGGGAAATACCCATTTTGGAGAAGCTAGTCAATATGTAAAGTTGGATGACTGGAAAAAAAGCCGAGTTCATAGCTCATCAGCCCGGGGTTTGCATAGCAATTATGGGAGTAAGGAAGGTTTGACAAAGACGGACCATAATGTTCTTGTTGGAAGTAATTTGTGCGCTTTTACTATTCCTTGCTACAGATTGCCTCTCTTTGGTTTATAGAGCAGTGATAGAAATGCCAAAAATTTACAGCTGTCTTGAGATACATCAGATTCTGTTGGTGTTGCTGTGACTTGCAATTAGCAGCTGGGCTGCTCACCCAATGCTGCAGAGCCACGGTGGCATTTTGCTCATGCAGGGAGTGCCCCTGCTACAGGTACTACAAAAAGAAATGGCAAGGCAGACAAAAGATATAAAGGAAAAGGGGAGTTTAGAGGGGTGTTTCTCTTCTCCCTCTCATGGGAGGTGCATAGCAAATCAGTGGCTGCTCTGGGATTAGAATGAAGGCTTTTTGTAGATAGTCCAGTACTCTAGCTACTAGATTATAGTTCCTCTGATGCTGTTAATTAAAGATTAATGCATGTAATTGACTCTGTCCTAATGTGGCAGCTATACTGGAATATGCCTGGACTGTTTCTCTTTATCCTTTTTATTCAGAGTGGAGTTTAAAGACCAAAACTGGCGACTAATTCAATTACCGGGCTATTAAACAACCACCACCTTCTGAATTGTAACAAGAACTTCAGAAATATCTTCTTTAAACTAAGGCAACTTCTTATAAAGCAGTGGCCTCTGTTTCACCCTTGGAAGTAGCTTCCAGCACTTCTGAACAGTACTTATTTTAATGCAGCTGTATACAGGAGCAAAAAGGGGGAGCTAAAGTGACTTTGAGCAGTTTTCAGCTTTCCAGAAAGCAAAGAGCAGGGCTTGCCTTGGCTAAGGCAAGTTTCTTTTAGTTGACTTTCTTAGAATAATTTATTGATTAGAATATGGATATGTTTGACTTGGGTAATTGAAGAATATCCTCAGCAGTGAAATGGACTCTTCTGTGCCCTCCCCACCTCCACTGTAAAATATGGATAAGTATTGTTATTAATATTGTTGCTGCTAATGCCTTAGCCAGATGACCAGGTTCTATAGGTATTGACAGCCTTTCTGCATCATCTATCAGTAACAGAGAATGCAAAGGGACTAAGTTTTAGTGTGTGGTTACTGTTGAATGACAGCACATTTATTGATTTATCATGAAGACAAGTATTTCTAATTTTGTCACTGTTGAGTTTTTAGCCCTATTCAGTTCTGCCAGAAGGAGAATGCATTTTTAAAAGGCTTTACCTTGAGAGTCTACAGGCAGCTAGTGCTATTACATGGCAATTTTCAAAATTTTTTGTAGTTTGGCATGGAATAAAATCCTTAACGAGCTGGGCACTACTCTGTCATTTGGACGAAGCCAATTCCTATGTATGAGAAGGGTTTTCTTCTTTGTTATTGATGGAAATGAAGAATTTAAGTGGTCAGCTTTTGCAGAGCAGACGCAAAACCCAGCAGTGATACATCGGTCCTTGTGCCTGGTTTCGGTCAGATACTAAATCCATCTTTAGCTCTCCTGCTGTCAGAACAAGGTATTGTAGCCCCATAAAATTATTTAATGTGCTCACTTATTTTTGGGCCTTGTGATCGTTGGGTATAATTTGCTATCCCATAATTGACTTAAATGCCGTGTCATGTACTTGTGAGTGATTTGACAGGGAGGTGGTGGTGTGTTCCTGGTGTCACTGACGTCTGTGCTGCTGTTCAGGATGGCATGACTTGCATCTCTCATGTTAAATACTTCAGAATCACAGCCTGAGATTCGTGGAACCCCTGTGCCTGCATTGATCTTAAAGGTCAGTAGGAACAGCTAGCATTTAGCAATTCTGTTTATGGGTTTGCAAGTTCCATGAATTAAGAATTTAAAATTATATAAGTACCCTCAGATTATATCTGTAAAATGCAGCAGTCCCTACAGAGTTTTGAAGACTTTTAAAAAGCAGACCATTGTGGTGTTTATTTGTGACAATTAATTCCCCAATGGCACTGACAGGCTTCAGGCTGGATACTCAGCCCCACAAAGTGCATTTCCTTTTCTTCTCAGAACAGAGGTGCAGAAAAGTGGGCATGCTGAGCAGTGAGTACACTAGCTGGGAGACAGTGTGAAGGCTTACAGTGCTCTTTTGGATTCTAGTGCAGCCTGCACTGGTGGAAGTGGAAAATTGGTGGAGGGTTTTTGGTTGGGTTTTTCAGCGGGGGGGTTTGGGGGGGTGGGACAGGGCATGAGGACAGACAGTTTGAGATAGAAAGAGAAGGGTGCCTGAATTGCAGCGATTGAGACCTCTCGGTTTTACTTGTAGCCCTGGTAACGAATTGCTGGCTGACCTTCTACAAATAGCCCGGCAGTTCCGTGCTCCTCTGACGCTTTTCCATTCGATGCAACAGCCTCGGAGATGCTCCTTGCTTTGCAAAGCACTCTGAGAGCCATAGGTTACCATTTAGCGTTCACAGCATTTACCTCAGAACCTGGAATTGATGCTTGCCACATCCATTTTCCTCTGAAGACTGCTAATCAGAGCCAGGGTGGTTTTGTCAGGGCTTCAGGGCAAAACAAGTCCTATCTTTCCTCCACCTGCCTGGAGGGTGATGTAAGTGAAGGAAGTGGGATGGAGTTTACTCTTCTTAAGGCAGGACTGTAATGTGCTGGAAAAACATGGCCCCATTTAGTCAGCAGCATTGCAGAGAACAGAGGGATGAAGGATAACTAAGGGTAAGATGGAGCATTTGGGATATCTATAAAAATGTGAGATGGCTTTTCTTATTAAAAGAATGGTTGTGCATCACTAAAGGCATCAAAAGCAAAGTGGGAACATGCTTTGTGAATCAGGAGGAAGAGTAGTCCTTAGCAGTTGCTAATCTATTTATGTTCCAGTCATGCTCAGAGTGTGGCTTTGAGGTCTGCAGCTCTTGTAATTGCCTGGAATATGTCACTCTGCAGCAAGATTCATTGTTCTGCTCTCCCTGAGAGGAAGGCTGGGATTTTTAGCTGTAGGACGTTTCTTTCAGTCGAGCAGAGAGACATTCCCGTGGATTGTTTTGCAGAAACACTATTAATTATGGCTCCCATTATAAGCATGTCAGTTCTATGTGATCTAGGCAAAAATTGATGCATTTGGTGGGAGGTAGCCAAGCCTTTATTTTGGGGATTATACATGAGTTCTAGGAGCCAAGTTTTGATCCCTGTTGATAGAAGTCCCTTAAACTTTGCAGAATCAGTAGGATGCTTTTTTGGTTCCCTGATTTCTCAAAGGGTCAGAGACTTAATTTTTTTCTTTCCTTTTTCTCTACTTGTTGCTGCCAGGCTTTCTTTGCTATTCCCCAAGCAACACTCAAAACATTTAGACATTAAGCTTCTCATTAAATTAGAGTGAAATCAGAGCTCCGTGCCTTGCAACAAAGATTGAGAGGGGCAAGATCCAGCAGGGATTGAACACGTTTTCAGGAAGCGATATAAGATGTGGCTTCAAAAGGGCTTCCAGCCCAACCTCACCCCTGTTACTTTGCATGGGAACCTCTCTCCCCTCTGCCTTCCCTTGAAGAGAAGTGAGTGCTTTTTTTAAATAATGAAGAATTCCTGTAGCTTTCTTTCAAGTCCCCAAGGTATTGTTGACCGTGGGAACCTCTCGTGTAGCTCCTATGGAAGTGGAAGCTTGGAGCGTAGCCATGACGCTTCCATGTAAGAAATCACACAAGCTCTAGGCAAAACTCTTCACTGGTGCTGGTAGGCTGCATGGAAAAGCCAATTTTTATTCTATAGATTTGTTTTGTGAATGACAATCTATGCTGACTTTTTCTCTCTGGTGGCTCAGAGTGGAGTTGCTCAGTTTCAACAAGACGTGAGATTCCTTGAGATCCAGACGCTGCTCCCTCTGCTTCTTCTCTAATGCATGGCTGGCTCCAATGAATTATATGCTGAAGGACCTCTAGAGTGGTGAGTTGTGAGGAAAATGTCTTTAACATGACTGTCAGAAGGTAGGCTTGCCCCATGCCAGGGCTGCTTTTGTGCTTCATAATCTGGAACAGCTCTTTCTTGTCTTACTCCAGTATGCGCTGGTGAATTGTTTCAGGAAGTTCAAGTCCTCCTGGATTCACTGGCATTTGTTTCTAAAAGTTGAAAACTGCAGCGGTAACATACAATGGATGTCTGGCTGAAGCTTTTTCAATAACACAGGAACGGCTTCATGAACCAGACTCTGTCCAAAATGTCATGGATGCTTGTCCCTGTAACTTGTGAGGACATGGTAGAAGCACCGTGGGTTTTTAAGGTGTGCCACTTTATACAGCTACTCCTCTAAAAGGGTTGTGGTTGGCCCCCTTTTTATCTCTGAATTCAAAGAAGTCTAAAAGGATAAAGAGGAAAATTAATTTAGATATTGGTCTTGGACAGAGACTAAATATGAAAAATCTTACCTTGAATCTTTTCAATAATAATATAGAAAAATATACAGTATTTTCCAGACATAACTTGAGGCTCTGATATGTTTCTCTCCAAACTCATCTCCAAACAATCTGAGAGTCTTGTGGTCACAAGAGAACAGAATGTTTAGATAGTTGATTCCAGTGTACATAAAGAACTCTCGGGTTCTTCCACAGTGTCCTGAATTTGGTAAGAACCAGGGGTTTTTTTTCTTCCTAATGAACAAATAGGTTACAATGCCAAATACATCTGAGCATGTTTAAGTTCATTCCATTCACAATCAAATGAGATACTACCCTGTTCTGAGAGAACATCTACAAATACAAGAGTCTGTGCGAAAAAAATCGAGAAGCTGATTGGTGTTGTACAAACTCTTTTGGTTTCTTGACCTTGTACAACAATGGCAAGAAAAAAGCCTCCTGATAATTGCCCATGAAAGACATTTAAATGCTTTTGTTAATCCACCTTCAAGCATGCAGGCTTATAAATAAATACTGCTGTGGGTGGCATCATCTGGTGACAGCAGCCCCTGGAGCTGAGTCCTCTCATCAGCTCTGAGTTCTTCTGTGTGACCCTGAGTTGGAGCATGTTTTTCTGGAATCAGATTTGTCAAAGAATCCTGTTTCCATTTAGAAGCAGAAATAAGCAGCAGCTTCTTGTGGACTTCAGTTTCTCCTGGCTTCGCTCATTTTCAGTTTGCCTTTTCTTTGCTTTTGTGGGGGGTTTTTGGTTTTGTTTGGGATTTTTTTTTGTTTGTTTGGGTTGTTTTGCTGTTGTTGTTACTTCCAGAGTTACTTTCCTGTGTCTGTAATTTGAAATTACTGCAATCAGTTTTATTGCAGAGGGTATAAACTTTATTTCTGCTGTCTAAAACCTTCCTGCCTGAACTTTCTGGATGGATTCACTATGGGTAGTAGCACATTAGGTAGAGTGAAACGGTGCAACTTCTGAGCACTTTGCCGAATTTCTAATCAGTGTTCATACTGAACATGGAATGCCATAGCCTGCTAGCAGCATCATGTCAAGTGCAGTAAAAACAGACAATCTTTGCCTTCTGGTGCTTCCTTTAAAAAAGAAAGAGGTCATGGAGGAGAGTAGCAAAGCTGCACAACAGATTTTGCTCTTGCTACAAAAGGGACACTGCAGAGTGTTTCACCCAATCTGATGCTTTTAAACTTGATTGGCCTTTTCAAAGCAGGATCAGAAATCTCCTTGCCCTATGGTGCTGCAGTTGGACAAGCAGCCTGTTTAGTTGTGTCCCTGTAGCTGTTCCAAGGGTGTTGCTGCCAGCAGGATAATGTCCTCTTTACCAGGTTCTGGAGGTACTGGGAAATTACCAAGGGGATCCATCACTCCTTGTTCTTCTCTTTCAAAAGCATCTGGCTTGCCTTGGTGATGGAAAAGGTTAGTACATGGGAAAATCCTGAAACAGACTGTCAAGAGCAGTAACAGTGTCAGGCAGTGAAAACCAGTTTCAAGATACTGTCAAGAGCCCGGGGAAGTTTTCTGGGAAGGGAATTGAAGATGACCCAAGAGAAGTCTGGACTATTAAGTAAATTATCCTGTCATGAGGTTTTTGAAAGCAAAGATGGAGCTCTATTAGCATGTTGGCTTCATGGCAAGTGAGCCTGTTCATCTGAATGTATTTTTGGGATGAATTAGAGTCTAAAAGCCTGTGGGTTTTGTTGAAAAATGACATTTTGAAAGAAGCAACTTGGCTGCTAGCATTCAGAATCACAACAGAGCCAAAATAAGCGTAATATTTCTTAACCCCATGTCACTGTGAGGTCCAGATTATCCCAGGTGATACGCAATTGCACAGGGATGGAGCAAAACCTGTGAGCTGCCAGGTTTTCATGAGAAGGGGGCAAAAGAAAATAAACCACAGTTGTCCATTATGTAAATATATGGCAGGTATGAAAAAGACTGAGCTATTCAAACATGATAATGTTTGTCAGGAAAGGAAGTAAGAATAGGAAAAAGAGGCAGGGATAGGAGTTAACTGAAAACTCAGACTGTGACTTCAGCATTTGGCACAAATCAGCAGAATAAATAAAGCCCGGAGATGCTGGGGGGCAGGGAAAGAGACGTGTCCAGAGCAGCATAAACAGCGAGTCTTGAGCCAGGGTACTGTGCATTGTGTTAGCAGGCATCACGTTGGGTTTGTGGGAAAGATGGATAACAGCAAAACAGACTACAGGATTTGAATAAAGGCAACCAAAAGATTGTGCTCCAGTCATTTTTGTACTCTGGTACGAATTGGATGCAGCTCCAGGGGACTTAAAGGATGAATACTGGCATAATGCTAGGCGAGAAATGGGCTTTCTTTTTATTAGAAAAGATGCAGATTAGATAAAATTGTGATTTATGTCACTCTGAGCGTGTGGGGAGCTGGCATCAAGGACTGAGAAAGCAGTATATTACAAAGGCTCAAGGAAAAAGGAACTGGATCCTGAGGGACTGCTTATTCTCTCCTGATATGAAATGATCATTAGAAAAGTTAAACATATTAAAATTAGGTAGTAAATATAATTTTGGGCAGACTGTAGCCAATAGTGCTCAAGGCCTACTTCATGGCAGCGTGAATGGGCAATTAAGAGTCTAAATATCTCAGGTTTTCTAGTGTTGTAGAGTAGAAGCTCTGGGTAGCTCAAAGCAGAAAAGTGCCAGGCTTCCTCCAGCACCCATCTTCCTTTTCCAGCTGGGAAATTTTTACATGTCCTTATCAAAAGCTGCTCTGAGTGTTGGTGAAGTTCTGCTTCGAGGGTGGTTGGACAAAGGGAGCACAGCAGAGAGGGATGAAGGGGGTTAAATACATGGGCAGATCGTGAAAAGTTGAGGAAGACTGTAGTGCCCAGAATCCCCTCAAGGGGTTCCTCTTTCATGTGGCTCCTGCCTCTTCCCTCAGGAAACCCGAGGGACACCATTTCTTCCAATTCTGTGTTTTGTATGATTCAGGCAGGGGATGTGTAGTTCCTGCTAAAGAAAGAAAACTACTGTGAGGATTAACTCTTTCTAGGCAGGAAAAGCCTGTGCAGATCAAATAACAGTCCAAAATTATTTCACTGTTCCACTTAACTTTAAAAAAAAGTTAAGTTTCTTGTTTACCACAGAGAACATCAAGGAGGATGCCTGGTATCCCACCTCTAGAGTTTCTGGAATTCCTTGTGAAAGTTTCCCCATCATCTATAATCTTGCACCAAGAACCTTTAAAGTGAAGCTTCTGAAGCTGTGCCAGGATGCCTCGGTCTGCAGTTTGGTGCACATTTCTTATTTTCACAAGTGTTGAATTCAGAAATTGTACTGCTACAATGGTAGGTCATTGTGGCAGGGGGATGAAACAGAGTTCAAAGTTGTCATGATGCAAAGGTAACTGGGGGACTTGTTAGTGAAGCCTTTAAAAAAAGAACATTAGAGACAAAAATGTAGCTAAAATTCTTATGATGGGCAAAACCCTGTAAACTTATTGGGTAAGTTATACATGCAGAATATATATTTGACTACTGAATATTATACATTGGGTGTGTGTAGTTGGCCTATTAGGTATCATACACATATTTTAAATAAGGGATTTTAAAAATTTAATGAAGATTTGTTTGTTTTTTACTGACAGTTGTGTGTATAAATCTCATGGTTACTGTCAGAAATATAAAACTTAACTGCTTTAAAGTCTAAGTTCATTAATTTGCCCAAATAGAAGAAAAGTAGATATAAGGGAAAATCTATAACTGAGATTTTTGAGAAGTTGGAGGTCATTTTGCTTTGCTGCAAGGCTGTGCAAATGGTTACATGCTTGTCAGTTAAACTGGTTTGGGGTTTTTTTTACCCATTCTGGGCACCCAGCCAGCCTAACTTACAAAACTGCAATTATCATGATTGTTAGGAATAGTTCCACTCCTTCCCTTGGATTTCTTCTGCCTTGCTTCTTTTCTTCTTTGAGGAAGCCTTAAATTTTCCTGTCAGTTCTGAGGAGCCCCTGATTTTCCCCTTAGGGGTTCCCACAGAGACACAGGGTCGCAGAGGCCCTGCAGCTCCCTGATGGATGTAATCCTATCAGAGGCAGCAACAAGCCAGAGTGTCCCTCCACAGGACCAAAACCCAACCTACAAAGCCAGGTCTTGCTGCAGGGAGACCAACAGTGCTCTGGGTTTTTTTTACATTTTATCGTGCTGAACAGAATTTCTAAATATATTTTGGATTTGAAGGCTGAGAGGCTTTGGCATTTGCATCGTTCCTTATTTATGACCGCACTGTTTCTGTGGCAGTTGGTCAGAGAACGTTTCCGAGGTATTTTGATGGCCCTCCACAAGCCAGAGATCAAAGAGAAAGAGCTGACAGCAGATGTTGGCCACCCAGCAGCGCCACGGTCTGAGGGCCCCTGGGGTAGGGCAGCACTTACTGCACTCCGGCCTCTGGCCCCACATTCCCCAGAAGGAATAAGCCACTTCTTCTGTCCGGCTCCTGGATAACTCCTTTCCACGTCTCGGGTGTAGGTGTGGATGGCTTTAGGTGCAGTTTCACCTTGCTGGTGTGAGCTGGGATGAAGCCTGTGAGGGGTTGGCAGTGCCTTGGTGTGTCGGGGAAAGTGGGCCAGGCTGTAACTGAGCAGTGCTGCACTCTGCTCGTTCATTATCAGGCACTGGCGGGGTCCAGTGTGGCCGCAGTCCAGGCACGGGCGCCCTCGCGGCTCCTCGGACGGAGCTCCTGTCGTGCCCGATAGGAACAGCGGATGCAGACGACGCCTAATCTCGGCTGTCATCCCTGTGGAGGAGCCTCTTTCCTGTGTTACACGTGGGTTTGGGGTGGGATGCTCTGATTCTCCTCCATCCTCCATGCCAGGGTTTCCGTTTGAGGTGGGGGCCTGGAGGGAAAATCCAGCGCTTATCTCCCTGGTGCCTTGTGCTGCCGGGCTGCTGTGCCTCGGTGATAAGGCACCCCCGGCTGTTGGTGCTGCAGCTCTTCTCAGGTTACAGCTGTCCTTCTTCATCAGGATGAACTTACAGGAGCTCTAGGAAAGTCAGTGATGGGGAAATAATGGTGGTGTGTCAGGTTGTTGTGTAGTGCTGGCCAGATACTGCCCATCAGGGAACTTCCCGCGTTCAAGCCACCTTCCTGGGATACAAAACTCTGCTGAGGATTTCTGAAGTCTCTTCTATTTTCAGCCAACCAAACCATGTCAGGAACTTCTGGACAATTTTTATATGACTCATTTAATTATTTTATATATATTGTCACTACAGACTGCTGTATTTCTTAGAATCACAGAGCATCCTGAGTTGGAAGGCACCCACAAGGATCACCAAGTCCAACTTCTGGCGCTGCACAGGGCATCTCAAGAGTCACACCATGTGCCTGAGAGCATTGTCCAAACACTTCTTGAACTGTCAGATGTGGTGCTGTGACCGCTTCCCTGGGGAGCCTGTTCCAGTGCCCAAGCACCCTCTGGGGGAAGAACCTTTTTCTAATATCCAACCTAAACTTCCCCTGACACAACTTCAGGCCATTCCTTTGGGTCCTGTCCCAGCTCAGTGGCAAAACTGTAGTTTTAATGTCTCTGTCTCAAGAGCTGTCTAGGAGGAGATGTGCCACGTCTCTTGTTCAGTGAGTTTTGTTCCCAAAGCATTAACTTACCATGTGAGCATTGAGTGGAAGCCTCCTGCTGTTAGGAAGTGCAGCGAGGGAGCTGAATGGTATTTTAAATGTAGCCTAAACTTCAGTTTCCAGAAACTCCTTATTTTCAGGTTTTGAGGTACCTTATTAATATAATTCTAGCACACCTACTGCTTTTTCTTTTCCTCATTGACAACTATGTTTTCAACCAATGGTGTTTAAACTGTTTAATGTCTGTGAAAAATCTGTTTGCTGGTCTAACCTGCTAAACCTGTAGCAGATCGTGAAAGAATTGAATGAATGTGAAAAAGTACATTTGCCTTCGTCTGAATGGCTGGTGTGACCATGGGGGCATCCACTGTAGGGGAACCTGAACTGCAGACCTTGGGGCTGTGTTTTTCTCAAGTATTAAATGCAGTAGCCTAACTTCTTCTGCCAGGACCTTTCAGAATGATCAGGGATGATCTGAATTATTTTTAAGGGTTTATTCTGAGTGTGCATTGTGAGAGATTTCCAAATTTCCTGCTTTAAATCATTAGGATTAACAATTTGCAGAGATCTTCTTTTGAAGGCATTGGAACCAATTCTGCTGCCCCACAGACTAATGTCAATTACTGCAGATGTTTATGATTCTAGGGCAAACTAAACCTGTTCTTTGGGGGTGGCCTCACCAAGTGCCTTTTCCTACTGAGACAAATAATATAGTTTTGTCTGGCAGTCAGAATACTTTGCTGGAGAGGGTTATGGGTCTTGGAAGGCAGCACCTAGGAAATACTGGTTGATTAGAACATTATGAGTTGACTTCTCACCCTACAGAGTTGCACAGTTGCTCTGTATGAGTGTTTAGTTAGTTACACCCAGACAACACGGGACAAATGAGTTACAGCGGCTCTAAAGGCTCGCACTCCCCACTTCTTCTTGGGCAGTCCATGTGGTTCTGCTTCAGCGTGACTGCCATGGCTGGGTAACTGTTCAGCTTCATTCATTGAGGCAGAATTTGGAAGAAAACACAAAATTTCAAGGACTTGCTGAGGCCAAAGCAATGTTTCAGGTTTTGGTTTGGTTAAGTATTGCAGTCCTGTTTTATCCTAGAGAAACAAATTTCTTTTTCTTTGAATTAATAACTTTTATGTTTTTTCAAGGCAGGGTAAAAGATGACCCCTGTTTTACTGAAATGAGCTGAGCTCACTCTGGTGAGTTGAGCTGTACTCATGCGTGCTCTGTGTGATTTGGTATCATCCACCAGGAGCTGGGTTCTCAAGGACTACAGCCTGCAGTGATCCAGAGCTTGATGACCCTGCAGTCCAAGCCAGAGAGGAAGTTTGTGATGACGACTGGAGAGTTGGAAAATGAATGCAAGTTAGCATTTGTTTATTTTTGCAGCATGGCAGAAGCCGGAAGGAACCTCTGGCAGTCATCTGGTCCCACCCAGCCCTGCCCAAGCTGGACCACCATGAGCTGACTACCCAGGACCATGTTCGGAAGTTTGAGTACCTCCAACGTTGGAGACTCCACAGCCTCTGTAGGCAACCTGTGCCACTGCTGAAATCAGCTTGACATTCAGAATGTGTTCCTTGCTGTTCAGAGGGAGCCTCATGTGCTTCAGTGTGTGCCCACTGCTCCAGTGCTGTCACTGGGCACCCCTGGAAAGAGCCTGGCTCCATCCTCTTTGCACTGCCTGCAGGGTGTTTATTTACACCGATGAGATCCTGCCTGAGCCTTCCCTTCTCTGTGTTGTCCTTCCAGGAGATATCAGGGTGGTTGAAGTCCCTTATGAGGACCAGAGTCTGAGACTCCAAATCTGAGTTTAGACACAGGTACTGGTAATGTCCTCCAGACAGTGTAGAACAGGTATACATCCACCTGGTGTTCCTGTCAACTGTAGTTCTTCCAGAATTGAGCACAATAAGAATGAGGACTTCAGGGAGAATAGCTGCCACTCCTCAGCTTCTTGCTGTAGCTCCTTTTACTTCCGACACGCTGTTTTTTTGGTGGTTTCTAATTCTGCTTATTTGTTGTATTTTTCCCAGTGCAGGAGGGATGAGGAGGACCCGAATTTCACCACCATCTTCTCATTTTGCATCACGCTTCAGTATCTTGCCCATCAAACCACTTTTCATCCTGTGAGTACCTCAAAAGATGCTTATATTTGGGGTTTGTTTGTTAGGAAGCTTCGTGCATGACTTCAGTCATATCCCCCCTGAGTAAGGAAAGAAAATGCAGAGGGCTGTGAGTGAAGTATTTTCTAGAGAAATCTGAGGGGCAGTACAAGGCGGGACCATGGTGATCTTGTACTACACAGGTGCTCTCCTTCTAGGTACATCTTTCCTTGGAAAGGCAAATTCACCAGTGTGCCACCTCCTGCAGAGCGGAGCTCCCACGTTGCATGACTGGAGGGTGCCAGCTCTGCCTCTGTTGCAAGCTCTGTAACAAGCTCTGTGTTGACGGCTACTGGCAGTTCCTTAGGGTGGAAAATCATTTGGCAAACTGTGATTGAGTTGAGGCATTTCCTCCCTTCTACTCTCTCCTCATACTCTCAGAAGCACACTTGTCATGTCCCAGATGAATGTGAAAGTGCCTTAACTTCCAGCAACAAACCTAGGTAGAGCACTGGCTCCATTTATTGAAGTAAGTTTTACCTGTCCATTTGGCCAGAAATGTTTTGTTTGCTGCCTCGTTCCCTAACTGGTTAAAGTCCTATCTTATCACTGTTTGGGTAAAGTATGAACTCTATCAGTATAAAGTTTAGCAAGCTATAGCTCAGTATTATGTGTTTTTTCTATTCAAGTATTCCTGACTTTAGGAAATGAATTCCACCTAAACAGGTAATTGAATGCCCCTGAACCTTTTTTCCATAATAATAATAATGGTGCACCTTCTGAATTGCAGGGAAGTCTCTGACCAGCATTGTCAATCCAGTACAGAACTTGCTCAGAGGAACTGTTTCAAATCCTGGATTAGTGGAAATTAGGGAGTGTGAACACAGAAAAAAATCTACAGGCAAGTTTAGATCTTCAGATTACCCCAAAATGTTGCACGTTATCTTACCCAGAGTACAGATCTTGCATCAGCAGAAGGTGGGATTGTGCACACAGGTGGCTTTCAAACAGCTCCAAGTACCTTCAGCCCATGAGTCTCTTCTATTATTTGCTCATCAGAAAAAAAGTTCTCTTATTT
This sequence comes from Nicator chloris, assembly GCA_013400495.1. Lineage (NCBI taxonomy): Eukaryota > Metazoa > Chordata > Aves > Passeriformes > Pycnonotidae > Nicator > Nicator chloris. The sequence goes on along the minus strand of WAAE01006098.1, from coordinate 17,314 downwards.
ACTTCCAACAATAAATTTGAATGTGATAGAACTTCCGTGGGAAAAGCCTTAGTGGTTAGTGCAGTCCAGTGGCCAATGCTTGTCAGTCTGTGGTTTTGGGTAGTGCCTGGGTTGTTGCCTATTTCGGAAAGAGAACTCCAATGTCATGGAAGGACTCCTACACTGCATTATCAAGGCTCCTGTGCTACTTTTAAGTTTCAGCACCAACACAGCCAGCTGCCTCACAGATTGTCTCTGTGTTCCATAACTAATTAAGCAAATTGTGTTGTAGCGACTGCAATCAGGATAACTGATAGTCTTGACAGGAGATGCAGGGGTCAGGAATGAGCAAGGCTAAAACCAGCTGAATTTTATATTCCAATACTATATTCCTAATTCTACTAGCCATTGACTAGACACTGGCACTCAAACAGGAGCTTTGCCTTCATGCCTGAAGGAGCAAAACCCAGGAAACTTTTTGTTTAAAAAAAAAAAGCACCCTATGGCAGTTCTCTTGGCAGTCATTTATTCAGATGCTGTTTCTAAGTTCTTGCATGACACGTGGGCTTAACAATTTGAGCTGCTCCAAAATCTTCCAGATTCACACTAGAATTAACACAGAAGAGCCATTTTGAAGTACCACTACTTGTGGGAGGCTGTGACCCCAAACCTGGAGCTTTAGAAGAAATGCTGGCTGCAGACTTTGCACATGCCTGGGAGAAGATTTGTGACTATGGTTGGATTCAGTCATCAGAGCCGAAGTCTGATCTTCGGGTTAGGTAATCTATGCAGTACTGCAAATTTATGTAAAACAGTACAAGCATCAGTGATGAATCAGGCTCAACAATGACCTGTCTCTTCTGTGAAGCAAAGCCTTGAAAACACTCATTAAAAAGTGTCTTTAGTCAGTTTTTATGATCTCTCAGGTTCTCTTTCTTGTTACTAGAGGTCTATAATACCTTTCTCTTTGTTCTATTATGGCTTTGCAGAGACTGAACTAGACTTGACTGTAACCTTCACACACAGCAAAAGATATTTACTGACCCATACTGAAAAAAATGGGACAGAATTTTCCTGAACAAACAGTATTCCTGTAGGCCAGTGTACGGACAAAAGGTGTGTACTATTTATGCATGAGAACATCATTTGTTAATAGTGTCAAGTTAGTTACTGACAGTGCATAGGAATTGGCCTGAATGACTTTTTCCTGTCAGACAGGAATTTAAACAGTCAATAAATTATTCCCATTTTATCATGCAAACTGTAGGCAGCATAACAGCCTGACTGATAGCAACACAAAAAAATGAAGCAGAATTATTCTTTCAGTTGCATTGCCTGTACCTGCAACTGATTTAATTCTAAATGTCTTCACTGTAACAGTTCTTTCATGTTTAAAGAAAGCATAAATAATACATACATAAATATATCAACACTATGGCCTTAGAGGTGCCAGAAAAGCCACTTTATACAAAACAGGAGTTGAACTCCAAATGGTTTAACATTACAGAACTCGTAGGTAAAGGCATCTTTTTTTTCTCCTTTTCACTAAAATGAAATTCAACCAAAGGATTCAAATTTAGCCCACACTATTGTAAGGAAAACAGTCTTTTTAAAGAGATTTGCAAAAAAACATTTACTGAAGATTAGTTTGAAGTCTAACAAAATAATTAAAAACAGAATGAATTCCTATGTCTTCTTTCCCCAGCTATGTCCTGTAAGAGAAAACTTCTATAAAATTTACATCAATAAATTAATATTCAAGTTTTAATTTGAAGGAAATTAAGAGCTTTTTAAACAAAATAAAACAAATATTAAAGCCTCTAAGTTACAAGATTTGTTCCAGCAACATTAAAATTAGAATGGAAGTGTCTTTGAAAAAGACAACTCTGTGAGAGAGCCACATTTAAAATGTGTTAAGAAATATTAGTTTTATTTAACCAGTTTTCACAGCTGAATATTTATTCTATAAAAACTTTACAGATTGTACAGTTTATATATAGCTCAAACTACTAGAACAAAGAGTAGGTCCCACAGATGCAAAAATACTGTACCAATCCAAGGTAAAGGCAGATTTACACACTGTACAGCTCTCCACTGGGAAGGGGAGGTGGGTCAGTTCCAAGTAAAAAGTTCAAAACTGTACAAAAATAAGGTTTGATTTCTTTTTCATTCTTCATAATACATTCAATAAGATTGCAAGCACAGATACCCAAGTAATCAGAGATATCTGCAGTCAGGAATCAATAACCACTCCTGAAAGGAATGCAAAATAGGTCTATTTACACAGGGCACTCTTTTACACCATACTGCATATAGTGTATATTTCAAATAATAAAAAAGCATAGACAAAGAACATTAAACATCTAATATAAGGTAGTTTTTTTTAAAAGAGGTTTTTTTTTTTTTTTACTTAATAGTGTGCCAAAAGAATTTTAACTTATTAAATAATATATTCTAAGTGAACCTAAGATTCATGAACATAAAATGGATTTTTGGTGTAATACATCAATGAAACCAGCAAATAGGAAAAAAAGAACCAAAATAACCCCCAAACTGTATATAAAGTAGTATTTTCACCCAGCAACAGAAGCACTTCTGTAGTTATTAAAAAAAAAAAATCCAACAAAACAAACAAAAACCCCCAAACAAACAAACAAAACCCCCAGAGAGGCTTTTTAAAAACCCACTAAAACTAACTTATAACTTAGGATATTCATACATAAGATATTCAGTGATTCACTAATACTGCAAAATAAGCTTTTTTGTGTTGTGTTTTTTTTTTTTTTTTCCTTCCCCCTTCCATTTCTGTCTGGCTCTCCCTCATTCCCTTTCCCTAAGAGACAGTGGTTTCTTCATGCTGTCTGGGTAAGAATCAAGACATACTCCTGCCCCTTCCTCCCACCCCTCTATACCTCCCCCCCAAAAAATAACAGAGTGTTTCCTTAGCATTAATCCTGAGCACACTCTCTTTTTGGGGATATGTGTGATTTAGTATAATAGGGTTTAGTTACCCCCAAATTTTAGAATGTTCCATTACTTGAGGTATTTCAACCTTCTTGTGAGACAATGCCTTTTCTCTAAGCTGACTCGTTGGGCAGAGAAAGCAAGGGCTGGCTAATACCCGTTTCAATTCTGTATTCTCATGAAAAAGAAAAGCATTATTCCAAGACTTCCCTGCCACACAGAAAAATAATGCAACACCACTCACTTTTTAATTCATTCTCTATTTGATACAGTACTAGCCAAAGATAACAAAAACTAGAGCTTTTAAGGAGATGTTTGGTAGTGCACTCTATCATTTTTTTACCTTGTGTGTGTGTGTGTCTACATACACACTCTCACACATATTACATTTTATATATATATATATATATATAAAAGACATATATAGATATATGCACACACATACACTTGTGTGTGTATATATCTGCATGTAACAATCAGGGAGAAAGGAGTTTTGTTCAAATTTAAGAGATACAGTACTTTTAAACCCCTTGACAATAAAAGGGGGGGGGTGTGTCCACTCCTGTTCCCAAGCTGAGCAAGGGGTTAGTTTATATAAGGTTTTCAAAATGGGCATATTTTGCTTGCCCTGATGTCCAAGAAATACAATTCCAGTGTCATGGGCATCTCATCAGAATTCATCAATTCTGTTCTGCAGATATTTTAACATTGAGTCCATCCCTTGTGCTGAGCCCCAGATTTTCTTCAAAGCTTCACACTCCTTTTCATTTGCTTGTTCCAAGTCCACCTTCATGATGTTACGTACTAAAGCTTTGGATTCTTCAAGTACCTAGGCCAAAATTAAAAAAGGGGGAGTTGGGTTAGTATTGCCTGAGAACTGAGCACCCCATGTGCTTCTATGGGCACCTAACAGGTTTATATGGACAAATCCTGGAGCTGATGATCAACTTAAGCTTACTAATTCATGGACATACTATGACTGTAAGAAATGTTTCTCATAGTCTTGTGGCATTCCACAAAATTTCCTTTACCTTATACCAGCACAATTTAAAAGTGCCCAAAAGTGTGAAAATAATGAAAATCACAAAATAACTATGAAAAAAAAAATATATGGTTTTCTAACTACAGGAAAGTGCAAGTCTATAGTAGCAAAGGCTAATCATAACATTACTATCCCAAACTGCTCTAATAACTCTTGAGCACTTAAAATACACTGAAAAAAACTCCTTTGTTTTCTCTGTTTAGAAAATGAATGATCTGCTTTTAAAATCCAAAATTTCTAATGCACAGAACAGTTAATTTGTACTGCACCTTTCCCTGTAAGAAAGTTAAAATTACCATTATTTGAAACTATTTTGTGCAACTGCCAGTCAGGCACACAACCACTACATGTTACCCATATAACAAAGTCCAGCATAATGTCAAAGACTCTATTTATTTCCTTGTGTCATGGTTTAACATAAGTTAGTTTTTAGTTAAAGAGAAAATTTAATTTACTTTAAATTAGAGCCCAAGCTAACTCAAGATTTCTGTGTTTCTCTGCAGATGTCAGGGCACCTGTTTATATTGTTGATTAGAGTAAGTTGGACTTCAGCAACTATGTTAATACAAATTATATTATAAAAATCCAGTGCTGGCTTATGTTCCTTATCAAATGCCACGGTACACTGTAGTTAAGAAGAGTCAAACTTCAAAAAGAATCCTAAAAACCCCCCAACCAGAACAATACATAAAAAATCTGCCAAAAACATTACTGTACTATAATGCAGTCCTTCTTTCATTAAAATTTTTTTTTTTTTTTTTCAGGACAAAAAGATGCAGTCCAATACTACTTAGATTAATTCTTATTCATCTAATCATAAAAATACAAGATAAAGGAAACTTACAACTGAATTACATGTGACAAGTTCTTTAATTCGAACCATTACTTCCTGTGTGAATGTTCCTGGCCAGAACACTTGGGAGACGAGTCCTTTGGCACAAGCTTCCTGCGCCGTCAACTTCCTTCCACTGAACAACATTTCATTGGCCTGAAGGGATAAAAAGTTACTTCTGGTATGAAATGTAATGAGACAAAACTCATCAAAGGAAAAATGTTCAAAACAAATAAGAAAAATGCCTGCACTCTTTGAAATAGTTTTATTACAGCTCTTCCAAGTTTTAATTAAAAAAAGAGAAATACCGGCCTACAGCTGGTTGGTCCATGTTGTTGACCAGTACTAGGTCAGTAGTTATTGAAATGTGGAGATCTATGATTAATGGTTAAATGTGGTAATGTCTTCTGTCATTTCCTGGCTGTGAAAGCTTGTTGGCTCTGGCTTTCTTGCAGTATTGCTGACTTGGTTATCTGTGTATGTGGGAATAGGTTATAATGCCTGGCAAATCTGTAAAACTGCAATGAATACATCAGCTTGCCCTTTAGAATGATGTATTCCAATTTCTGACCAAATTCACCAAAAACAAACATTCACATTTTCTTTGAGAGTCAATACTGAACTGACAAATCCTTTCAGGACCTGATACAGCAGTCATATTAAAACCCCCAGTATTTAAAAGATCTTGCACATGGTTTAAGGCACAGAATCGAGTATGACCTTCTATGCAACAAGATGCTCTCTCTAGTTCTGTAAATGTTTTTGATTTGTAATTATAATGCATTTCACTGTTTACCAATTTCCCCATTAAAGCCTTGTCCTACAGCCACTTTAATTCTAGCTTTAGTGAAGTTTTTATACAGTTTGCAGTTGTTTGCAGTGACATTTACACGGCAATAGGCAGTGGAAATTACAAAGTCAGGGTAATAGTCAACCTCAAAAAAAAAAAAATCAGTGTTATTGTTTTGTAATGACTTATTTCCACTGAAAAATATAACAAACCCATTACTGGATTCTTGAAACATAGGAAATAAGGCTGTTCTAAAACACAAACCTGACAGGTGTAACATTTCTGAGGGAAAAATACTGACGTTTTTAATGTTTTCTAATACTGGAAATTTTGGTAATTATTTCAGCAATTTTCAGTTAAGGATCTCAAAATGATTGATTATTCACTTAGTAAATAATTAATTATTCACTGTGCTACCGTGTTCCTGGTATTGCCATTTTACACATGAAGCAATTTGGAAACTGCAGTCTCGTATTTGTTCCTTTGTAAGGAAATACAAAGTGTGGGCTCTACTGGCAGTTTACTTCCTGACTGCCAGTCCATTAGGAATGCAAGAAAAAAACCCAACCAGTTTCCCAGCATATTTTAGTTTCATTTTGCCATCAGCACATCTCTCACAGTTACTATGGAAAGCTGTGATTCACATATATTAGTTTATAAAAACCCAAATCTCTCGCACTATGATCAAATTCTATACCCTATAGTTCTACCTTCTGGGAACACAATATCAAATATACAAGGTTCATTAACCATTCCTTGTCATTTTCCAGAATGTATGTGAATAATAATAACCTGAAATACTAGCTAAAAAACAGAGATGTACACATGGTTGTCCAAAAAAGGAATCCTTTTTCCTACACAGTTGGGGAAAAATTATTCTTCCAAAACAATTTAAAAACACAACTTTTCTATGAAATATTAAAATGTGAAGTCAATCTAACCAGCAGTTAGGACAGGCAAACATTTAAGTCAGGTGGTCAGGTCTACATATTCTTCACATGTATCTTTGCAAGGATAAAAATGAATGCTAGAAAACCCTTTTTCCCCCTAAAACTTAGTTGCAACTGCTGAGTTCTCCTGAACACGAAACACTGTAAGTGAGAATGGCACAGTTATCTCATTTCTGCCAGCTGTACCACAGTATTAGCAGAAAATCTCACAAGAAATGAGCATTCCTGTTGATGTTCCACTTGACAGGTTCTGAAGGGAAATGCCTTGCTCTGGCATGTTCACTTTCCATCTATACACAACATCTGCTGGAGACCAACTGCTAAACAAGCTTTAATCACAATCATGCCTTGTACCTGCTGTAAAAAATTAACTCACTTGGTGGTTACTTTCCAAGAAATATACTGCAGCAATAGAAATTAGTATGATAAAAATATTTCACTAAGATTCTCATTAGCAACCTTCATTTTCTACTGAGTAGAAAATGTCTCCTTCCACAGAGGAACTTCACTTGGACCTCTGGACTCCCTTTCCAGTGAGGGCTTTGGGGCTCACCAGGGTCCTTTTGTGCAAGGCCACAGGCTCCAGGGGCCATGGAGCACCTCAGGTCTCTTGCACTATGATCAGGAGGCAGCTGGCCTCTGAACTGCCCCAGATCCTGGCTGTGATGTGGACTCCAGGCACTATGGAACCCTGTTTCCCTCATGACTGACAGAAAAGCTAAGAAATCCTGCCCCTGCTGGGGACTGGCAGGGAGACCCAGTGTGTGATGTGTGATCACACAGCTCCTGGGCTTTGTGTCTAGACCCAGACAACCAGAGCAAGAACTCCATGGCAGACACATAACAACATCTCCCCATACAGACATCACCTTAATGTCTATTACAGATTACTTCCAAAACTGAAAAGCCAAGTTTAGGGACACTTCTAAAATTCTTGGTAATTCCAAGATGGTCTCAGTTTTGAATCCTAAGGTTTGGGCTTCAAGTTTCCTGTAATAACCCCACAGTTGAAAATGTTTGTGAAAAAAAACAAACCAAACCATCCATGACAGACCTGCTCACCCACAGAAGGTGACTGAGCCCACATGGAAGATATTTCCAGCAATCTTGCAACGGAACATTTTCACATAGCTGCAGCTAACAATATTGCATTGTAAGACTGACTTAGAAGAGTTAGGGGTGGCACTACTCCTGCTCAATTGATACATTTGTAGAACACGTTATGATGCATACAGAGGCCGTAATTCTTTGGTTTGTATATTTTTTTCCACCTGAATGTTTTGCATTTCACGCATAACATCTTTTTGCTTACTTCTCTCTCTCTTTTACAGATAAAAGGCATGCTTCTTTATCAAAGTCTTCAGTATGGATTCTGAACATATTTCATGAAGTGTGCTGAGTAAAGTTCAGCTTTGTCCCATTGAGACACTACTATGCTGCAGAGAGTCAAGGATAGTACAAAAACAGTGGATTTTTCCCCCTTTCTGCCCTGATCATTATGGAATTGTTACCACTGGAAGCTTTCAATTTAAATCTTTGTATTTAAGAATGAGAGCATTCACAAACACACATGAAAGAGTACACTAGGGAAGAGCTTCTCGTGTTTTTTGCACAGCTTCTAAAGAAATGAAAAGTGACAACCACAAGTCTTTAAAGGACGAGGATGGATGGAGTGGATGGATGAATGGATGGATGGCCAAATAAAAAGGGAAAGGAACAATCAGTAGTTTGAAACATGCTAAGATATTACAGATACTCTTATAACTGTTAATCTATTTCAGTTACCTTTTCTGTTCTCTTCTAATAACTAAATCCAAATATGACACAATTAGCTATTAGATCTTTTAAAACTGGTGTTTTAATATACTGACACGTATATTGTTTAAATCAATAAATATCTACAAGGAAAAAATGGCTTTTACAATAAACAGCAATTTTGGAAAACAGGTGTAGCCACAAGCACTTGTTTCATACAGTCCAAATTGGAATGGGACGTAGGTCTAAGTTTTCAAAGAACACAGCATGAAAAAACACTAAGCAACATGAAAAAAACGCAGGCAAGAGATTCTCAAACAGCTTTTTGTTAGGAGTGCATGGAAGCTGAAATAGTTATTTTGCAAAGTGGCATAAGAGTGCTCCAGGCTGGTGTCACAGTGCTCTGCTGTGCAGTGACACCGAGTGCCACACTGGTGCTGTACTGAATGCAAGACACCCGTGGCTGGTCCCCACGAGGCAGCAGCAGGGAAGGTGTGCCTTGGGGCACAGGACATGACCCTTCTGACACCATCAGGGTCAAAGGTGGGTTCAAGTCCCGTGCCTGCTTTCTGTTCCGTGCATGCAGGTGAAGAGTAAGTTCTAAGAGCATGGAGCAGAAAAGCTATAAAGGGTGGCTTCTCATGAAAGGTTTTCATGAGACAAAGAAAAAAATTAAGAAAAAGACAACACAGGAAGGCAAAAAGTCTTGAAATCACACTGGATAAATTATCCCAACTGAATTGTGAAGCTATCAGCCCCTACCCTGCAAGCTACTTACAGAAGCCAGGCCCATTATCCGAGGGAATGTAAGGGATGAACATCCATCTGGACTTTGTCCAAAAGTAGTGTATGGTGTCTGAAACCAGGCCTTCTCGTTGGCCCAAACCACGTCACACAGAGGCAATATAGATGCTCCAAGTCCAATGGCTGGGCCATTTACTGCTACAATGATAGGCTTCTTAAACTGAATAAAAGTATTCACAAAATTCCTGAAGAGAAACAGAAACATGCACTCACTACATATATCAAGAGTGTAAAATATATGAGCCCTTGAAAACTCTGTAATAATTCATCTCCACGGCAACATCACTTTCAAACCCAACCTGATGACCTTCCACAATGAGGTGGTTATTTGGTGGATGAGGGGAGAGAGGTGGATATTGTCTGCACAGAGTTCAGAGGGAGGATTTCAGCAGTGTCTCTCATGAGAGTTTCACAGTCAAGCTGTTGATGTATGAGCTGGATGAGCAGACAGTGAGGTGGGCTGAAAAATGTTGGAATGGTTGGCCCAGAGGGTGGCGACTCATGGCACAGGCCAGTGATTTAAGTGTTGCACCCCATGGGCTCAGCGATGGGTCCAGCACTGTTCAACAGCTTCACTGATGATTTGGTTGATGGGGCAGAGCATATCCCCAGCAAGTTTGCTCAGGATACAAAATCAGGCTGATACACAGGAGGATTGTGCTGCCATCCAGAGGGACCTCCACAGGCTGGAGAAATGAGCTGACAGGAACCTCCTAAAGCTCAACAAGGGAAGTGCAAAGCATTGTGCCTGCGGAGGAACAATCCCAGGAATCAATGTATGCTGGAAGACAAGCTGGAAAGCAGCTTGGCAGAAATTGAGCTAGGCTTGCCAGTGGATACCAAGCTGGACTTGAGCCAGCGGTGTGCCAGTGGTATCCTGTGCTGCTTTAGGAGGAATGCTGTCTGGAGGTTGCAGGAGTTGATCCTGCCCCTCTGCTCAGCTCTACTGTCACTATGGACGTCTCAGTGAAAGGGAGACTCCAGATGCAAAGGGCCATCAAGGTGGCCCAGGGACTGAGTGAGCTGGCCCTGTTCAGCCTGGAGAAGAGAATGCTCAGAGGATGTCATCAATGTGTAAAAGGACCTGAAAAAGGGATGCAAAGAGGACAGAGCCAGGCTCTTTTCAGTGGTGCCCATTGAGGCAGTGGGCACAAACTGAAACATGGGTGGTTCCCTCTGAACAGCAGGAAACACTTTCTGACTGTGAGGGTGGCCAAACAGGCAGTCAACAAGGTCCTGGACTCTCAGTCTTGGGAGATTAAAAAAACCCACAAAAACAAAACCAGGAAATGGTCCTGGCCAACCTGCTCTAGGTGACCTTGCTTGAGTAGGTTGAACAAGATGACCTGCAAATGTCCCTTTCAGCCTCAACCATTTTCTGATTTTTGTAAAAGCCTAGCATTGCTGCCAGCCCAACACATCACAGTAGCTGGGCAGGTGCAGATTTAACACCCCTCTACAAGCATCATGTGATAAGGCACTTTGGCACGTTCATGTGTCCCACAGCTCTCAGATAAGGCTGCAGCCTTTCCACACCTCTGGGCACCACAGCTGTGGCACAGCCCTGCTTGGTCCTCACTGTATTTATGTGTGGCAGCAGCATAAGGTATTTACCTGTGTTTCTAAGTGACAGAAATAAGGTTTTAATGAAGATGAGCAAATCATTATTGATCTTCCTTGAGGAGCTTTTCTTAAAAAATAAATCTGCTTTTTAAAATTATGAACATAAATAGTAGAGTTCTATTATCCCATATCACACACCTGTAAACTTCCCCATCTCATCTCCATTCTTTGGGTTGGTATTAATGCTCTGGGTACTATGCTATTAAGTGACATGTGCATATTCTCCTCCTCATTGGCAACAAAACATAACTCATTCCAGTACCCACAAAATATGGATGCTTCTCTGGTCTCAAACAGTAATACCTCCAAGAGCTTCTTACAAAAAAAAGTCATGTGTGTATGAGTACATACACAGGTAATTTTAAAGTTTGCTCCCTATCTGTGTTACATATTTTTGTATTTCTGCAAAAAAGGACAATTTTACTATACTGCATTCAGCACTAAAAGTTATCACACTCATTCCTAACTCATTCTAGTTAGCTGAAATAGCTAAATGCAAAAAAACCAAATCCAAATCTGGAACCATCTCTTTCAAGTCGTCACACAAACATCCCATCCAGAGACTTAAGATATTTTAATCATGTCTGAATATCCCAGAGAGGACCATCTCTAGAACATATACGAAAAATACCTTATTTGAAAGGGAGGGTGTGTGTTCGGAAGTCTTTTAAGTCAACTTTGCCCATTTTATTATGGGCAAATCACTATTATGGTGAGAAAACAGGTTTCTGGAAGGGCTCAAATTAAAACAGGGATACTAACTGCTAAGAGCTTCTGGCCATATCTGAAGTTGCTGCATAAACAATTTTTACATGAAATGACTGAAGAATTTCCTTTGATAAAAATAACTATAATAATCTTTAGGAACCAACAGTGCCTCCAATGAAACAGCCTTTACATGTTCATGGCCTTTTTCTAGAAACATGACCACTGATAACAACAACAGAAGAAGGGCTCTGAAAGAATATAGATACTCTGGAAGAATGCAAGAGACCAGGTTCTCAAAACCAGTGCTCAAATGTACTTGTTTGTATTGTTAAACTGTGTCTCCAAGATCCATACTTTTTGTCCATATATTTTCTTCTTGGTAGTAGTTCAGCTCATTTTGTTTAAGTGTTAGGTTTTTAAGCACTGGATGATGATCACCAGCATTAATCTACTCCTCTAAAATGTCCATCATTCCACGTCTCTGAACGTACCATATCTATTTACTCATTCAATAAACATCTGGAATGCTGGTGTATTACATTTGTTTTCTTGAAACCCGATGGCTACTGAAGTATTTTAATATTGGTTTTAACCGGAGGAGTATTACAATACTCCCAGTTTTCACAGTTAAATTTTAAAATTTAAAATGCATGAAATGACAACCCAAATAGAAAAGGACAGGGAGCATAAAGAAGTGCTGCACGCTATAATGTAACAGGTGAATGCCTGAGGTATTTTTGAATAAGAGGCTTTTGAAATAAAGATAGAACAAGCCAGGCCACATGATGAACAATACCCATCAGAGAGATGACTGAAGATAGCCATACATACCTAATAGCTTCTGCCATCTTAGTGCTTTCCTTTTTTCTATCATCCGTTAAACGTCGTATAAAATAAATAAAATCAAGACCACAGCAGAAAATGCTACCAACTGCACTGAACAGCACAAGTTTACTGTCATCTGCAGCTGCTGTGTTCAGTGCACTTTGGACTTCCTTCATTACCTGAAAAATAAAAATTTCATAAGAATTGTTTTAATCCATCATTACAAAGTAGCATGTTGTTCTCTTCCTCCCCCTATGAGACCCTTCAACACCTTTAATTTTTCCTTAGGAGCCACTCAACCCCCTTATTAGAAAAGTTAACTTTCTTCATTATCCAAAAAAAGGGAAGCTAATGTATTAGAAGCTTTGCATTTCAAAAATGTAATTAGACAAAGATAATTAAATCATTAAGGAAAGATCTATTAGATGTAATCTGTAACTAAAGCACTCATTCAGCATTTCTGTAACTTGGACAGCAGATGGCATATGCAACCAATACAGAAAAAAAAAAGAACCTTAATTGAGGCTAAAGCTTTTTTCAAGTTGCACTTTGTAAATCACTGCACACCTTATAAAAGACAGTACACATCGACATGGTCAGACAACAGAGTTTTTAAATGCCAGTGAATTACACATAAAGTCAACTGCAAACATAACACCTTGCAAGTAAGAAACTGTATTGTGTTTTGTGTAACTTTGTGCCTGAATAACAAGCAGAAATGAGGCAAGGACTTCAAATTCCCCTCCCCTCCCCAAATCAGAATTGTTCTGACCTCTGGATTTAATGAATTATTTTCAGATGACTTTGTTGATAGCAAAATGTGTGTGAATCCATCTTGTTTCCTGACAACGATGTCTCTGTACCGGTACGCGCTCTCCGTTTGTCTCACGCTGAAACGTAGCCTTTTGTCGAAGGGTTGGTCTCTCCTGTCATCAATAAACCTTCGTTTGCTGGCCGTCACTCCTGTTACAGACGTCTGGATGTTGGTTGTACCATTGGCTGCTAATGCTTCCATAAAGGTGGGTGTACCTGGGAATAGTTTAAGCAAGTACAATTACACTTGATAAGTTCACCCATCTCAAAATGCCTATTAGCATGAAAACATAATTCATGCATAATTTCTTAATATGAAACTCATATTAAGAGCACACAGTAATTACGAGACTCAGTCTCTTGCAAGTTACTGAAAGACACTGTGCACTGAAGTGACAAAGGGATTCAAGAACGTAATTTTATCATTTTGATAATACACATTTAGAATGAGCCAGACAGACCAATTGTCATATACTTATTTTTAGAAGGGGAGAAAGGTGTATTTACTGTTCCTAATACCAACGCACTTCAGTAGGTTAATGGTCTGCTTTCTCCCTTTCCAACATTTTGAAGTCATTTAACAGCACCAACATTGCTAACAGAAAGCAAAAGCTTTTTGATTCAAACATCAGAAGTTACTACAAAGAAAAAGACACTTAGAATAAACCAAATAAAGAACTCGATTGATAAGATCATAAAAAGTATAACAGTCTTTAAAGAAAAATGGAAATGAAGAACTGCAGACTATACTTCTTTGAGAGGAGCACAAGACCCATTCAGTGATGAATATTTTAATGGATTCATAGACAATGAGATCTTTCTCACGTTAAACATTTTTGCTATTGGAATTGACAAATAGACAGTTAAGCTTTGCAGGTCCTGTTCCCAGTCCCTAACACAGAGAGAGTTTGAAGGCATGCAAGTAAACAGGCCATGCTTCATGTCACACAAAGGACAGGTTTTTCTGTAGTCCACATTAGGAACATAATACCAAACAGAGAAAATAAGAGAACATACTGGATCTATAATACCTCTCTATGTTTAGGTCTCGACGCAAAATCGCCACAGAATTTGTCATACTAAAGTAACAGAGTGTGCATAGGACAGGGAGGTTAAAAATATTGGGAAAGTGTGTTAGAGTCCAAGACAGCAAAGTTTGGAAAGACTTTTCCTGAAAATTGTGCCCTGAGACTAAAACCTTCTGGAAAGCCACTGCCCTTTATCTCACTAACAGGTACTTCAGAACATCATGCACAAGTTGTCGTAAGAAGTAGAGTTAAATCACATATAAGTTATTAATTAAATGTTATTGTAATTCGTCATTATCTTTCTGAAGAAGTGATATGTTTAAATTCAATTATTTCAAATTTTGTTTTAACTGCAACATACTTAAAATACTTGTGAGTGCCATGAAGACATTAAAGAGATTCACTTAAGTAACTGGAATACCCAATATCTTTCCACTGTGTTCAAGTGCTGCTTACTTTGACTCATATGAAGTATGAGAAAGACAATAGGAAAAGAGACTAAATTTAATTAAAATTTAGAACATTATAAATTTTCCTATTTATATTGCGGAAGCTGTTTCTGGATACAAATGAAGTTTTTATATCAAATATTTTAAAAGAAATATTTTATTATAAATACTTTATAATTAGGCAAGTTGTCTGTTTAAGGATCTACACAATAATAAGATTTTATTCGACTTTTTAAGGTCTTTCTTGTTGTATCAGTGATTTAATCCTCTCACCATGTCACTTTTTTGCCAAGAAGTTACAGACAACTCAATTTTTTAGTTTAAAGTGAAGAGTAAGAAACGGGATTCAGTTTGTGATCAGTTTTAGATACAGAGAAGAACAAAAAGAAATGGAAAAATAGTATTTTGTATTGTCACAAGAATTTCACATTTATTCCCAAATTTTCCATAGCTTATAAAATTCCTTTTTTTTTCATTTCAGCAGAATAAATAAAGATTTGGTGTATACTAAATATGAAGTTGATAAGGAATGCTTTTAATTTTTTTCCCTTGTAAACCATATTATGGCAATTACATTCTTTTAAAATAATTCTCTTGAAAGGGAATTTGCAGGAACACCAGTGTTGCCCATATTTCCTTGGGAACACAAGATGAAATGCTATCACTGGCTTGGTTTTCCATAGGAAATGTAAATTAAAACAATTGAAATCACCTCTGATTTTTAAATCATGAACAAAGTTTTTTATGTCTTTTGTCCTAGCCATAGTGAAAAACATGGAGAATTGGGACAGCAGGATAGACTAGACTAAGCCAAAACAAGGAGTCAGTAAACTTGTGCAAGACCTTTGAGTCCATATTTTCCCACGAGTCATTCTTCCAAAGATATACTCAAATACCAGAAAATTCCTTTTGAGATGCAAGAGACAATGATTATATACTTTGAGAGACAAAACTTCTGGCAAGAAAGATCAAGATGTAAACACCACAGGCCAATTTTCATGCTTATTGAACTGGCAAGAGACCTCCTGATTTTTTATATAAACCCTGTCTACACTTATCAATAGTTGGGAGTTTCAAACCACAAGCAAGGGACAGTTGCAGTTCAGAGGAAGAAGTCTCCTCTTTCCAATCATGTAAATACACTCCTAGGATATTTGGACTGGAATAAAAAATCTGTCAGCTTTAGAAACCATAATTCTGCACAGGGAGACTTGGCTGGCCAGTACAGATCAGAATGTGGCACCAAAAGGTTTGTTTGTTAACATGTAAAACATGTTTGCTAATGTTTGTCATCCTGATGGAAGTTTGGGACCCTGTACACCTGACAGCACAGGGGGCTCTTTCTCTTGGCATTTGGAAGCAAAGGGACAACTCAGAGACACAAAGCAGTATTTCATTCCATAAGTACATAGGCAAAGGTGGTCTTGCTGCTCAGTCTTGAACATGTAGTACAGCAAATCGGGATGAAAATAAAAAAGTTCAATTGAGAGCTAACTGTATTGCCAGAGATTTCCTTACATGAGAACTTTACATTAAGGATTCTTATCTTCAGGATAATTACAGCCATATTTTAATATTTTAAAACAGAGTCTTAAAAGCAGTGCTGCATTTTAAGACATGAATGGAGATAGCATAACAAAGATAAAACACCATAGCCCTCTTCTTCCAAACTGATTTGGAAGCCCTCTCCTTCCAAAAATAAGTAAAGACTTGGAAAAAAAAGGCAGTTTACCCTGGATATTGTTAGCTAATGAAGAACTGTTTAAGATGTAAATAAACAGCTTATAGTTATATAAAAACCCTTCCACCTGCAAACTGTTAACAATGGGATCTCAGAGCTGAAGACAGTATTACTACTGGACAAAGCCAAAGCCTCACTATACAGATGCAAAAGGAAGTTAAGAGGAGTACTTTTTTCAGTAGCTGCTGACCAAAACCTGGTAACAGTCAGCAATTTCATACAACTGCCCTTGGAGGGAAAAAAACCCTAAAGCTATGAGCAGCAGACAAGAAAGGAACTGGTCTTATCCCAGGGAAGACAGACACAAAATACCGCTTTTGGGGAAGGGGTGGAACAAAGGTGTTTTTGTTAAAAACACAAGTTACGCTCACTTCACAACAACCCAAAATTAAAATCTCAAGCACCTCTCTAAGATATTCATGCCTCACTGCTACTGAGAAGTCCAGTTTAGCTTACATATCAAACCTTGAATACAAATACTCCCCTCCCTGCAACAATACTAGGGATATGTCCGAAGGGATGGTCTAAAACCAGCCAAGCTTCTTTTGCACGCTTCTTTTTGGGGACATATGTGTTGGTGCTCTTAATTTGAGGTTTAATATGATGTCTCTGAAAGCCCAGCATTGATGCCAAAGGAACAAGAACATGAGAGGTGAACAATACAGTCTGAGTATTTGCTTTAACTCTACCACCAGAAACTTAGCACTTACTAAAATTTGCATGCCCAGAATCATAGAGTGCATCAAACCCCATTTAATAAATTCTTCTTCTCCACGGGATTGTCCAACTTACTTTTGAAATCACTATAGGTTTGTCTTCCAAAGTATCTCTTGGCAACAAGTTCTGGAACATTCATGTGGACTTTCTTTATTCCCATCACCACTGCCCTTCTCCAGATTGACTAGCCCCAATCTTATTTCCCTTTTCTTCTTCCAGAAGCCAGTCCAAGCCTGCCATTCTTCTCCATGCTTCTTCCTCTTCTACTAACTCTTGGAACAGGGCCCAAAATGG
>WAAE01006096.1:0-58269 GCA_013400495.1 Nicator chloris | reverse complement strand
AGCATCTTCAGTATGCTCTGGAAATGCATTCCATGTGTCCACTAACACATCTAGTACCAAGCATCCTGCCACCACAGTGAGCTTCACAGCCTTCCTAGCCTTCCCCCCATTACCCTCTGGGGTAACTTTGGTCTTGAACACCTTTGCAGCCACAGCTTCTCTATATCCCAGTTTGTAGTCACTCAGCAGGGGCTGGGAAAGCAAAGCAGAGCTTTAGGCCACACAAGGCCAACAAGATTTTGCTTGTTTATAGGTGAGCTACAGGCAAGTAGCTCACCTACAGTGGCTTCAGTTTATTTTCAACAAAGCAAGAGCTTATTAAGTCAGGTAATCCACTCCCTAGCAGCTCATTGAGCATATTGAGTGCTGTAACTCTTGTGGTGTTAAAACAGAAAGTCTGTATTCTGCGCAGGTTACTTGGTGGGTGATGGACCTGCCACCAACTTTAAGGGTGAGTAACCATGCCTAAAGCAGTCAGCTAGTTGTTACCCCGTTAAAAAGCCCTTGAAATAGCTTTTTACTTCCCTTGTTTATCCTCCTGTCCCTTCTTTATCACTTTAAACCATCCTGAGATATATTTTTTCCTCCTAACTGGCATTTGTCTTTCCTGGTAACACTTCATGCCCTCAGTCATGGGATTTATCATCTGTATTTTTGGCTTTTCAACTTCTCCAGAGGGATTGAGCATCTCTGCATTGCTGATGATTCATGTCCACTGTCTCCATGTCCTACTAGTTTTAGTACTCAGTTTTTAGTCAGTTTTAATCTGCTACTGATGTTGCCAGAGTTCTTATACATTAATGAGGTGTGATTAGCAGCTCTGGAAAGCACCAAGTTTCATAATTTAAAATGCTACAGTCAAAACTATATTTGTACACATAGTTGCCTTTTGAAGTCTGGCAGTGGGTAGCAGTTTGCCGTACTTGCATATTTTCAGGTTAACAGCTGCTCTCTGACTGCCTCCCATTGACAGTGAGAGCCACTTCCTTGCACAAGGGCAGGACAGCACTGCTCCACTGATCCCAGCAAAGCCACAGCACTCCCTGTGTAGAGCTGCTTGGGACAGTGACAAGAGGGTTGTAGTAACTTGCTGCTGGTGGTGAAGTGGGTGCAGCAAGAGGGAACCACTGCTTTGCTAAAACCAGTGAATGGTGGCGTCCTTCCTCTGTGGGAGGCAGAATGTCCCAGAGTTTTTCCAAATGGAGCCCGTGGGGTCACCAGTGAGTTGGGCTCCTGCCCGGTTATGAAATTCTCATTTTCACTGAGCTCATGCTGTTTTCCTTCTTCAGCCTCTGCATCTATTGCTGGTAGCAGTGTGATGTTCTTTGAGATAGAATTTTTATGTCCTCACCCATGGATTTAATGCCTTTACATGTGGCCCAAATCTGCATAGGCTTTCTCTCCTTCTAACGGTAAGATCAAAGGCAGGGTGTTTTTGGAGCATCTTTTATCTTGCTTGTGTTAAAGGAAAAGCCACAATCAGACATCACTAGGAAAATTCTCCTATTTAAAATTTACTTCTACTTTATCAAAGAGCATGATGCTTTTTCTCCCCCACCGCCCATGAAAGTAAGTGTCACTAGCATTTAAATATGTTTTGCAATGCAGATATTTTAAAACATCAGCGAGACTGCTTCTGGTGGATAATCTCTTGTGGTTCTTAAATATTCAGGTCCTTTTAAAATGAATCAATCCACTGGGTTTTGTACTCTTTCAAACATAGACTTAGTTTAGCTCACCGTTTAACCTTCACAATTTTTTTCAGTAAGTGAATCCAGGTTTGTTAATCAGTAAAAATGTGGAAAAATATACTAAGGCAGGACTTGAAAATTTTGAAAGTAAAATGATAAACTAGTACTTGAAGACAGCTTTTTATTATTAAGTTTTTAATTACTTTACAGAGGTTAGGTTAAACAGATGTTCACAGATGTTGGTGGATTAGCTGAGTGTCAGTCATTGTCAGAGCCAGGAGTGCAGCCTTTTGTCTTATGACAGACATTATTTGCAGTCCCTTAGTCCTTCCCTTCTTTCTTTTCTTACCAGTTTATTAACAAAGACTGAAAAAAACATGGTCTTAGTGATACTTCTATAGCTAATTAAAGTACTGGGATTAAGAGAGAACCCCAGAACTTGGAAATGGTGCTGAGAGATGACTCACCCAAACAAACACAGAACCTTCTTGGACAAACTGTTGAGACAAAGAAGTGTCTGGGGGTTAGTGAAGACTGCCCGTGGTGCTTAGGAGGGAGAGTGTTCCTGGTGGGGACCCAAAAAGCTGTCTGCCACAACGGCTGTGTGCCCGCAGGTTGGCTGCTGGTAGTTTACAGGGCTGTAATGGGCATCTTCAGGCAATTTAGACCAGCCCTGATTCTAAAGTAAGGGTCCTTCTCACTGTAGGTTGTACTCATCCACTGCTGCCCTACCTTCAGCTCCAGAGACAGTGTGACTCACCTGTCAATGAGCCCCGTGGAGCAAATGAAGGTTATTTCTCAGGTAGATCACACACTGCCTTCTTGTGTCTTGCTTATATAGCCTGTGTCCCTCATGGGCTTTCATCTGCTTTAGAAGAGTCAGAACAGAGCTTTTAAGGTTTAATAGTGTCCATGCAGCTTTTGAAGTCTCATTCTTAGAGGTCAAGGGCTTAATCAAACATGCCTCTGCAGAGCTTCAGTATTACTTATTATTCCTCTAGGTATTCAATGATTACATTGTCTCTTTTTAATCCATGGCACTGTTGGGAATCCTTTCAGTAATCTTTCAGTTTGCACCATGGTTTGCCTGTTTTACTTGGATTTACTTTCTGGCAATTAATTGTAATTTTTTTTTTAATTTCTAAGTTAGCATGTGTCATGTTTTAAGAAGAAAACAACAAAAAGTCATCTTAAGAAGGTTTACTCTTTCTATTTACGTCAGCTAATATATCTGAGGCCTGAGGACCATTATACACTCCTGCTGGCCTCTTGGTGTCTTGCACAGGTGCTTTTAGTATAGAGGGTCAGGCTGAGAAACTGCCCTTGTGCAGCTATGGGTTGTGTTTCTGGGAGGGCTGAGGCTGTTTAAATAATCATGCAACTGCAAAATATCTCAGTGCACACTGATATCACAGTACATCATTATTGAAATGCTGGTAAAGCACCTTCATCTAGTGCACTATAAAGGTTTTAGGAGAAATTCTGCACTTAAATACCTTTAAAATATACCCACAATAGTTTCTTTTGATGCAAGTACATGCTTGTACTTTCCTGTCAAAGTCGTGAGAGGTGTTGAAGCTAGAGAATTGAGGTGTTTTTCTTTGCCACTGTAGTTTGTAGTTTGTGATATCATTGCAATTTAGGTTGTAGGTTTGGGTAGGAGGATAGGGGTAAGTATCAATATTTTTCTGAGCATTATTACATGTCACTCTTTAGTGTAATACAAGGTGTCGTAATATCAATCAGGAAAATAGGAATGCAAATGTTGACTCATCTTCTTTTAATTCTCTAGGATTATGATGGCTTTTTTGAATCAAAGGAGAGCAACACTGTATTCTCCTTTCTTGGACTGAAACCTACGTTGGCATCAAAGGTTAGTGTAGTATTGCAGACTTTCCATGGAATTTGTAAGACATTGAGATTGAATTTTCTTTGATCCCTGTGTGGGATGGAACACTGTGTTTGGATGCATCCCTGCTGTGATCCATACCTTGTCCATATCACCTTCATGCTAATGAAGTAATCGAGATGGTTGTAAGGAAAAGTAAAGCATTTTAAATTAAAACAAGTATATACTAGGGAGTAATTTTTGGGACAGCATATAAATTAAGTTTAAAGATTACATTCTCCTTCACGTTATCAATCTAAATTGTAAGCAACTGGCTTAATTATAACCGGACACAGAACTAGGATCTTAATCACTGGACTTTCTGCCTAGTATAATGGCTCAGCATTTATTCATTAAGCATTAATATTTTTGTTTTTAATCCTGAAATGCTGGAGCAGTCAGAACTTATATTAACTTTCTTGAATTCAGTTTTAGCAAACACATATCTAGAGATCAAAACACAAAGCCCGTGACATGTTTCTGTTGAGGGCAGTATAGGAGAGGAAATTTTATTGGCGTATGGAAGTCTGGACTCTTGTTCAAACAGACTGTGTGATGCACCTTTTGGCAGTAGATCAGACACAGAGGGGAGGATTTTTCTTTCCTTAGATACTGTAGATATAGATATATTTGGTACTAGTACTGTTTCAGGCCTGGGTGGTAGCTCTTAGGGATCTATAGCGTTCTTCTTCTGCCAGGAATTAATTTATTTCTGGACCCCTTTAGGGACAGGATTAGGAAGGAACCTCGGCAGAGAACCACAGAGGCAGGTTATTTTGGCAGCCTGCCTCACTTTGTAACTTGGAGGACTTGTCCTAGGAAAAAGATGATGTTCTGACACAATCTGAAATAGCAGCTTCTATGCAGCTCTGTTCCTAGGAAATATGGTGCTGGGGGCCTGGAGGGGTGTCTGTAAACTTTCTGCTTCAGTCTGGGTACTTCAGAGAGATGCATCCTCATGTCCTAAGTGGTCTGGGGTTAGGGTCGCCTTTATATGCAAAGGTCACAGGGATGGGAGATGAGAATGTATTCATAACATTAATATTATGTTAACAATAATAATTAATAATGCTCTTTATTTTTTCTCTTTTCTATAGGAGTCAGAACCGTAGAAAGCCCATGTGAAGTATCAACAAGCACATTCCTGAAGGAGTGACTCTATTCCTCAGCACATAACAGCTTCCCTAATGGATCACTGTGATAGAGCAAACGTGTCATTAGTAGTAGTCTGCTTGCCATGAGATGGTGCTCTCCAATAATGTGGAGCCAATAACACGCATATGAAATAGGATTAAGACTGGGCTACTCACCTTCCGTTGTAAAAATACTCACTGTTGATGTTTCACTTTTGTCTTTAGATTTTGCAACTGGCCCTGACATTCTGACAGGCATGTATGTTTCAGAATTAGGAGTGGAAGAGTAGGGCTTGTATCATTCACGGGTATATTTATATTCCACTACTGTAGTTCAAATTAGCTCATCATGATAGTTGAAGTGCTGGCGGCTATTATGATATTTGTGCTGGCTATGATCCAGAAGGTAAAAAGCATCAATCTTGAGATCTCAGTCTAAGCCAATAACTGCCATATTTTTGCTCTACATTTATTTATTGTGATGTTTATTCTAAATCATGGTTATTTTAAGAGACATGGGCTGCTAATCTTGTTAATGAGGACTTGATTTGTCTAATGATGCACATTGCAACTGACTGTTTAAAACAAGTTCCTATCATGAAGGAGGTGCCAAAGTGAAATATTTTGACTTGTTTCCAAATGCAGGTGAAATGTTCAGTAAAACTTTTGGTGGCAGTACTGGGGAGTTCAGAAGTGCTAAAGGGACTCTAATAGCTAATGATAGTATGTAGTTATCTCTTAACTGAGGAAGTCTTAACACCCAAGGTTGGACCTCTATAGGTGGGCTGTCTTAAAATGAAATTTTGCCAAAACTTCAGTTTACCTTCAGTAACACACAGCTCCACCACAAGCCACATGAGAGTCAGGGCAATACTTTGAGGGCCAGGTTTCAGTCCCATGGTGGTTAAACACTCCACCATGGTCCAAGAGCATGCCTAACTTGCCTAGTTGTTGTCCTGGTTATGTCCCCAGACGTGGTCATGTGGAGGTGCCTCAAAGACAGTGAGAAAGCTGAGTGTGTGCTTTACCAAATGAGGCCAGAGATGTTGTTCAGCTGAGGAACAGGAGCCAAGTAAAGGAAGTGGAGATGATTCCAGTAGGACTAAATTGATGCACATAGCAGAACTTAGGCCCATGACTTGCCAGTAACCATTACAAAATGCATTCTAGACAGAAGTAAAATTGCATCATGCATTTTTGAATCAAATCTGGATACATAAATAACAGCTATGCTGTAATGTAGCTTATACTCAAGTGATTTCATGCTGGCAAGGTAGTGCCATCACAGTGAATGTCCTTATGTCTTTGGGTAAATGAAACATAACCACTATGTAGAAGAGCTACTTTGCAATCACAGCATCACTCAGACTGGGTGGTTTGAAGGAAGCCAGACGTGTAAAAAGTGTCAGAAAGCAACACTATCACAACACTGTGAAAAAAATCACTTCTTCTGTTGACATCAGTAATCATGGCATACCAAACATGTCAGCTGGAAGGGACAACTAAAGGTCATCTGATCCAGCACTGTCACAATCAGGCTGAAGAACCACACTAGCTTGGATCAGATAAGGGTTTTGTCTAGCAGAGCATTAAGAATATCCAGCGATGAAGATCTCATAACACTCTAGGTAACTTGTGACATTGCTGCAGTGCTTTCCTAGTGAAAACTTTATCTTTTAAAGTCCAGCTTTGACTCCTAGGCTTTCATTTGAGGCTGCTGCCTTTGCTGTGGGTTTTTGGCACTCAAAAGAAGAGATTGGCACCGTTCTTTTTTTAACGGCCCTCAAGATAGTTGTAGGCTACCATTGGGTCACCTCTTAGCTTTCTTCTTACCAGACTGAACAAACGTGGCTGCTCAGCTGAGCTAAAGAGCTAGATGGAGCAAGAGCACACACAGATTTGAAGTCAGTGGTTGTATTTACTGGTCAAAATCTTTGCCAGAGCACCTTCTTTAGAGGGATCTTGAATGGGCATTGATGTTTGTACGTGCATTTTTAAGAATTATGTTGTCTGTGTCAAGGTACTGTGACATTCTTGTAAACAATCCCATATTTTCATGAGACTTGAACCTCACTATAGGAAGGGCATATGACATGAGGTGGAGCTCTACATTGTTAACTTCACCACGTTCAATATAACGATTCCTAAAAAGAAGTTAAATATTTAACTTTGTAAATGAATAGAGATACAAATTTACATAATTTTGCAGTTGATTACAGAGAAGCCATCCTGGATTTATCATGTACTTGATACACTGTAAACTTTGAGAACTGCCTGAAGTCCCAGGTTTGAAAAATTTACCTAAGTGTGTAAGCATTTACACATGAGTAATCCTGGGTGAAATCCCAGGCTTACTGATGTGAAAGGAAAAACCACACTGATTTCTCCAGGGACGAAATTAGTTTCACAAACCTCCTTTTGAATTTTGATAATTGTAGAATAGAAGGCTCTCGTTTAGTGGAGATTTACTCTTGTTTCAGCTGTTAGTTAAACCTGGCTTATTTCAGAGCATGAGTGTGGGCATAGTCAGTTGTATGGAGGACAACACTAGCTCCAAAGATATCCTGCTTGCTTGCATGGATTGGCAGTGTAAGTCTCTTCAAATGTGTGCTTTTGAATTATAAATAGCTACATACCATACCTTTATACCAACAAAGGTGTATATGTTTGGATGTGAATTTTGTCTGTTGTACGACAGCCTTATTTTTGTAATTAAAGCAGGTAGACTTCTAGTTTGTTACATAAGATGATCTGGAATTTTTAAAATCAGTTTTGTAGTAATGAAATGTAGCTATCAGGTAACTGAAAAGGTCTGGGGAAACTGGAGACATTTATTGAAAGAAATAGGAAATTTCTTAATTCTGTTTGAATTTTTGGCGTGTAAAGTTATGCTGAAGAACCAAATGATCCCAATTTTTAGCTAATACTTACAACTACCCCACATTTTAAAACGGAGAGCAGTATGAGTGAAACTTAATCTTTTTACCTAGCAAAAGTTGCTGTGTGGGCTGACGTGCACGTGCACATTCACTGTATCAGTGGCTTTGTTAGAGGTGTTTTTGTTTGTGCCACACACTACTGGATAGTGCCTTGCCAGAAAGAGGACTGTTTCTGTGGGGTCTTCTTAGATGTGCTTAAACTTTGAACTGAGAAAGGCGTAGTTTCTATATTGCTATTTTTTTAATAATACAGTAAATTTATTTTGAGGCCTGAGTCAAAAGGCACATACTTTGTAAGACTGAAACAGTTTTTGATGAGTCTTCTGAACTCTTGGTTTTTCCCAGGTTTGTTTTTTAATTTTCTTTTCCTTTTTGTTGACTGTCTAGAATCAAACCTTCCAAGGGAAGTGAACCTGGAGTCAAGCCCATAAATTCATGTTTACACTTTCTTTAAAATAGTGTCTGATTCTAATGTTGAGCAGCCCGAGTGCTATCACTGAAATGAAGAGTAGCTGCCAAGCTCTCAGTGGCTTTCTTGGTTCTCCCTCCCTGTCCTTTTCCACCGTCAGGCCATTTATTTGAGGCGTCCTGTTGAGGCAATACCATGGTTCAGAAGTAGGACCCTGAAATTGCCTTGTGGCCCTTCACATGAGTGCAGGAGTGGGGTGAGCACCAGGAAAATGCCAAATCTCATTAGTTTTCAGTAACTTACTCTCTGATTTCACTGCACCTCGGCATGAACAGTGGGAGGAGGATGGAGCCCCATATATTCACCATTCACAGAGAGCCCGAGTGGAAGACCTAGTGCAGAATGGCCCACAGCTTGCTCTGGCACCCTGAGCAGTGGTTCTCACAGGGGCCCTTGGCTGGCAGTGACATGTGTGACACGCCACTGCTTTCCACAGGACTCCAGCTGCATCATGGCCTATGCTTCACCCTCCTGCTCCCTAAGGAATTTGGAAGGGAAAACAGAGAACATCTTCTTGAGAGCAGTCCTTCAGCCAGGGCAGATCCAGCTTACTTCCTTCTTCCTTATCTGTCCCTCTTCCTTGTGTGTGTCATCCTGTCCTGTGTAGACCTACCTGTGTGCAAAACTTCCACTCCCAGCCCTCTGTGACATCCCCGTGGGGTTGCAAACGCAGAGCTGGTGTTCCCCTTCACGGCGTCACTGTTCCGTCACTCGGTGGGGGAGGGAGCATGTTGCATCCTGGGTCGTGTACACGTCATGTGTTAAACTGTGTTCACCTAATAAAAAACTGTAATTCAGAAAAGAAATTCGCACTGTGCTCTATGTGCTAAAAGAGACAATGAAAAAATGAGTTTATTCTTGCTGCGGCTTGCTCCGGTGGCAGCTTGGTGCTTCGGTTTGGGCAGCCTCTGCAGGTGGAAGGACCGCAGAACTTTTCACCTGGGATGGGTGAGACTGATTCTCTAAGATGTTAATTGGCTTTGAACCCCAGTGATTGCATGGGAATTGCAATGTGTCCAGAATACCTGCTGGTTTGGAGTCTCTCCAGGAAAATAGTAATAAAAACTAAAAGAAAAAAGGGATGATGTATTTTCTTCCATTTTTTATGTTTGGGTTACGTGGAAATAAAGGGCATATCCTTTGGGGTGGCTTGGACACTGGGGACAGGAAGTTTTCACACAGTGAAGTTTTGTTCCTAGACTAAAACCTTCACTGCTTTTTATGTCTGAAAGGAATGTGGATTCCTGGTTTGCCTATCCACTTTGCCAATCCATAGAAGGTAATTAAATACAATTTACCAGTTAAGTGGCTAACCAAAGGTACAGGTTGCATAATTACAGTCTTCCCTTGATTCTCAGTCTAGTAAATAGGTTTTAATACCTTATCCTTCCTGTCTAAAACTTCCTCACTGTCTGTTGTGGCTGCTGCCATGAGAACTCCGTTTGTGACTTTTGCTGCACCCTGAAAAGGTTCTGTGCCATCTGCTTTAGGCAGGATGCATAAAAGAGGTACAGATGGAATAGGCAAGCCTGAAATGCCTGCAGTGGCATCCTCAGCTGATGCAGGATCAGCAGCACTGCTGTGAAGTGAGCAGAGCTGTAGTAGCTCAGCTCTTATGGCATGGTGGGAAAAGCAGGCAATTTTGCTGCACAGGTGGGCAGGATCTTCTTGATTTGCAGAGGAAGCAATGCTCTGTGCCACTTCGCTCGTGCAGCATCACGGCCTGCACTCCGTGAGAAAACCAGTGGCACTGCCATTCCCCCTATCTGGCTGCCAGAGACCACACTGAGAGCAGAAAGCAGGCAAAGGTCACATGGTGTGGCATGCCTTGCCACCTGGCTGTAATCCTTCCATGCATCCCAGTTCTGCATGTGCTCCCTGTGCTGGGGCAGCATCAGTGCAAAAAAAGTGCTTGAAAGTCGTCACTGTGTTTGTACACATGCAAGTGTGTGTGTGCCAGTCTGTCTGCATCTCATTCCTACCCCAGGGCAGTCAGTCTGGGCTGTGGCGAGGTCCTACTGAACTCCCATTTGCTTGATTTGCCTTTTAGGTGCCAGAGGGACTTGCCTGGTTCATTCCCTAGACTTCAGCCAAACTGTCACTGAAGGTGCCTTGATGGTCTCATCTGAAGTAGCCTCCTCAGCCTGCATGGTGCCCCACAAGCAAACATTTCGGGTGCAAATCCTCTATATGATTTCTTTAAAGGTGACCATTGCATGTGATTCAATCCCCTGGTAAATTTGGGAAACAAAAACCTACAGATTTAAGGAATTAGCACTCTAAAGAAAAGGTCAGCTGGAGCCTTGAAAAATTGTGTTCAGAAGACAAGAAAGGAATTGTTACATTCTGATTTGGAAACAGGGAGTTGAGAAGCAGAGACCTGAAGAAATACGTGCCAATCTCTAGCTGTTTGGTTGCTCCATCCAGTGTAGCTGTCCACAGTACATACATCTAGTTCAGGAGAGGAACCTCACCCTCCAGGGAAAGCACATCCTTCCAGGTCCAGGGGTTCTATCCCCTTCAACCATGCCACACAGCAACCTGTGCTTATCTTTCCTTTGTACCTCTTTGGAGATCAAGATCAATTCCACTGCAATCAATGAGTATCAAGATGTGAAAAATAAGAGCTGAGCCAACATCTCTCTGCGTTACAGCACCTTCCACAAATAAACCTGGCAGATTGAGTTGCTCTGCTGGGAACCCAAAGAAAAAAAATTAGTAGCTTGTTTTTTTGCCTTGTTTCTTTGGGTGAGGCACTTCTGGTATCAGCAAGATTTTGCAAACACATCACTGTGAAGTGCCAGAGTTGAGGGTGTAGAGGACTTCTAGCCTCAGATGCCAAGCAAAAGCCACGACTGCTTTTCTGACTCCCAAAGGGACCAGACCACCACTGCACCTAGGCATGAAGGATTTGTTTCACCACTATGTGACTAAAGGAGTGAGGAACAGATCAGTGGTGCCATGGAGACAGAGGTGGTCAGGAGCCCAGAGGCAAGGCCAGGCAAATAAGGAGCTCTATCAGGTGAGGTTTACTGAAGATAACAGCTCAGGTTTGTCCCATTCTGCTGCTCCAGCTGCTGCTATCCCATTTCTCTTCTTCATTAAATAGTTCCAGTTCACACCTTCCCAATAAGAAAAGGGTAATTATCAGATTTGATGGTTTTTGGATGCATTTCGAAGATAGCCTCAGCCAATTTTCCTTCTTTCCTGCCAATCTGTGCATCAACTTCTCTTTGACAGGACAAAGCTGTAAGGAGAGCACACACAGTGCTGGATATGGCGTGGGTGCTGCTGCTGTGGGGCTCCAGTCTGCAGCACGTAAGCACCAGTCCATCCTTCATTTGCAAAATCCATCCCATGGAGCCTGATGTTAAGGCTAACAGCTCTTCCCTTGCTTCTTCTTTAGGTTCTCTGAATTTCACAGTTTTATATGCTTAATGGAGGGAGGTGGGAAGAATGTGGGTGTGAAGAGGTCAGCCTTTCAGGTGTGAGAATTAAGAAAGCTGAATCACTCTTGAGCACGATACAAGCATCAAACTAATGTGTTCAGATACATAACATTTATCATTTAATTGTGGATTTTCGAATTAAAGCTGTATCTGGACAGGGCTCCAGCTTTTCTGCTTCAGTTTTCTTTGCCCACACACCCATATTGTCCTCTTTCAGCTATTGCCCAATGGCTGTCTGCTGGGAACAGCCCTTGCAGAGTCCTTTGGTGATATCACCTGCCCGGAGCAGTGACACAACCCTGTGTCACCTCCGAAAGACAGGAACGCTGCTTGCTGAGATGGCTGTGGTCCCACAAGCACTGCCTCTGCCTGGTGCTGCAGAGTCTGCTCACCCTGCTGCTCCTGGCAATGTCTGTTCAATGGCTGCCACTGCTGACCCCCAAGACAATGATCTCCCTACTGTGAGGCTTCTATAATCATTGGCACTCTTGGTATCATCTTCCTTCAGCACGTTTTGATCTCTGGGTTTTCATAGCTTCAAATCCTCTGTTTTTCTTCCTAGTTTTGGTGGATATGCTTTTTTTTTTCTTTTAGGTATATTCCGTGAGTGGCGTAAATTTGAGTTTAAGCCATGAAAGAGCTTTTAGGTCAGAAGAGCTACACAGCATTGCTGTGAAATATGCTCGTGAGTCATTAAGGTAAATTGCTGTAGCATCAGTGCTGCTCCAGCCAGACTATAATACTTAAGCCCTAAGTGGCCATTTCATGTCCTTTGGAACATTCTTGCTCTGAGCAAAGTGTGAGTATCCATCAAACCCACTCATACCTACTGAAGACCTGCAGAGGGGATGGCATTTCAATGCAGCAAAATTTCATGGTCTGCATTAAATAGCCTAGAAAAGATTCTTGGGTTACAGAGACAAGTCCTCTGCTGTTTCTGTTGCCACAGAGTCTATTTCATAAAACTACACAACTCCAGCTAAAAACACAACATTGGGTCTGGGTTGATTTTTTTTCCTGTGTTTTTTTTTTTTTGGGTTTTTTTTTTTTTTTTGGTTTTTTTTGTTTTTGTTTTTGTTTTTGTTTTTGGTTTTTTTTTTGTTTTTTGGCTCTGCTGTGCTAGTTGGAAGGTTGTCTCAAAATCCTGCTTCTCTTGCAGCAAAAAAGAAACTTTCTTCTAAATTCCAGCTGAGCTTTATTTGTGGCCAGCTTGTCTTCGTTGTTCTGGTTGTTCTTTCATTTGAATAAGTGTCCCCTGCAGGAATTAGCTGTTATATGAGTTGATTTCTTCTGCCTTAGCTATGCTTTTGTCAAGTAGAAGCAGTGGCTGAGCCAGTGCAGAGTCCAGTTGTCCTGATGGCACCCCTGACATCCAGGGCCAATTGAGATCTGCAGGATAAGGAGATTCCCACTAGTCAATAGCATGGAGTAGCTTCATGAAGCAAGTCCAGAATGAGCTCTTTAATTACATCAGCTAGCAGAATTTACAGTTAGAGATGATCGTGATACTTGCTCTCAGTGTCTTGGCAGAAGTGTTGCTGTTTAACAGTCTCTCATTTTAGCCCTGATTGAGCTATTGCTCCAATCTAGCATATTTCCTGGCATATTGAGTGGGCAGATGAAAGAACTGTGCTTGCTAAATATATGAATTAAACATTCTCTTGACAGACTTTAACCTTCAGTTAATTCAAAGGTGTCAGAAAAATCGATAGCCAGGGATGCGCTCCTTGAACTTACAACAGCTGCAGGAATGAAATACAGATCTGGAAAAGACCATGGGTAGCCAGCCACCTTTTAAACCTTTTGAAATTTTATTTCAGTTTAATAGATAGATATATATATTAAAAAATGTTTGTAAAGGCAGATCCCAATTCCCCACTAGCTCGAACAAATAACATGACTATCCTTGGCAGAGAGCAGCAACTCCAGCATAAGATCCTGTGTGTGAGGGGCCTGAGATCTGCTGTGGTCATGGCCCTGTTGGTGGGCTGTGGTGAGCGAGACAAGGGCAATGGCTGCTTTTCCCCAAGCATGTACACAGTCTGTCTCCTTCCTTTCAGCAGCTGAATGCTGCCTGTTATTTCTGCACAGGGCTCAAGCTCTCCCCCTCTCCCCTTCTCTGGCAGTTCTTGCTGCTGCTTCTCATTCACCCCCAGCACAGTGCTGCTGCCTGGATTTCCTAATGTCAAAGCAAAATCACTGTGTTTGTTTCAACAAGATCACTCTTGTGGTGCTTGCTCCAACCTGCTTCCTGCATGCATCTCTCAGCAGGCTCCTACAACTGAATCCCCCATCCCTTGTTTTATCATCCTACCTAGACTTCCAACACATTTATCAGAGTAATTTCCAGTCTTCTCTCCTTGCTTTACACCTTTTTGTACCTTCAAATGTAATTCTCTGTGCCATTGTGTCTTCTCTTTGCCATCACCCCCAGCTTCACATCAGTCTCCCTGCCTTGTGTTACCAGCTGAGAGGTTATGAAGATGAATGAGAAGATTTGGGATATTTTATAAGGGGAAATGTAACAAACATACCGATTATCTTCTTCCCAGGGTAATCAACTGCCATTGCAATTTACAACTCACCAGAAAACACCTCTCATTGTGGCAGCCAAAACCCCCCAGAGTAGATGCATCAAGATGGAGTTCATGCTCTCCAAACCCCAATGGGACATATGCTCTTATGTTTAATAATAATAATAGGAAGAAAAACACTGTTGCATGTGTCCTAAAACCATGGAGAATGAAACATGAAATGGTGACTGCTTCAGCAGCTTTTCCCACCTAAACACTGGGGAGAGTTTTGATCACTGTAACTTTACAGGACCTTCTTTACCATGAAGGCTTGTTCAACATCCTCTCAGGGTTAGGATGACCTAAAATTTATATTAAACTGTCTTCAGGGATAGTAGCAGTTGAAACTAGAAAAACATTTCAGGTTTTCTTAGCCTCCTCTATGCCACCCAACTACATTACGATATCTTAGCAATATCTTCAACCAATAGCAGCAGTCCTTATAAAAGATGTTCTTAGAGACTTAGCACTATAGGGGATCAATAAAGCCAAACTATATAATTGTTCCTTTCTGTAGACCTTTTTCACATCCTGGTGAATAAAAAGGGAGGTGGAGGGCTGAAAAAAAGGTGAAGTTAGAGAATGGGGTCTCTAGTGAATACAGTCTTCACAATGTGCTGACTGAAGATCTTTGCATTAGAGATGTCTGGAAAAACATCACTCACTTTCCTTGTAGAATAAACAGATGGAAAACAAGCCAATGCAATAATTATTTTTTGCATTTTTCTTGGAAGGTAGAGGCCCCAAAAAGAGCAGATACGTTGATTTCTTTTTTTATGTGCACTTTCAATCACTTCATTTTTCATCAAGAAAGGCTTTGATGGAAAACTATTTTACCAGCAGTTCCATTAATAATAAGTTCACTTCATATAAATGAGCTCTGGAAGTGGTTGAATAGCCTTCTCTTTCTCCTGCATCTCCTCAGCTGCCCATTGTTGGAAGGCCCTGCTGTAACACCATCAGCACAGCCTGGTGTGGCATTCCCCATCTCCATCAGGGATCACCCCAACACCTCTGAGGGGAGCACCCCTGCTTTGGGAAAGCACAGCCATGTCATCCTGGACATCTGGAGGGTCCACCAGCACATTGTGAGACACCACGGTACCAAGGAGCCATGTTCCAGTTTACCATGGGAAAACTGGAAACCAGCCTTATCAAACAATGGAAGTCATGGATTTGCATATTGGCTTGCTTTGGAGGATGAATTCATTTGGTGCTGCCACAAAGTGCCAGTGCTGTATCAGAGACAATGAAGCCAGGGTAAGGGAAGGAGGGAAGAGCCTGGCCCAGCCATGGCGGGGTGTGGATGGAAGCAGGGAGCTGGGATGTGCTGTCTGTCACTGACATCTAGAGGACAGCACAGACAGTCTGTACGTTGTGAAATGAGGTAACCAAACCCTGAGTGTGATGAGCCTTCCCTGACCCGGCACCACTCACAGGCACAGAGATCCTTGCAGCTGAAACTTGTTAGCTTTCCATACTCGTGCCACCTTTAAGTATTTTACCCAGTTTGAGCACTGACATGGCATCTTTTGTTGTCTGTGAGGCACCAGCTGTCTTCTGTGGGTGCCTTCTTCTTCCTCTCCCCAGAAAACACAAAATTTGAGACTGACCAAACCAGCTCACAGCAACAGAAGTTTCATCATGGGGAACAGGCTGGCAGAGCCATCACCCACTGTGGCTGTGAAGCCCATGGGCTTTACTCAGCCAGGTGAGGGAGGTCAGGGGCTGGCAGAGCCCTCTGTCTCTAATGCCAGGGTCCATGGGCACTTGGCTGGCACCCTGTGCTGACTGCAGTGTCAGCAGGGAGCTATGGGGTGCTGCTGGGTGCTGTAGGGTACAAGCCCTACCAGAAGGTGTGCTTCCTGCCCCACTGGACTCTGGCTGGGGGCTGGATGGGATCCATCTGCTTGGAGGAGCACCCAGGAGCTTTGTGTGATCGTGTTGTCATCCATTTGCATTATGAGCACTTTACCACAGCCTGTAAAGAACATGTTGTTCAAGCCTCTGTTAATGCAAGATAAGGCAGCTTTTAAAATTAAAGAAAATAAGTAGGGGTGCTCCTGATAAATTAGCTTTAATTTTAGAGACATATTTCCACAGTAGGCTCCTTTTCTCGGCACAGCTCAAGAGGAGGAAAACAAAAGTTATTACAGACAGACCATCTTCTTTGTGTCTTTCTGCCAACACCAAGTTTTTCAGATGTAGAAAGCAACAGAAAAGGCTCAAACAGCAATTCCTACCCTTTTCAGGAAGCTTTAGAGGGATTATTTTTCAGTATTTGTTGCTCTTTGGGCTAGGCTCGATTCTTTCACCCCAGGAGGTGGTCAGTAATCACTTCAAGCCAAGGAGCTGCTTCTCCATCAACAAGGGCAGCATCAACAATGATAATGGAGTCATTGTCCCACTTGTAAGGCCACACTTGGAATGCTGTGCTCAGTTTTGGTCCCCATTAGGCGAATAGAGATGTGGACAGGCTGGAGAAGGTCCAGAGAAGGGCCACAAAGATAATTTAAGGGCTAAAAAGACTCCAGAGGGGGAAAAGGGTTTGTTCCACTTTGAGAAGAGAAGGGGAACACTATTAGCATGCTCCAGTATTTATAAGGTGACTACAAAGAAGATGGAGACTCATTTTTTAGAAGGGGTCACATTGAAAATACTAGGGGTAAGGAGTAAAAGTTACTCCTGGGGAGATTCTGACCAGAGACATGAGGAAAATTTTTCACAACGTGAAAAATCAGCCGTTGGAATGATCTTCCCAGGGTAATGGTGGATTGCCCAGCACTAGACAGTTTAAAGATTTGGCTGGACAGTGTCCTGGGCCATCTTGCCTAGACCATGTTTTTGTCAAGAAAGGTTGAACAAGATTGTCCATGAGGTCCCTTCCAACCCAATATTCTATGGTTCTATGATTGCTCTCAGGGTAGCTGAGCCTGCAGGCAGCAGCTCAGCACTCTGTTTAGACCACATCAAACTGGCACATAAAGGGTTAATTTCCCAGGCCCACGGATTACCCTACACCTTGGTTCTTCAGCTCCTCTGAACAGTCTTTCCTTATAAAGAAACTGAGAAGAATAGCAAAAGGATGAGTAAACTGTTTTGCACAAAACTAATAAAAACTTTTCAGAGGGATTTTAATTGAGTGCTGCATTTAATTAGCTTTTCCCATGCTTTCAGCTTTGCTCTCTGGATTTACAAGGCTGAGTGCAGTGAGGGCAGGTAAGGCAGTATGTGTAACCTGTGCCACTGCTTCCCAGCAGCTCTGCACACTGGCTCCAGTCAGCCACCCCCATTGCTGCCTACTTTCCTGCTGGGGAGGCCCTTGAACATCTGCTTTTGCAAGCATTGGATCCCAGTGGTTGACATTTGCAGGTTCTTATTTCATTAGATTGATGAAAGATCTTCAGTAAAAAGAAGTCAACAGTGAGCATGGTCCTCACGCCTGTGGTGATAGAAATGGCATTTCTGCTTCTCCTGCACACCATGTCAGGAAAAGCAGACAAACACAACAACAAGAAAGTAGGAAAACCTGCTCATCTGCAGTGAAAACATGTTATGTGTGGAAAATAAACTGGGCAATGGACACCTGGTGGTGCTTCAATAGAGCTGAATGACATGGGGACTGACTTCTCCATAAAGCTTTAAAATTGCAAAGTTGTTCCAGTTATGCCCTGGATCAAAACTTCCAAATTTTTATTGTTTCATGTCATAAACTAGTCAGTAGTCACTATCCTTAAACCAAGGCAATTTCTTCAGTGGATGGAGAAAGGGTTCTTTATTTCTTCTCCCTGTTCCCCCAAATGGTGGGGCTGTAATTTACTGTTTCAAGCATAGACCCTAAGTGAAGGAGGTGTGTAGATGAGGTAGAAATGGCTCTAGCTTAGGTAACATCACCCCCCTGGGACAGAAGCCACCTCTTTTGAGCACTTCTCCATGAGAACAATGGCTTTGGGGGCTGTTTTGCACCACCTGAGACAGCTGGTGTGGAGGAGAGTGCCTCCATGGCCAGGGAAGACTGATTGAGGCAAGTCTGGGGGTTCAGCTCAGTGCCACACAGGGATGCCCCAGCAATCAAGCCAGTTGCTAAAAGAAATCAAATTTAAAAGCAGATGGTTTAATTAGAGCACTAAGCTCCCTCGTTGTAATGCTATGTCTCGAGATAGTTTTACTGTTTTATTAACAAGCCTCTTGTACTTATTTCTTTCCTGTTACTCGACAGATGCTTTCATCAGGGTTATATAAAGTCCTGTTTTCATCCCTACTTTGTCTAGAAATAGATTAAAGAAAAGCTGAAATACAGATTAATAATTATATGCAGAGTGAAATATTAACCACATACATTTTTCAAGTAAAAAAAAATGCAATTTAAAGCCTTATTGCCCCACAGCACTATGTGCTTCTCTAGGAGTGGTTTCTTCAGGGAAGCAGCTGTTTTGCTGAGGCTGACAGGAGCTCTGTGCTGCTGGGGGAAAGGTGAAATGGCTCTCCTTGCACACAGAAATGGGAAAAACTCCTCAGAGAATTTCAGTGCTGCTGCTATCAAGTCAGAAAATTAGGCTGCAATTGGACAGGCCCCTGTGAATCTCTGTTCCTTTCCTACACACATTACTGAGCAGCCAGACTGAAATTATGTAGAAAGACACGAGCTCACCAAAATTCCTGGAATGAAGTTAGCCCTCCTCATTGCTGGGTTCAAGGATGCACTTGCAGGAAGCAGAAGCTTATCCATGGTGCTCCTGCATGCTTGCTTGGCTGTGTAGTCAGAAGGACCAACAGATGGACAGGTGTATCTTGAAAACAGCAATGTGCTTTCTCACAACCCAAACCACCTGAAGCACAAGCTCTCTTAAAGCAAACCATGGTCAGAGCAGCCACAAGACATAAACAGCACATAAACTGCTCTCAGTTGTTTAAATATTGGTTACAACCCTTCAACATTAAGGATTCCATCATGACCATAGCAACTCTGTAGGTGCCCCCACCTCATCAGTTGGTGTTACAAAAACTAAATTCATCCTTTAGCCTTTTATTCAGTGTAGAAAACATAGTAATGGTGGCATGTAGCTTAGCTCCATTTAAGATAAGTAAATGAATGTTATGTGAACAAGGCATCAAAGTTCTCATTACTGCAAATGGATGTCTACGGAAGGCTACTTGAATGCAGGCATTTGGCTGTCTAATTCTGGACCCAAATCCTGTCTTCTGTGGAAAAGATAAGAGATCTCCATATTTTATCCCATATCCATCTCCAATGCACCAGTGTCACAGCTCCCAGGCCTCCAGGAACACACTTTCTTCCTGCTTGTTCTACTACAATTGCCCAAAACTTTGCTGTAGCCACTGTGAGGCAAGATGTTGGGGATGGAGGGAAATTAGAAAAAGTCTGCTTAGAGTAATTTTAGAAGTTCCATCTTTCAGTGAAAAAACTTCATTTCAGCACAAAATGAAAGGCCAGTCAAAGCAAATTGGTCTCACAAGAACTTTGAAGGTCTCAGCTGTGCTTAAGGTTTTCTCCAAACCTGTATGTTTGCATTTTCTTTCTTTTTTGGCTGAAAATGCACTTAGTGCTAGTAATGTACTAACCTGGTTGTGCCTGATTCTTCATATCAAAAAAGAGCAGAACATCCTTGAATTGTTCTTCAGGGAAGGACAAGACAGGTCAGGGAATGGGACAATCTCAACATTTCCTAATAAGTTGCTTTTCACAAACTGCATTAAATAAACAATGAGCACTATATGTTGCAGGCTCTGTGGTTTAACTAAAATAGGCCATAACCCTCTGGAGTTTACAAGTGCTTTGTATGAACTAAAACAGTTTGGCTGGCATCTGCTTTTGCAGCAGATTTCCCATAGCATCCGGCTATTCCAGTTTATTCATAATTAAATCACAACAGAGACATCTGCTTTAAAAGTGAAAGTAAATCTTCCAAAGCAGTTACAGCTGCATGGTCTTGATACCTTTATTTTTTTTTAAAGCAATGGGACCATCTTCCTTTCAAAATGGCCTTTAATTAATCTCTTTCCTCCATCTACCTCTATAAATATTACCATTGTCCATGGTTTGTTACCACAGTAGATTACTGAACTAAAAACAACACAGAAGGACTTTTTAGATAAGATTACAGGGAATGCAGCTGTGGCAGCAAAGGAAGGAGCAGGAGTGGCACAGAGCTTAGCAGAAATGTCACTGACACGAGCAATGATAACCTTTAAAAATGTTTCCTATGAAGCAGAGATCAGGAAAGAATATAATCAGATCTTTACTGATATCAGGTAAGAACATAATCAGGCCTTTATTGATACCAGATAATACAAAAAACCCTCTTACACAGAAAATGCTTACTCAAGCTTTTCTGCTCAACTGGCATTTCATCTAGTTTAGGTGTTGGGAGGGAAGATTAATCAATGGAGCAAGTGACTCCTTTCATACTGGCCAGCTGTCTTCATAAAATGTTTTATAAATTATGGGAATACAAATAAACTCCTGTTCATCTGTGCTTTTGTAGTAAAACATCATCCCCTGTTTTTAATTGTTGCACTTCTGTTTCAAAGGAAGCCCAGATTTCTTTTATGTTTTCCTTTACCCTTTCATCAGGTGTCCTGATTATGACATTGTATTCTTGTGTTCACAAAACTACTTCTTTTGAGTTTGCAGCCAGTGTCTGAGAGGTGAATGGACTGGCTATAGGGATAAGAGAAGTCTCCCAAAACTTGTATTCCTACTAAAATTATTACAATAAATGATTTATCACCTCTAAGCAAAATATCTGCCAATAGAAAATACTTTTCTCAGATACTTAGAAAGGAAAATTGCATTTTCCCCATCAGGTGTCAAGTAATGTGGCAAAATGCTTTGGGTTTCTTCCTCCTCTTTTTAGCCAAACCCAAGTTTGGTCAATTCTCAGCAAAGCTGTATCACCCAGAAAATTTGTTTCCTCTCTGAAACAAAGCAGCAGCGTGCACATCTGTTCAAGCACAAACCTTGACATAGATAAACCCGAGAAGGTCAGTGGCAGATCCAGTGGCAGTGCTCAGGCAGACCTGAGCTCAGAGACGTTTTATGCAGCCTCCAGCCAACAGGAGGTTGTATCTGTCCCTTGTCCTGCCCCTGCTGTAGTGCCAGACTGGCGGTGTGCTCAGACTGGGTGTCCCTCCAAGACCAGGAAAGCCTTGTGGGTTGCAGAGGATAAGGATGGTGCTGGGATGGAGCCTTTGCAGGAAGCAGGATGGTGTCCCAAGGACGCGTTCAGGCTAATGACTTGTGACTGGGAAGACAAGGGAGACCAGGATGTGCTGTGAACCCAAAAAAACAGGGTGAGAAAAAACATGTTACAGGAGAAGCTTTATAGGGGACAAGACAGTGCTTGAGCTTACTTGAAGCTGAGGAGGGGAATCAAGACATAGGTAAGACATCAGAAAGCACATGAGACAAGCCAGCTGAAACTGGTATGAACCAGGTAATTCAAGGGGAATTCAAGATCTTTTGGGGAGTTGAGCCTTGTAAGGGCAGCTGTGCCTACGAAACCATATCATTAATGACATTTAATGCTGAGATTGCACATGTAGTGGCATCAGGCATTTGGAAATAAATGTAGCAAAACAGGGATAACCAGGTGGTTTGTTTGGGAGGAGACTGGGTGGAGGAAGGCAGGCAGGGGTGGTGAAAAGGAGAGCAGAAATTGGGGGTGAGGGGGAAGGAGAAGGTGGCAATGAACCATCCTGTGAACATCAGGAGGTGGGATATTCACTGGCAGGAGCATGGACACTACAGGCAGTGCTGAAGCTGATGGGCACATCTGAAGCCCACCAGGATGCTGAAGGAAACACCTTGGATGATCCACTGGGCTCCTCATCAGTTGAAAGGATTTGTGTGGGAGGTTAGAGCAGGGTGGAAGTGTACTACAGTGACACATGGAGTGGGAGGGCACAGGGAGGAGTGGCAGAGCTGGAACACCTTGGAAATTACCCAGGTGTGACCTGTCAATCTGTTAGAGTTTTCCATTACATTTGTCAGCCTCATAAAAAGGTAGATAAAACTGCAGTCATCCAATGGAAAAAATCACAGTGTTATCACCCATCCTAAATATAAAAATAATAAAATTCATATTGCCTACTCTAAAAATAAAGAAAATAAGTATTACATGAGGCTTTGAACATTGTTTTTGTTTATGAAAAAAAAATCTTCCAATGCAGGGGCAGGTAAGG
This sequence comes from Nicator chloris, assembly GCA_013400495.1. Classification (NCBI taxonomy): domain Eukaryota; kingdom Metazoa; phylum Chordata; class Aves; order Passeriformes; family Pycnonotidae; genus Nicator; species Nicator chloris. Next base: position 35,922 of record WAAE01006096.1, on the reverse strand, counting down.
TGAAATATTTGTTGACAGAGATATCCTTAACTTGGTTTTTCCTCTTTACAATGAATGATGACAAAACATGTATGGATTTAGAAAGTGACAGAGTAGTGCTCATCATTTATGAGCTGGGATATAAACAAATAATGCTGGACTGTTCCCTATTAACCAGCTGTTCTGGTTAATAGCCAAGCACTGTCATATCAAGAATGGAGCAGCCTCTGCAGCCTTGCACATCTTCATGGGCCTGGGAGTGCAAAACACGGAAGGGCTCTCATTGGGCTAAGCACTCAGAAACTCTCCAAGTGCATCCATAATCTGCTTACTGGCTAAGCTGGTTGGGAAGCAAGTGGCTGAGCCTCAGTTGACCTTGCCCAAGGGGTCATCTCAGTCCACACAAATTTCAGGGGGTCTCAGACTGCAAAGGCAGTGTGCTGGCCCTGCTCAAAATTATTCTTGCTGCATTAGAGATGTATGGTTGCCTTGTCTGCATGAGCATTTAGGAGAAATAAGGGTATGATAGCGATAATCTGCTCTAATTTGGAGAGTTTGACAAAATTGACAAAAGACAAAAAATGGTTGCAGGAAAAATCAAATGTCCATTTTTCAGCAGAACTAATAACACTAAATTCAGGTAAAGGCCAGGGATTTCTTTTCCATGGTGCTCATTGAATGTCCTAAAGCACAAATTTTCCTGTACATTATATTACATTTCGATTTGAAAAATGAATAAATAAACAAACAAATTTGTGAGTGTAAATTCTAAGAGATGGACTGGGTAGAGTGGACTGTATCTCTGTCTTGAAAATTCAGTGGGGTATGATGCATTTTCATACTTGTTCAAGTTATGTTTAAAAATATTCATTATATAACCTTTTGTTTCCTCAACTTAAATATTTATCTATACTTCTGACAAAAGCACTAATAGTGACCATTTACTTGGTGTATTATTGGGTCTTTTATAGTTCCTTTTCCCTTCAAGGAGGCAGCCACAATCAATCCCAGATATTTCTAAGGTCTGGTTTTACTGGAAAAGATCAAGGCAAAGAAGGTATTAAGGACACTGGTTTTTTTCATCACCTTGCAGAGATGGAGGGGTGTCTGACCGGTCTGTAATTCTCTGAATCCTCCTTCTTACCCTGCTTGAAGACAACATTCACATTTGTTTTCTTCTAGTCCTCAGGATTCTCTCCCAATTGCCTTCCAAAGATGATCAGGATTGACCTTACAATGACACTGGCCAGTGCCCTCAGTGGTCATGGGTCCATCACCAGGTCCCATGGTGTGTGTGTGCCCAGTGCCTTGAAATGACACCTAACCTGGTCTCCCTGGCTTTATACCTTCCCACTGGCCCTGGGAACCTAGGATTCCTGAAGACTGATTTTACTCATAAAGACCAAGGAAAGAAGGCATCAATCTTGGTTTTTCCCATTTCCTCTGTCACCAGCTCTCCCGTACAATTCCTCAGCAGGCCCATATATCTCCTTCCTTTCTTTTTCTGGTGATACAGCTGAAGAAGCCTGTTGCATTATATCCCTCACTGGATTCAGTTTTGGAGAGTTTTAACTGTCCATGTCTCTTTCCACCTGTGCTGTGACTTTTCTCCCCTGGTTTTGAAGTGGTATTGTCCCTGCAAGTAAAGTAAAAAGTGAAATAAAACTAAACATTCTAGCATTTATATTTCTTATCATTTTCTGCAGGGAAAACCCATTATTACCGAGCCATGAATTTCACACCTGTAGGAGATCAGCAGAATGAGACAGTCAGCTATGTCAGTGTTGCAATGACCAGGCATGGGTGACCACCACACTTCTGTGCCTTGAAGGACCTTCTGGAGTTTTTTGCCATCTCGTAGAGTTTCCCACACAAAGCATTGCTGTTCACTGTGATGCTAGCTCGACAAATTCCCCCACACAATAGCCGTGGGCAGAGACCACCTGTTCCCCTCCATGGCTTTTCCATCCCCAGGCACTGCAGTTTGTTGGCACTGCAGGAGTGTTACTGTTCCTCATCTCTCCAGTCTCATTTGCAGTGTGGCCCTCAGTGAACAATGGCAGAATGGAAGTCAGAAAATGGACTGGAGAAAGGGAACAATGGTACAGAGTAGTAGCTCCTGATTTGAGCAGGACTAATTGATCCAGCTTTGCATGAAGCCAGTGTATGATGAAATTCTGATTTTGGATGTGAACTACTCTTCAGAGAGTGGAGAAGTTGCCACAAATGCTTTGAAGGATTGTTGTTTTCATCCTATTTGGTTTTTCTGATGTGTCTCTTATTTTTTCCTAAGAAAAAATAATGCTCTTGTGAAATGAAATCATACTCTTTTTCTCATTTTACATTAAAATGAGAAACCAGTATGTGTGGGTACCGGACAACAAGGACAAATTTCCCTTTGCTGGAATCCAGGAATGCCTCAGTTTGTTCAGGTACAAATGATTCACATTTGTACAAAAGCATATGGATTAGTTCTACTTATTCATTTATTTTGAACTATCTCCAGAGGTTGTTATTGATATTCTGGTTTCTATGTCCTGCCATAATAAATGAGCTTTTCCTTGCAGGCACCTCACAGTTCTTATTTATTTAGTGTTATTCATCTTAAATATCTACCGGAAAGATAGCTTTATACATCTGTGATTCTGGAAAATTTGAATTCTGATAATAGCTTCATTTCAATAATTTACTATTTCTATTCCAGAATTTAATGGCCAAAACTACACATATATATCCATTTTTATACCATATATAATTTATATTATTTACATACCGCTATATATATTATGTACAACATTATTTATATGTTTATGTTTTCACTTACCTTCTAGATTCAATCAGACTATTTACTAGATTTGTATTTCTGGCATGATTTTAGTATCTTGTATTTCTATGTTTCACTTTCCTGGCATCGAGAGGAAAAGCAACAGAAAAAGAAAATCAGATATTTAGAATCATACAAAAATTTTGGTTGGGAAAGACCTATATGATCATCCAGTCCATTTATCCATTTATCCATTTATCCAGCACTACCAAGTCCACCATTAAACTATGTCCTGAGCTGCCAGAGATGCACAGCTTCTAAATGCCTTCTGGGATGGTGAGTGTGACACTTCACTGGGCAGCTGTTCCAATGCTTGACAACCCTTTCAAATCATTTTTTTCCTGATATTCGATCTAACCTCCACTGGCACAGCTTGAGTCCGTTTCATCTTGTCCTATTCCTTGTTACTTGGATAAGAGACTGACCCCCAGCTGGCTACAACCTCCTTTCAGGGAATTGTAGGGAGTAAGAAGGTCAGCCCTGAGCCTCCTTTTCTGCAGGCTAAACAACCCCATCTCCCTCAGCTGCTCCTCATAGGACTTGTGCTCCAGACCCTTCACAGCTCCATTGTCCTTCTCTGGACTCGCTCCAGCCCCTCAATGTCTTTCCTGGAATAAGGGGCCCAGAAGAGGACACAGGATTTGAGGTGTGGCCTCATCAGTGCCAGGGGGAAACAATCACTGCCCTGCTCCTGCTGGCCACACTATTGCTGATACAGCCCAGGATGTCATTGGCCACCTGGGCACATTGGCCAGGAAAGGAGAGAGCCCAGCAAGCAAGTCCATGTAAAAAGGCAATTAGATGGGAGGAACAAGGACAAATGAGAAAGAGTAATTCCCTTTCTCTTTGTCAGTGTCTTTTAGACATTTGTTATTTGTATCCTCTTACACTTATTTTCATTTTTGGGTAATTCATGGAGACCTGTGCTCTTGCTGGGTCACTCTTCTCTTCCTCCTCTGAGAGATTATTCCTACAAAGCATTTTCCATTTTCCAAGTGCACTCATCATTTATAATTACACCTTTGAAATATTAAATTCAGTTATCTTTACAGTCCTACCTTCTATTTCTTGTCAAATAGCTCAAAAAGTCACTCCTCAGGCTGTATCTATGTCACTCTATTCTTCTAATCCATTTGGCATGATTTTCTGTTGACTGCCATGGCCAAAGCAGCATGAAAGTAAGCTGTGTGATTGAAAGGTATCTTCTATAAAAGCCGGGGATACAACCTGCTCTCAGCATTTCACTGAGAGCACTGCCCCATTAGCATGTGTTATGTCTGCTGGAAAACAGTCAGATTGCTTCGCAGGGTGTTCCTGCAAGGGTTTTTTCTGCTAAGTCACAAAGAAATGGCAAAGCTGGAACCTGATTTTCCTTGAAAGGCAACAACCATCTTGTAAAGTATCTTATTTCTGAGATAGTTAGAAAAAAGGGAAAGTTTACTCCATAGTGCCTATTTCAATACTTATTTTTATTCCAGATGCTGTTATTTCAGCTTATTTACCAGCAATCCACTTTAAATGAGGCAATTCTGAATTTCATTTCACTGTAAATTTAGATGCACTTTTTGAATTCTCGTGTTTTCTTTTGCTTTTCTAGTGAGAGAAACAAAAGGAAGATTTGAGAATTTTAGAGGAGCTTTCATTGTCTTTTGCCTGGAAGACTTGTAGCTAAATCTGGCTGTCCTTATCAACCCAGCTAAAGCAAGTTTTTCCATCTTCAGTTACAATAATACAATATCCTCAGTGCAGAGCCCAGTTTTTTTCTCTTTCTTTTGGATAAATTTCGCAACTCAACTGTAGTTTTTCAAATTGCAGATAAATGGAATAAATCACAGTTGATACAGGGCCACCTTTGGAAAGCAGGGCAGTGGCACATACAATTTTCTTTGCATGATAAATGTTCTTTGCTGTTTATGTGAAGAGTGGCAAATCAAGTAATTGCCAACCATCTAGCTAAAGAGGAGACAGAGGGTATGATACCTTAGATGTGCAGCTGAGGCACTGAGGATGTGTGTTTCACCTCCTCATTAAATAACCACTGGAGGTAAGATGTGTGCCACCACGCAAGTTTGGCCCTGAGAGATAATTTGGGACATGTTCTGGTTCAAGCAGAGTTTTACCAAAAAGTCAGTATACCTATGGGTTTCAGGTCCTTTTCATTCATAAGGAGAACCAAGCACAGGAAAAGGTGGTTTCCTCTGCAACCCTTCTGCGGTGGGGTTTTGCAGAGGCTTCAAGCAGCTGGTGTTCTCCAAAATGCCTCTGAGCCAGGCCTAGCAGGTGAAATAGCAAGTGAATTCCCCATCTGCCAAGGCAATGGGTGTCTGGGAGCTTCTCCAGCCTCAGCCAGGAACACACCTGAAGTGTTGCTAAGAGTTATTAGCAGAGACAAAGGTACAGACATCAGAGTGTCTCAAATCAGGTGGCAGAGCCATGTGCACAAGTGTCTCAGGAAATCTGTATCTGTTGGAAGTTAGGCAGTGTTTATGAGAGTCCTTACAAACAACAAACTCAACCAAACTGAAAGTTACATTTTTTTGCACCATACTTACTCATGCTCTCTTGAAAATTATATATCTTATATCTGTAGTTGTGGGGCTGTGGGTGATAGGGGTCACTCTCTTACTTTCTTCCTCACTTCTCTCTCTCATTTGTAAAATTTATTCTGTCAGGCTATAATGATAAGAAAGGCCTATTCAGGAGTTCTGAGCCTCCTAGTATTCAAACCCTTCTTTTTTCCTCCTCCATCCCTGCAGTAGGCATTACTGGCAGAAATGTCTATGAAGTGTGGAGGAATCCCTGGGCAGCAGAGGATGATCCTTCTAGTGTCTCTACAAGTCACATCAACAACATAGTTAATTTTTTCTAGGCCACATGATGGGTTAGAGAGAACAATCTGTTTCAGAGAGATTATTGAAGAGTAAGGCTTTGGCTATGCATTTGCATACTCCTGAAAAGTGCTGGCAGTGATAGTTCTGTCCTTTGTAACTCTGTAATCTCCTTTTATTGCCTACCGTCAGCAGCTTTGTCAAACATGGTGAGGTAGAGTCCTTTGCATATGGACATTACATATAAAGCTCTTAATTAAGAACATTTTTGATACAAAAAATATAATCTAAACTGAGAATGAAAACAAAGAAAACCCAGCCAACCTTCTCGTAGAAAATCTGAAGTGTTGAATGACATGAAAAAAACAACTAGTCTGAAACTACTTTTTGTTTCTATAATGGCGAGCTTCATGATAAAGTGGATTTTGAAAATCTTTGGGTTGGAAATTGCAGCAGATCCATGACAAACTCCACTTCAGTATTGGTAATGGTTCCCTGGAAAATCTCTGGAGGGCTGATGCAGCAAAGGGAGGCTCAGGTCCTGTCCTCTCTTCAGGTATGTGGTAGCATCACCAGCACATCCGTGTGCTGTCTGAAGGGGGCAGTGGGTCAGGCTCTGCACAGCCCCGTTGGTTCAAGGGGAATGTGACATGATGCAGTTTTAAAAAGCAGGTATGTTGCCTGGTAGTGGAGGGTTTTCAACCTCCTCTGAGAAGTGAGCAGGGGAACAAAGGTGTGCTCAAAATGGAGACGAGGCATCACTCACTGCTATTTTTACTTACATCATTACCAGCCTGCCTTGCTCATCCTGATGAGTTGTGCTGAGTCCTTTGAATTAGTGGGAGACTCAGTGGCACAGAAGGCATGATAAGTTGTAGAGCAAGTGCCTCTAAGTGTCACTGTCTAGAGCAGTGTAGTGGTGTTAAGGGCTGTTTTATTCTGACACGAATTTCAGAACAACAGTCCACTGTTCCTGAGCATTATTGGAAATCTAAATAATTCCAAGTGATTTGTGTTAGCGGTCTGGTTTTGTGTGATAGTCAGGTATCTGTCAAACTTTGTTCTCTACTTATGCGAACAATGAGTTAGAATGGCAGAGAAAGAATCCCTGATGGGGCTCTCATCTCTCCTGGGACTTCCCGAATGGAGTTATTCAAGCACAGACTACATGGGCATAAGAATAAGTGATGCAAACTGGCTATGAATAAACTTACACTGCTTTCTAACCATGTGTGACTTAAATGCTGGCATAACTTCCAGCTGAATGCAGAAACACATCTGCTTTCAAAGAGGAATTTTAAAAATGTAGGGGGTGGGATGAGATAAGGTAAGTAGGTACATCAGCTGCCCTACTTGCAATGACATAATGCGTTGAAATTGATTTTTCTTGCAATAGTCTGAGTCATAATGTAAAGAAGACGTCCCACAGTTCCCTGATGGACACATTCTGTGTCAGCGATCCCTAAAGCAGAGCAGCATGTGCCTTGGTGGGGAGCTTCACTCTCACCAATGTCCAAGGAATAAGGTATTTTTTAGGGATGAACCTGTTTTAGGTTGAACTGGGGAAGTCAGGGTTTTAAAACCATGCTTCTCTGTGTTGGGTGAACACCTGTGTCTTCTGTTTGGCTCAGCAGAGAGGTTCTGAGACAGTTTCTTGGGTTTGTAGGATCTTGAAGACAAGGCAGGTGGGGAAATAGCTGGTTTGAAAATCCTTCCATTGGTGAGATGTGACATAAAGCTCTGGGTAGCACAGTGGCATCAGGCTCTTTGTAGCTGTGCATGAGTCCCAAGAGAAAACACATTCACCATGGGGAAGCTGGGATAGTGGTGGCTGGGATACTGCCCGTGCCAAATGTGGTGGGGACAGGAGGTTGGGCACCTCTTCTTTGGGGGTTACATCTGCTGCACAGTGCTACATTCAAACAGCTTTTGGAAAGGAGATTTTTTTATTATCTCACATAATTGCTCCAGGAAAAGGTCTTTCTTTCACCTGCTGGCTGCTCTTCTGCTGACTACTTTGGAAGAGCATCATCTGAATAATAAAGACATCTGAGTATCGCAAATCAAAACAATGTCAGTATTTGAGGACTGGAGATAGTAGTCAGGCTTTATGCTTGGACCTTGTTCAACAAGCCCCTGGGGTTGTTTGCTGTAACAGTGTGAAAACATAAGTGTATGTATGGTTTTTTAGTATGTTTCAAAGGTGGAATAAATAAGATGTAATCGTATTTCCTTTATGTGCTTTTAAAGGCCCTAATCCCAGAAGGAATAAAAGAAATTATCTGGTGGATTAATGTAAACACTTCTTTATACACTCAGAGTTTTTATGTTTGGGCCAAAATATTTATGTTTTCCGTCAGCAGAAAAACACATAACAGATATCTGCCTAATATTAATCATCTTTATGTTAAGAACATTGTTCATTTACAGTTACTGAGTACATATTGTGTGATTAGGCTATTTTAAAACGTGATGAATGGGAATTTTACCTCTGTTCTGCCAATGAGGCAATTTTTATACTCAGATGATATTTACATTATAAATAGCACAAGCTGACTGCATTAATGCTAATAGAATCATTTGTTATTGCCCTCTCAGCACTCCTCCTGAAAGCTGGCTTCATTGGATTTAAATCCAGCCAGCACTTTTGCTGAGAAGGTATTTATGTGCCTTTAACATCCACTCCATGCTGGCACTGAGGTGCCAGTGGGATGCTGTGTCCCCTCGCATGTGAGATTCACATAGAAACAAATCAGTGTTCTTTCATGACTTCAATTAGAGTACTTCTCTCTTCCTCCCCTCTCTGATTTGAAATGTGATTTTCACATTGAACTTCTAAATAAATCTCAGAGCCACCTGTATGATATTTCCTTGACTATTTTAGATATCCAGATTTCTATGATTTACCTCAAATCAGGACATCTGGCTCACTTCAGTCACAACATTTTTCTTTCCCCCCACTTCTTCATACCAACAGTATTTCCAAGGGAGAACTCGTAGTCTAATAAAATGCTACAGTAGTTAGACAAAGGCTGCTGGGTAATAGTGCAAAGTATGCTGCTGGCATGATTAACTCACTGTGAGCTCTCATCACAGAAATACATTTCTATGCTGAAATTCACTTCCCCACTCAGCCCCTTCAGCAAACAAAACACTACTTACAGGATGAAGGCTGAAATTACCCTCTCTCGTATAAGACTCCAACAGTGCTGAAGGCTGTGTGACAGCCCTGATGTGAATGGGAATACAGAGAATCCCAGTGCCAGATCTTGCTGTGGACCTCCAGCACCATCTGGCACTGTCCCCTGGCTCATGGGGAGTGGGAGGTTGCAGCTTTATCTCAGCATGCTTTGTTTTACTTCTCCTTGGGTAGTTCCATCACACACACTCACACAGACCCACGTGCAGAGGGAGCTGCATTAAAAGCACTCCAAGGAGATGCAGCGTTCCCTCTGGGGCAGCGCTGCCACCTGTGCCAGACCCTCCATGCTCCTGCTTGGATTTCCCACTGGGCTGCTGCCCGGTTCTGAACTGAGGAAGCACCAGCCCTGCTTTGGGGCCAAGCTGCTCCATATTTTATTTTTCCTTGCTGTTGAACTTGTGGCTCCAGGCCTTATTTACGGCATGCCAGCCAAGCCCTGTTCTCGAATGCTAATTTCCTAATACTTTTTCCTGTGGCATTCCTTACCCCATAGTGTGCCTCATTCACAAACATTAATTAACTTATCTTCACAACGCGCCTGCAGCAGCAGAGAGGCACTGATGGCCTTGCTTCCAGCCTCTCTGAGGCACAGAGTGTTCCAGCATCCTACCGAGGGCTGGCCTGAAGCAAGCTCGCTGTAAGGGCAGGAGAGAGGGGGAATCTTGCTCAAGGGTGTATGTATTTAAGAGCCCCCCATGAACCCCTCAGGTAGTGACAAAGTCCTGCCCTACCTGAAGGCAGAAGGAGATGCTCTAGCTGGGTATTATTCCCTGTCCTTTCTGACATCCAAGGCGCTGGACTGGGACCACAGCTTCTGGTACCTGGGGTTCAGTATCTCAGTGAAACAAAAGGGGACGTCTCCATCCTCCTTGTAAATCCTGCAGCCTGCTCAGAAGCATAAGCACAGTGAACTAGATTTTTGGTGGCAGAAGATGCCTTCTCCATTGCCTGGAATGAAACCCCAAACAACAGAGCAAAAGCAAAACTACAGAGAGCTGAGATCCTAACTTTCTGTTTTCAAGTATTCTGCTTTATTAATTAGTAGAGAAGTAAATATGAAGCAACCAGTAGTCACAAAGGAGCCTGTTCAGACCACAGAAGATAGCAATGGGTGGTATAGACTCTATTGCCATATGCTACCCTACAGAGGGAGCAGGGGACGTTGGGTTAGACACCCAGGCAAGAGCTGTGTGACATGATCCCTTTGTCCCTGAACTGCAGAGATCAAGGTGTGTCCACTCTGGGTTTTTGCAGGACTGATTCACTCAGTGCTTTGTGGTGTGGGAGATATGAAAATTTGACCTTTGTGGCACAGCAGACACCTTGATTATGGCATGATCTTATCAGAGACATGGTGCAAACCATCATCTCTCTGTAAAGAGAATATATGTGAGGAATGATGGGAGGGACACTGCAAATGGAAAACAACAACCCTGAAATTGGCAAAAGTGTGGTGGTGTGCTCCTGCTCTGTAATGCTGTGCTTACCAGAAATCCAGCCTTGCTTTATAGGTCCTCTCACATTTGGACTCCAGACACTTCACTGCTTTAAATATTTATTTCTATGTGCATAGATGCATAGTGACAGTCAGACTCCAATTATACATTCCTATTTAGAAACATACTATTTCCCAAAAGATGGCATTTGAAGTGTCTTGCTATAGTAATTGGTGGTTTGGTAATTTCAAGATTACAGATGTTACAATTATCACACATCATTTTTCTGCTAGTTGGAAAAAATATGTTTACTTTTGGGAGGAGAGAAAGGTGATTGACTTATTTATATATTTTGGCTTGTGATGCTGAGAAAAAGGGACATGCAATAACACAAAGTGTCCCATTTCACTTTTTCTGTCTTGTCTTAGGGTATGCATTAGCTGCCACTAACCAAAGGTCTCTTTTAGGTGTTTCAAAATTTCTCCCTCAATATAGTTTACATACAATCACCATACATTTCATAAACAGTATCTCGATAAAATGTCTTTTACTGTTATTTCTTTCTTAATTAAACTTGCCATTTTTCTCACACCAAATCAACTTGATGACTTTTGCAATTACATCTCTAACCTCGTTTGTACTGCAGGTAGAGTAAACTTGGAGGATTACTTTGTCGTAGAATCATGGAATGGTTTGAGTTGGAAGGAACCTTAAAGATCACCTAGTTCTACCTCCCTGCTGTGGGCAGTGATGCCTTTCACTAGACCAGGTTGTTCAAAACCTCATACAACCTGGCCTTGAACACTTCCAGGGATGGGGCATCTGCAGCTTCTTTGTGCAGCCTGTTCCAGTGCCTCACAACCCTCACAGTAAAGAATTTCTTCAGTATTTCAAATCTATATCTACCCTCTTTGAGCCTAAAGCCATTTTATCAAGCAGCATCTCTAATCTCTCTAATGTTATTTTTTAGCTCTGTTAGAGCAGCAGTAACAAAATACCCTTTAAGATGTTGTCTTTGTTCCTTAAATCATAGTATACAATAGAGCTGAGATGAGTCTACGTGGACCGTTATTCCATGCAATATTAGATTGCTCCGGGGGTAAGTTCTGAGCAATGAAATGTTCAAATAAATAAATTGCAGCCCACAAAATCCTCTTATCCTTCTACGGTGTTATTCTCTTCTAAACCTCAGCTGATTTCATGCTCACAACTGCAGTATCAAGATGTCTCCAAATCAATAATTAAAATGGGTTTTTTGCAGCTGTAGAACATGGTTTTTACTTTTTTTGCCACTTTACACTGTCTCACAATTACCTTCATCCCCCCTATGCCCACGGTTCATACAAAATCTCTCGAAATAAATTTTTCTGTAGTATGTACAATGTCGCTCATGAATCTGATGTCTCTAAACACTAAGGTACCTGCATCATCATTAAGGAAATACCTATGCATAAGCAGTCAGGCTATGACAGATTTTTTGAAGAGGCTACTGGAGGTTTCAAGTATGTCTTTAGAACAAATCCTTGGGATTTAAATAGAAATCTAGTACTTTATTTCAGTTCATTAATTTTAACTGTATTGCTAACCTCCATAATTTGTCCTTAAAGCTGTACATCAGAGAGGCTCATCTGTCCAAACATTTCAGCTGTGGTTTTGTTGCCCATTTTGTCACTGCCCAGCACGTACGGCAAATTTTAGAAGCTTAAAAATTAAGGTTCTTAGAGACAGTTGATACCAGCTCTTGTCATAAGACCCAACCAACTGTTTTGCAATAGTGCCAGTCCTTGACACTAATTCCGGATTGGTCCTGGAGGAGCTCCTTTCTGCAGCCTGCAGTGAAGGTGTGGAGGTGTTCAAAAGAAATAAACAGATAAAATACAGCACCAGAGCATTAAAAAAGGTCTCCCAGCCTCCCTCCCTTAGCTTTGAAGGTGATGTGAGCTTGCTGTTGTAATTGTGGAAATGCAGGTGCAAGTGGACAGGTGTACATGTTCCCACATCACTCCTGTGGGAAATTGGGAGCATTTTCCAGCAATTTCAAGATCCAGTAGCTCTTGTCTGTCAGTCCATCCTATCATTGGCTCTGTGGGAGGAAGACTACAACATCACAGCTGGGACCCATGGTACTGTTCAGTTCATCATGGGAGGGTGTCCTGGTTTTGGTGAGAAGAAGCTGTCCCAAAGCTGCTCCTTTCCATAAGCACATCCCAAGTGTCTCTTTCAAGTGCCTCTAAATCGAGCTGGAGGTTACAGCTGAGAAAACTTCTAACGTGGACTTTTGTGGGTTGTAATCAATGTCCAGGATCACTCAGGAAACAAGGGGGAGGATGAAGTGGTGAGGGCCAGCCCAAATCTTACAGCTAGTGGGAAAATGACAGCAGTACTTCTCCATCTGGGGCCGTACAGTGAGCCACGCTGAGGAATCGATCTGCCTAAGAGAATCCCTTAAAGAAGGTTCCCTTAAAGCCTATATCAGCATCATTTTATGGTCCCACAAAAGCTGCAGAGGCAACAGTGAGGAGGTAACATGGGGCTGGGATTGCTGGGAGAAAAGGCAGAGCAGGAGCCATCAAAAGGAACTTCTGTCAAGTTCAAGACAGCTGATGTTATTAGTAAGTAAATCAGCTGATAAGTTATGATAATCACGGACCTGAAATGTGCTTTCAGTAACCCTACACATCTATCTAGTATATGCTCAAGGGATTTGGCTGTACCCCCACGTCACCATCTGAGTGGTGCAACCAAGCCTGCCAAGCTGCATTGCACTGGGAAAGGATTTGGGATTACAGGTTACCAAGTTAAGAGGCAGCACATGAAAGGGAAGCTAACATTTATTCAGAGCCAACTTTAATTTGCCCAGAAAAGCACGGGTTTTAAGATCTTAACGCTCCTGAGTGTTTAATTTATTTAATACATTTTAAATGCTTGATGGTGAATTAAACATTCAAAGAATTTCCCTTCCTCATAGTGATGAGGGTCTGAGAGGAGATTAAAAGTTGGATTTGAGGCCATTGTTACGTAATTAGACTTGTCTGGCCTTTTGTTAGCCAGTGCAATTGCTCCTTTGCACCTGTCCATGCAGCATGATTTATAATTCTGCACAAAATACACACGTTTTCTTGTCTCCACATAATTGCTCAAATTTTTATTTGTCAAGTGTTGTAGATCACAAGCATTTTCAGTTCTGCACAGGCAGGCAAATGCTGCTTGAAATAACCCTCATCCTGCAATTCTTCCCTCAGGAGCTTATCCATGAACATTTTCAGTGTACCGATTAATGAGACCAAGCTTTCCCCTCGCACTCATCTGATTAAAATATTTAAAGGAATACTAGACAAATTCAAATTGTCTGGTAAGTACTGGGCATGCTCTTCTCTGTATCAGCTAATGCTTGTTCATCTTGATAAAAGATGGTGATGAAATCTCAATAAATCAGGAGTCTGCTACTGTCTGAGTCAGGAATGCTCTTCTCCAGTGAAGGGGACAAGCTTTACCAGATAGGTCTCAGGTCAGACCAAATATTATGAAACAAGCAATGAAATAGGCAGCAAAGCTATTATACTGTGCAAGCCAAAGAAGTATCGGTTGCAACAGGATTAAAAAATAATAATAATTGTGTCAGTCAAAATGGTCTAAAGTTCTGTAATTCAAATGGAGAATGGGAAGACCCAATATGAGAATTCCAGGGTTGGATATGAAACCCTGCTAACCCCACCTCATTTTGTGTGATAAGCATGGCAGACACTTGGTAATGGGATATCATAACAGGCATCAGGAGCTCCCCATTCCAGCTGCTCCTATGTGTATCACACAGATTCTTCTTGACAAAGTCAATGGCCTCTCTTCATCTGCTCATCATTTTTGATACCAGCTGCACTCTTAAACCCAGGACTAATCTATTTATTCCTAGGAGTGTTATAAAATTCATGAGGGTGCAAAGTAAGCTGCATCCAAATGTACCACTCAGGCTAATAGTTAATAAAGAAAAACATTTCCTCTACAACCGTTATTTAGGAAGTCTAATATTTATATATATGAGTATGAAATCAATAGGCAGATATGTCTGCTATGCTCAGGACATGTAAGCAGGGAGGGATTGAATACAGTGACTTCTGTTGAAAATACGTCTCCCACAAATACATATCAATATACTGACTTTAAAAAAATGGATGTGCCTCTTCATCCTCTACAACATTTGTCCTCTTGAAAGCCTGTGAATCACCATCCCTTTGTGAGGCTGTGGAATGCTGTCAGTGACCTTTTGGAAATGGGTAAGAGGAAGGCTGGTTTCTGAGTTTACAGAGGCAAACTGGAGCTGAAGCACAACTGCGGATCCTGCCAGCAGCACCCATGTCATGTCCCAGGTTACAGAAACAACCAGGAACTTCCTGAAGCCAGAAGCACCTCCTTGGCAGAAAGTAAACTGCTTGGCAAGCCTTCCTCTGCTGCATTTGCAAGCAGATTGCACAGCTTTGCCCCAGTCCTGGAAAGCTTTCTGCAAGGATGGGCTGAGTCTGAGGGTGGGTTCCAGCTGCTTTGCAGCAGCCAAGCCAAAAGAAATGAGGCTAGAGAAGCAAGTGGTTCAAAGAGCAAGAAGTAGACTTTCTTATTGGAAAGGTCTTCATTTATTTTTAATATGTATGTATATATTCAGCACCTCTCTCTAGTAAGAAAAGGTACTGTGAGGTCTAAGAAGAGCTTTCAAGACAACCTTCCCTTGGTTTTCCTGCTAAGAGAGAAAAGTGGCATAAGAGAAGAAATGCTGATTAGAGGTGTTTCTGATGGAGTCAGTGGTGATTGGAAGTGGGATGCAGCTGTTTGATCACAACATCATTACTCTCTATCAAGAGAAAACCCTGGTACAAGACAATATTGACCAAGGAGGGAAAGTTTAGAGCTCTGCTGATGAATGCTGAGTGAGAATGCGACAAGCTGCTTGGAGATCCCCATGGAAGGAGCCTCATGAGGTGCCAGTGACATCCAGGTCTTGATACACGCCTCTGAGGGCAGCTTTTCTCCCTGTAGAGATGTCCCCTCTGCAGTGGGTCCTGGCATCTGGGGGCAGGAGGAGGTGGCAGGGAAGACCATTGAAAATGTGGGGTTTGATCACAGCTATTTGAATATGAAGGTGAAGGTATTAATGGTCCTGCCAGGTTTGGGAGCTTGATGTGTGAACCTCTACCCCGTTACTGTGACTAAAGGGACACTGAGCCTTTGCCATCTGCTGGCTGTCTGAGCTCCCCTGCAGCACCTCAGGCTGCCCTGGGTGGGCACGTGCGCTTTCCACGCTGCCCATCCAATCCAGGTGGGTGGGAGGAGGAGAAGGGAAGGGAGAAGGAAGATGAGAAGGCCAGAGGAGATTCCTGGGGGAGGAAGTGCAGGGCAGACAATGGAGCAATATAGTCACAAAGGAGCAGGCAACCAAGCCACATGCATGCAAAATGCCTGGAGCACCTCCTGTCCTCCCAGGTCAGGAGAGGCTGCTCTGAGTAATGATTTCACCAGCATGTGAGAGACATGCTAAAGAAGTTTCTCTTTAATCCACAAGTGAGGCACAAATACTTTCTGATGGCAAACAATATTAAAATTGTTGATTTTTACAGAAAAAAAAATAACATCCATTAATCAAACAAACGGCACTCTCAGGAATGGAGCAGTCTGGGGCTGCAGATTAATGGCAGGAGTTGTCTATTCCCCCTATATCTTTCAGCATTTCAAAATGAACATAATACCCAGTTTTATTATTTGCAAACCCTTTAGGTTGGACTTGAAATGCAATTAAAATAGCACTTGAGAGAGTCATACATTTTAATTAATGGCTTGCATTTCTGAGAAGTTGGAAAACAAAGAGAGCATTGCCCACTAGGAATGAGTAAATCAAGACAGATGCGTTCCTGGGTGTCCATACATCAACATGATGACATAATCTAGTAAAGCAAGAAACCCATCTCTGCTGTAATATCACTTGTTTTGCTTCAAAAATTTAGCGCAATGGGTGCGTATGATAAGATGGGTGCCAGTTCAACAGCCTCAGGTTTTAAAATCAGGACAAAATCTATCTAAGGGAATGCTTTTCCAGTGCTGCAGGGTTCCAAACCCAAGAGGAGTTCCCATGAGATTCAGCCTGCCCAACTCCCCTCCCCACTGTGCTGCTTCTCTGCTTTGTTTCCAGATCCTGGAGCTCTGGCCCTGAACTGCCAAATTGGTGGCTAAGATGTAGCAATCCCAGGTGTGGGTGACACCTAAGAGTGGTGTGAAAAAGGTGTGAGCACCATGGAATAAAGTCTGGGATTTGCTCCAGCTCAACACACTTGTTCTCCCCCAAAAGCAAGGACATTGCCAGGAAATGTCTTGGCTAATCCCTGCTGCTCCCAATGGCATTGCTCCCGTGGACAGCTTGGATGAGTGGTTCTCTTTTTGTATATATACAGTGTGTATGTGTAAATATATATGTATATATTTATGCCAAAGACTGGTGCCAGACATGTTTTAGGCACAGATCTAGATTTTCCTAAGTATTTTACATGGTGATCATCTTGTACATAACATTTACTGGGAAACATATTGAAACACTGGAAAACAAGCAATGCTATTACATTTTGCTAAATAAAGAGTAAAATGGGAAGTGATTCACTTAGTATAAGTTGCAGAGACTGTCAAGAGTTTGTATATCCACCCACAGATCACATACCAATTATGATTTTGGCTAAGGATCAGGGCCTATGTAGAAGAGATTTCATTAGCTTTTTACAGGGGGAAAACAAAATTGAAGCAAACAAAAAAAGGTGACACATGTATTAGTAAAAGCAGAAATGGAAATAAGAGACAGGAAAAATGCAAACCTATTGGCCATTTAAAAATGCATTTAGAGACCTCAAAAGTACAGAGCGCAGAGTTAAAAATTTGAAAAGAGCAGCTTTTTTTTAGGTAAATCTGTCTTTCCTGAACTAGGGAAACTCCAGGAAAAACTAGCAAGAGGAAGGTACTTATAAAACAAGTCAAAAGAGAAAATTGGCTGTTGTCAGTATGAGATAATGAGCCTTCACAGAAATCTGTTGAGCTGTCCTGTCCCCTTTTTCATCTCTCTGTGAATCCGCCTTTTTTGGACAAAATGTGGGCAATCTATAGGACTATAATCCAACAGCAGGCTCTGATCTAGGCATCTTCAGCAAAACACAGAAAGGACTGGGACAGAGAAATGAGAAAATGCCACTTCATGAGTCAGTAATACTCCTGTATTCAAATGCTTTAGACAGTTTTGGTCACCTAATCTTTAAGCACGTGCTTGAAACTGATGGTCTTCAGAGAAGGGTCAGCAAACAAATGAACACAGGGGAAATCCCTTCTTACTTCTACCTTGAGGTAGAAGTAGCTGGAGGCTTTCCATTCACCTTGAAAGAACAGTCCAGCTTTCAACACCAGTTCTGTGTCATGGAGACCCGGCAGAGCACAAACTGACCTTTCTTCCACCTTTGCAGAAGTATGTCCTCCCCTGAGCAACCTCCCAAGAGAGACACCAACACAGAGCAGCCAGCTGCCACAGCCAGGGACAAAAAGGGATTTAAACACTTGTGCAGCCTTTGGTAAGATTGTGCGCTGGTAGAAACCATCTCAGAGAAGAAACTACAATGCGCTGGATATGAGGAAATATCCAAAAGCTACCAAGAACACCCAAATGTTCACAGAATCATGGAATGTGCTGAGTTGGAAGGGACCCACAAGGATCCCTGAGTCCAACTCCTGGCCCTGCACCATCCCCAAGAGTCACACCATGTACCCAAATGTATTGTCCCAATACTTCTTGGGCTCTGTCAGGCTTGGTGCTGTGACCACTTCCCTGGGGATCCTTTTCCAGTGCTCAATCACCCTCTGTGGGAAGAACCTCATGCAACCTAAACGTCCCCTGACACGACTTCATGACATTCCCTTAGGTCCTGTCACTGGTCACCACAGAGATCAGTGTCTGCCCTTATGTTATATCCATTGTTTGATATGTATGGATTTTATGGTGGGCAAATATCGACTATCTGTTTCTCTCCTTAACCCTGAAGCTAAAAAAATCAAGTTTTTGTTTGTGTTTTGTTTGTTGTCTTCATTTATTCCCCTCTTGGAAGTGCCCAGACAGTAATTTGCCAATGNCCAAGAGTCACACCATGTACCCAAATGTATTGTCCCAATACTTCTTGGGCTCTGTCAGGCTTGGTGCTGTGACCACTTCCCTGGGGATCCTTTTCCAGTGCTCAATCACCCTCTGTGGGAAGAACCTCATGCAACCTAAACGTCCCCTGACACGACTTCATGACATTCCCTTAGGTCCTGTCACTGGTCACCACAGAGATCAGTGTCTGCCCTTATGTTATATCCATTGTTTGATATGTATGGATTTTATGGTGGGCAAATATCAACTATCTGTTTCTCTCCTTAACCCTGAAGCTAAAAAATCAAGTTTTTGTTTGTGTTTTGTTTGTTGTCTTCATTTATTCCCCTCTTGGAAGTGCCCAGACAGTAATTTGCCAATGTTGGCTGATGGGACAATTGACTCTTCCTGTGGCCATTGCTTCTCCAGTTCTCTCACACCATATTACTGAGCAGTCCAGGGCTGTCAGCCTGTTTATCACAAATGTCTACAATGATGTGGCAGAGGGGCTGTGGGCAGGCATAAGCATCCCTCTGCCTCATCTACAGGTC
Organism: Nicator chloris; assembly: GCA_013400495.1. Classification (NCBI taxonomy): domain Eukaryota; kingdom Metazoa; phylum Chordata; class Aves; order Passeriformes; family Pycnonotidae; genus Nicator; species Nicator chloris. Next base: position 16,965 of record WAAE01006096.1, on the reverse strand, counting down.
TTGACTAGTCAGGAGTTGGAGACCTGTCCCAAGGAAGTTGTTGGCACCTATATTTCTAGGAGGGGAGTTATATGTGCATTTGTTGGGGGCACTGGAGACAAAGTAAAAAGAGATTTATACAGCCTGCCTTCTATCCTCTCTGCCTTTTCATTAAACATGGTTGGAAAATATTTCCCAAGTGGAAAATACTTTTTTCTATATATTTTTTTTCCTCAGCATTTAATAGCTCTTTAAAATTGTGTCACTAAGGCTTTTTAGCAATTGGCAGTAAGATGTGTACACTTCATGAGCCATGATTTATGCCTGAGATCAGAAAAGGGTGGGTGTCTGTTAATCCACACCTGTCCATTCACTGGGGAAGCAGCAAAGATTAAGTACTTTGTCTTCTGGGAAGTCTCCTCGAACGCGCAGATTTCCTCCTACCAGAATCTAAGCAGAAAACAAAATATTGTATTGTCACTCAGAGTTGTGCAGCAAAGCCCAAACAGGGCCCTCACCAGCCCCATTTCATTTTCTGAGGCATCAAAAAGCCGGAAGGGGGGAGATGCACATGAAAGGCGACTAATGCTGAAGCAAAAGGACCTAATTAGAGTGAAGGCAGGGAATCTGCATGAAACAAAAAGACACCGTGTAATTACTAAAATAACTAATATGTTGCTTTATAAGCCATGACAAGCCACTCAGAGTTATTCTGTATTCTGAACTTTGATTGACTCACATAGTTGTGTCTTTATTGCCAATTTTTATAGCAAGACAAAGCAAATTCAGTCATCTGAGCCTCCATATCTCCGTACAATCGTTGATGCCAAGGAGAGAATCCTCTTCTCTATTGATCGAAGACTGAAGGTGAACTTGAATTTCCAAGAACTTGAGACAGAATCTGAATGAGAATTTCCAATGAAAATGGCATTTTCATACTTTGGAACAAGTATCCAGGGTGACATACAGATTAGATAGCTTCTTTTGTTATCTGTCCATACTGCTGTGGGCATCAGACCTGACAGTGTTCCACCTTAGAGCACCATCCCACTGACCACCTTCTGGATGTTCACTGGTTTTGCCCTGCCTGTTCAGCAGGTAAAAATCATCCAGAGGCGTAACTGGTAAAGAAATGGCAAGTACACACAGCCAGTGTGCTAGAGAAAAGGGGAAATTTCATTGTCCTGCACTAAAAATAGGTAAAATCTGTTCACCCACATTTACTCTTGACCACACCTTTGCTTTATCCCTGAGTTTTGAATATGATCTGAAGGTGTATTTCAATAGAGTATTTGCAATGGGACATAATGGGGAGCAAGCTAAATACTGGGCGGGGGGGAGGATTTCCTGCTTGCTTCTTGTTAAGGAGGATTTCAGGGGTGCAGGCAAGCCTCCTGCATCCCACCAGGACCTTTGGGCTTGGTCCCCTTGACCCATGGCAGTGCATCAGCACTTCTTCAGCATTCTGCAGGCTAATGGTAAAGCAGCCAAGGCTGGGCTGTCCCCAGGAAATTTTGGGAAAAGAAGAAATAAAGGACGCCAGGAAGATTTAAGCAATGCCCTGGAGGACTGATCCATTGCTAGGGCAGAGGATCCCTTTTCAGGAACATGAATATTGGTAAAATCTGAGGTTTCCCTGTGGGAAAGTTCCAGGCCTGAACAGGTTAACTCAGAAAAAAAACATATTAGATCTTTTGAAATAGCATTGGTGGGCAGCTCTGCTCTGTGAAACAGAAAGAATACCCAGCACATGGCTGGATAATCCTGTGATATTTTGAAGAAATTGTGCCCCCTGCTGATTTAATTAGTTTTTTTTGCCTCAGCTCTAAACCTGGTGAGAACATTCAAACATACTGATTTAGCATTCAAGGTCAATAACTCAGATGTCCTGCTGGATAGTAAAAATCTTCTCTTTCAACACTGAAGTAAGATGCTTATTATTGATTTGTTGGAAGCAAAAGGCAAAGGATGAATGGCATATCCTTGCAGGGCCAGCATTCTGAGGCCATGCCTAGCATTTTACATGTCCTTTGTAGCATTTAATGGGGAAATAAAAGCCTGGAATAAAACAAGCATAAATTGGTGACATGGGGATTTGGTGGGTTTATAAAGGCTCTGTTTCGTGTCTTACTTGCATGGTAAAATGATCTCATTTTCTAGCAAAAAAGAACAATCATCAGCTACCCGTTTAAACTCATCATGACTGATTACCAAAAAAAAGTAGATCACTGTGGAATAGTAATCACTGCTGCTTTATGAGATGGGTGGTTATACCACAGTATCCCACATCAACTCTCTCAATGACCAGCAGCATGAAAAAATGCACTTTTTTTTCCCCGGAAACCTCATCTATGCCAAACCAACTTGCACAGAGATCACCCCAAATGCAGGTCAGACAGCAAAAGAAGGCAAGAAAGGGAGAAATCCCAGCAATGTGCTGTCACAGGTATGTGAATTGGGCTGCAGCCAGCCCGACATCCAGCACAGTGAGGCTGGATACGGGCTCACACTTCCCAGGAAAGGGCAACAAACCCGTTTCCCATTGCCCCATTTCCATCTGGCAGTTTGGAGCCACTGGAGCTGTGCTACAGATCTGGTCCTGGTGGACTTAAGCTCGTCCAACATTTCTTTCCTCTAAAATCCTACTTAGCGTGCTTTCCGGTGCTGCACTGTGCTCTGCTATTGTTAATGCAGCGATCAGGGACATTTTCTTTTGGCTTCCCTCTCCCAGCCGCTGGAGCGCAAACCTGTCTCCACTAGGAGGTCATTGAGTACCCTCTAGTGGATATTTCGGAAAACATATCCCAGCTCTTTACTGGCCCCTGGAGCCTTGGCAGCAGCTCTCTGGAAAGCCTTATGTTTATAGCTAAGGTGCACAGGGGATGGATTACAGCGAGCACAGCACAGGCAAACTGTTGCAAACCCTTACAAGGGCTCCTTCTCTTTAGTTAAATCAAACATGAAGGACAAACAAGATTGAAAATCAATACTTTGAGACAAACTGCTTGGGTTTTTTTTAATCTAGTAGATGTGTACAAGGCCAAAAATATCTGTAAGGAAAATCAATCTGCCAATAGCATTCAATTTCAGTTTTTGGAATAGCCTGAGATGGCAATGGGCCCCCGACCTACGGCATCCAAGGACAGGCTCCTGGGAGAAGCAAGAGTATATCCCTACAATTGGCCTCCTTACCCTTTAATAATTACCTTTTTTAATCATCTGGGGGTTTTTTTCCTAAATTAGGCAATGCATTTGCTTTTTGCTTCCCATGATCTGTATGTTATTATTAAGGGTTAACCTTCCCAAACAGCCTAAATCCCTCCCGGCTGCTCACTCACTCACACCCCCATCCTCAGAAAATGTGTGAAAAATGTCTTGTGTTGCAGGAAGGACAGGGAGTGTGGTAACTTGCCAGTTAGCATTGCAGGCAGACTAGACTCGATGGAGGTGGGCAGAAATATTTTAAGTTGTTGCCAATTAAAATAGATTCAGGTAGTGAGAAACAAAGATAAACATTAAAGTAATACTTTCCTCTCACACTTCTCACAGGCTCAGCTTCATCCCCAACTCTTCGACTTCCTTTTACCCCCAGGTTGCACAGGGAGATGGGGGAATGGAAGCTGGGGCCAGTCCATAACTGCTGCTCTTCCCTTCTCATGCTTTTCCCCTGCTCCAGCATGGGGTCCTCCCTGGGCTGCAGTTCTTCAGGATAAACCTTCTCTGCTGTGGATCCTCACAGTGCAGTGGATATGTGCTTCAGCTCCTGGAGTATCTCCTCGCCCTCCCCTTTCCTTCTCCTCCTCTGCCCTTGGTGTCTCCTCTGCTGTTTCTCACTTTTCCCCCCCGTCCCCTGCCCATCCAGAGTTATCTGCTGTCTGATACAACTTACCAATAACATTTTCACTGAAGTCTTGGGCAGCATTAGTTTCTGTTCCTGTCATCTGTCAGTCCAATCTTGTCAGTCAGCAGTCTTGTCAGTTTGTCTTGAGTTGATGTCAGACTAAATGTTGTGCCATTAGCATGCTCATCTTTATAGCTTTTATCAGTGGCTTAATGCTAATGCTCTGTAAGACTTCAGGAATTTCCCTGGTACACCAGGATGTTCTCGACATGAAGATGAGTAGGTCAATTATATCACTGGCAGATTTTCCAGGCCTCCTGAGTATGTAGCAAGACTCAAACCTGTTTATGTCTAATACAGATTCTTAATGTCCTCACTTATAACTTAGCAACTAAAAAAAAATCACTTCTTTCATTGTGTTTGAAAATACCATCCTGCTTCTTTCTAAATGTTTAAGAGAAATCTCTGTTTATCTGTCTACCTTTTCTTACCCTTCTCCCTAGTAGGATGTCACTGCTGCCTGCTGTTTTTCAGCTTCCTATCAGGCTTTCCCCTTTGTATGTCCTATTTTTCTTCTGGAGCACAAGTTCTGTGCTGGTCTGTTGGGTATTTCATAAAAAATACAGACCTCAGTATATACAGCTTAAAAGGCTTCAGGGCCTCTCCTAGTGGCATGTTGTAAGTTCACCTCCTTTTTTATCATCTTTTCTTGTGGGGCTTTTGGCTGTGGCTCCTGGACTTGAGCCTCATATGCCCTGTCCTTATGCCAACTTCTGAATTTTCAATTTCTGAACCATCCCAGTGGGTGAGGTTTTGCTCTTTTTTTTTTGCTGGAAATCTCCATTACTTCCAGAAAGTTGCTGGCTCTCCGTTTGTTATGTTTTAAAAGAAAACCAGACTGTCTCTATGTGCAAGTAGGTAACAGATGCACCAGCTGAGCCTCAAACCCTCTCCCTAACCTCTTATTTCAGATCCTCCATGGTTCATCCACTCCACTAACAGCTGAGACCCCTCTGACCCCCCTAGCCCCTGGGTTAGTCAAGCTGTCCAAAAAGTGAGTGTTTGGAAAGGCACATTTTCAGTGATGGGAAGGGGTTATCTGAAGAGCTTCTTGGTCATTAGAAATTACTCCTGACCTAAGCAGGAAATTGGGTCAGAAGGTCACCAGAGAGATCTCCTAGGCTAAATTTTTCTATAAGTCTATGCAGAAATGTGGTATGTCACTTAGTAAGCTGGCTAAAATTATTAAAGAGGAAAAAATGGGGTACAGGATGAGGCACGTGACATAATTAAATTGTTGAAAAAACTTTTTTTTTTTTAAGTTTTATTTCCTGAAGTAAAAAGTCTACAAGAAGCATGCAACCATTCTTTAAAAATTTTGTATTCCCTAATCCGATGATATTTTCAATTGATTTGAAGGTTTTCAATTGATGGCAGTCTGCAGTGCCAGTGCCCAGGGATGCACCCAGCACATGATGATGTGCATTTCTTTGTGGGCTCCTCTGTTACACAGAACCTGCCCTCTCTGGTGAGACAGTGATAACACTGCTGTTTTGAAAGCAGTGAGTCACTTGCATTTGCTAATAGTACATGCAAAATCTGTGCCCTTTCTGGCTGTGTTTTAGCTGGGCTCTGAGACACCTACCAGACGGTGTGGGGCTGCAGGAGGAGGTTATCCAGCACCAGCAAATGATAAAGGTGGTTTTCTAAGGAGTGGGCCCCAAAGTTCGCATAGCCTTGGCTTGTCAGAGAGCTCTGCAAGTGCACATCTACCACACAGGAGGCTCGTGCTGCCTCTCCAGAGTTAGTGAGTCCATGGGTTTGGCTTTGAGAGGGTAGTGGTGAATAAAGGAGGATTTTTTTTCCCTTTCACTTACTCCACTTTCCCATGGCGTTGGAAAACGGGGTGTTTTGTGTTTGCACAGCAAGGTTTTGATAGCAGGGGTCTACAGCAGTGGCTTCTGTGAGAAGTTGCTAGAAACTTTCCCCATGGCCAGTAGAGCCAATGGCAGCCAGCTCCAGGGTGGACCTGCTGCTGGTGAAACTGAGACCACTGGTGATGGTGGTAGCTCTGCTGAGACAACACATTTAAGGAGGTGGAAAATTTACTGCCCAGGAGCAAATTTTGGCCAGAGAGGAGTGAGAATATGGGAGAGGAACAGTTCTGCAGACACCATGGTCAGTAAAGAAGGGGGAAGGAGGTGCTCCAGGTGCCCAAGCAGAGATTCCCCTGCAGCCTATAGCACAGACTGTGGTGGGGTGGCTGTGCCCCTGCTGCTCATGGAAGTCCATGGAGCAAAGATCCACCTGCAGCCCCTGGAAGACCCCACACTGGAGCAGGGGAAGAGTGTAAGGAGCCCCCTTTTGAGGAGGAAGGAGAGGCAAAAACCATGTGAAAAATTGACTGCAGCCCTCATTCCATGTGCCCCTGTGTCACTGGGAGGGAGGAGGCAGAGAAATCAGGAGTGAAGTTTAGCCTGGGAGGAAGGGAGGGGTGGGGAGAGGTGTTTTCAAATTTGTTTTTATTTTGCATTACCCTACTCTGCTGTTAATTGGCAATAAACTAAACTAATTTCCCCAAGCTGAGTCTGTTTTGCCCATGACAGCAATTATTGAGTGATCTCTCCCTGCCCTTATCTTGACCCATGAGCTGTTTGTTGTATTTTCTCTCCCCTGCCCCAGCGAAGGAGGGGAGTGATACAGTGGCTTTGGTGGGCACTGTGCATCCAGCCAGGGTGAACCCACCAGGCTGGATGTGCCAGCTCAAGCACTAAGCAGACAGGCTATTTTACAGAGCAAGCAGAAGTGTGGGGTTTTTTTTTCTGTGTAATTTCAAGCATGAGCAACAAACATATATAGCAAAAAACGAATTGGCTTAGCCAGCGCTTCAAAGGGTGTGAGCTGCCACCCATGGTAATCTCGGTGTGATACCTGCCGACTTCCCCTTTGCAAAAGGTCTCTTGAATGATTCATGCTCTCATCTACTGATGTTCCTGGCCTCTTAAACCACACTTTCCCTTGGACCCCAAATTTACAAATTGTTTTTAAAGGGTGTTTGTACGTGTGTGTGTGAGCATTCTTTTGAAAGACAGGCAATCCCAACCTGTGCCTCAAGAGACAGATCTGGCAGTGGAAAGTCACCATCCTCCTTGGCCTTACTCATCTCCCTCATGCTTGCTTTTCCCCTTGAAGGGATGGAGTGTGCCCTCCCTACCCACAGGCGCCAGGTGAGACACAGAGCTGCCAGGAACTCTCCCTCTCTTCCTGGGAAGAGGTGCCTTGCCCTTTCCTGATTAGACTGCACACTTATGATGCTGACCCAAACAGAAAGCCAGGTGAGCAGGCACTTTCTCCTCCTGCTTTACTACTGGGTAAAGGGAGGAAGCACCTTGTTTCCAAATTCTCCTTCTTCTGGATCCCCCCATACTAGCTCAGATGCTCCTCATTTAAAGCAAAATCTTTTCTAAAATGGATCACTATTTTTTTGTTTTAATTAGCACCGATGGCAATGACTACTTTTGAAAAGGCCAAAGGAGTTCCCCATCCCTCCAGGCCTGCAAGTGAAGCTGCAAGGCACTGGCATGGTGGGTGGCAGTGCTTCCCATGGCAGCAGCCCTGCGAGGCCTTGCTTTCCCAACGCCTCCAGTGACTGATCCACTTAGGAAAGCTCCTCTCATTATGTTTAGCTCTTTAATCCTTTTCTCTCCCTTTCCAGAAGTGGCAACTTTTCTGTTTGCACCTCCATTGCATCACCGCTCCCCTCTACGGCTGCCCTGCATTTTTTTTGCCTAACAGCATGTAATTAGTCAGCTCAGGTTTGTAATAAAATATGACGCCCATTTAATAGACTGACTCACTGGTAGAGCCAAGCAGAATGAGCTGATGGGAAGGATGGCAGGGGAGATAATGCAGGGCTGTCAGCAGGCGAGGGGCAGGCCTGCCTTGCACAGCCAGTGCTCTTCAGAAGCAGCCTGGGCGACACCAAGACCCAACCTGCTCATGTTTCCCTGTTGCTTGGTGAGGTTTTGGCACTTTTCCCTGCCTGAGCCAGCGCTGCTGCAGCAGGAGCCAGACTGGTCGATCTTTTCCATAAGCAATGGGCATGATCTGAGGGTTAGGTTGGGAATGAGGAAACACAGAGAATGGGTGAAGTGGAGAGGTGACTGCCAGCCCTGTGGGGACACTCATCACCTGGACAAGGTGAAGGGGTGTCACCCCATTTGCTGATGAGCCTTTTGGGGAGAGCCACCAGTCTCATCCCTGAGCTGCTGCTGGCTTTTCAAACACTTCCATATGTAGTATTTTTTGTGGCTGGCTGTGGTACTGTCACATCATTAATCTTCATTAGACGGTGATAAAACCCTTATATAAAAACACCTCATAAAACCAGCTAATCGTTGGCACTGTACTACTCCAAGTGCTCTGGAGTTTCAGGACAGAGGAGTTCTGTGATGTTATAAAAATCTCCCTCCTGCGGCTCAGAGACAAAGCTAAGTCAAAGAGCTGTTGTGCAGCTGACACAGGCTTTAGGGCTTGCACACAGGTAAACTGGTGTATCTGGGAATGCTCATGAATAAGACCAGAAAGGTGCTGGGCATTTTACAATTTACTTTGCAAGAGCTGTAGAAAAAGTAAAAAGTGCAGCACCATGATTGGGAAGATGGGTGTCCATGTGTGTATATCTAGACATATGTAGCAAAAATAAACACTTTCTGATTTTCTGGCTAAGACAACTGCTATTATGCTAGAAGCTTTTTAAGAAAAATTGTTTTAGCTCTATTTCCAGCAATTATGAATATTTCCATGGCACTGCTTCTCAGCTGTTTGTTAGAAAATGCTTATCTAGAGGTTTTTTATGATGTAAGCTAATTACATCCCAAATTAAAAAATACCTTATTAATGAATAAGATACTGGGATTTGGCATTTGATTTCAGCGTTCAGCACAATTCCTGTTTAATGCTGTGCAATCTAATTCAGTCTCTTATCCCAGACCAGAAACTACAAAAGCCGTGACAGTACAAATCACGCGTTGCGGCACATCCATTGCACGAGAAGATTCAGGGTGCTCTGGGGATGGGCAAGAGAGCAAAAGCTCTGCCAGTTCTCGCTGTTTCTCCACAGCACCATGTCCCAGGAGGCAGCAGCGGCTGCAGGAACACATTTACAGCCCCACAGAGTGACAGGTCCTGCACTGAGCTTGCAGAAGCAGCACCAGCCCTGTACTAGCCTGTCACGCTGCAGAAGGAACAGGATCAAAGGAGAGAGTCATCCTTACCCAAGTCCTTGCAAGTCTTGTTTCTGGTTGTTTACCAGGTATTCCAACCGCTTTGTAAATGTCTTTTTTTTTCTTGCAAAAAAAAGATATTAACAAAGACCTAGGACTAACACAAATTACCTACACTGCTTTCTACTGTTAAATTAAAATCTCCTTACTTTATAGCCCTGCCAGCAGGGATAACGCTATTGTTAAGGCATGACACCACACTGCAGAAAGGGTGTCTGCTCAAAACTTGTTTAGTCCTCTCATCTTTGCCTATAAACTACTGGCAAACATACCAACCTCTCACAGTTTGCACAGTAGCCATTCAAGGTAAACTGTAAGTCTTCTTTTGGTCTCCTTCCCCTGTTAGGTGAGGAATACCCCAAAGCTAAACAACTGAGAGTGGTCTTTTACCGTTGTTGAGGAGCTTTGGAAAGAGCAGCTTTTGCTTTTGTTGTAGGTACACGCCAGAAAAGCCATTTTAAGATTGCCCATCAGTTAAAGTTCTAAAGCCGCGGAGGTGGAGCTGCAGAAACGCCCTTCCTATTGATGCCAGAACATTATTTAGCTCTTCCCTAAAAAACATCAGCAGTTAGGAAGGGCTCCAAGTTTTCCCAAGGAAACACTGTAATGAAATGCATCATCCAGTTGTCTGTGCCTTCACCACCACTCACCTGCATCCACCCCTTCATCCTGCAATCTGGTGACAGATCTCAGGTTGTGCAAACCTGCTAAATTCAACTGCCACCAACAAATGTTTTGCAAAAAATATTCCAGCTATGGGAATTTTCCCTTTCCTCACTAAATAACCTGGAACAGATATTCTACATCTGCTATTTTTATTTATTTACATATTTAAACTGCTGCTCAGTCAATCCCATAGGTCCTCAAAGGCAAACCAGTCCCAAGAAATAGGATTGACCAGTGATGAGAATGTTGTCATTTTAAAAGTGGGTCAGGGCCAAATGTTTCAACTTTCATAGGACAGCAGGGCCATGCCACTGGGCATGGATTAATTCCTCCTTGCTAACATAAAATGCTCCTTTTGCTCTGGAATTTCCAGTTTCAAGACCTGAAATTCTGGCATAAACTTTCAGATTGCATTATAACAGCTGAAAAAAGAAATTAAGAAATACAGTTAATTAGCCCAGCCCCACCTCTAATTGAGTGTATCATCAATCAATCTCTTCTCTAAAGCATTCTTCTCAACTGTAATGGCTATTTTATATAAGCTTCAAAGAGAAAAATGCTCCAGCTGGGGATTTAAAACCCAATACTGATTTTCTTAAAATAAACAGCATTAACAAGCAAAAATGAGGGAATTTCTTAATTTGGTTGCTTTAGCTACTGAAATAGAAGAGGGCACAAAAAGAACAGTAAGTAATGAAATGAGCACAGTTCAGGGATTTTTCTTTCCTTTACCTTATTCCTCAATGCTGAAGAAAGACATGACAAAGTTGTATTGAATGTAATGACTTTTAAAACTTATTTAACAAGGAAATAGAACACAAAGAGTCTGTTGAGATTTTTCATTTGTTTTTCTGAATTCCTAGTTCCTAAACATAGCTTTTGCAGCTAATAATCTCTATACCCTGGTCTAGTCACACAGTGCTGAAAAAAAGCTGTTGACTATATTGATTTTGTGGCAGATTATGGAATTCTTTTAAATTTGTAATTTAGATCCAGAATGCACTGCTCACCAGGTCACAATGATGTTGAGAACTAACCTTGATGTCTGGCGTTATGCTTATAATGGGAAATTTGCTCAGTGAAGGAGGCACTGCACAGCATTCTGCTGCTGTTTTAACAAAGAATTACGTTGTCTCAAGATGTCATGCTGCCAGAATTGCTACACCAAAAATGAAATTGAGAACAGAGTCTCAAATCCTTTGTCTGGCTAAAACATCATGTTATTTTCAGCATCCTCACAATGCAAAAGCAAGCAGACCACTAATGCTTTGTGCATCTCTGTGTTCCTATAGCACATGTTCCTACTCCCCATGAAAATATGCATCAAGAGATAACGTGAAGAAAATACCAAGAATATTTTGGTCAGATTAAAATACCCACTTATTCCCCAGTCAGTTAAAATTCCTAACAAAACACATTATAAAGTAAATGGATTCCTTCTACTCAGTGCATCTCCTACTGAGCTGAGCAGCCATCTTCTAACACTTGCCACGAATTGCAGAGAGCCCAGGGCTGCTCCTTGGTAGCCAGTGGCTGGACCAGAGGCTGGCAAAGTCAGACTCAAGGTGCTGAAAGAATGAAAAATTGTCTCACTGCCAAAAATATGCTGAAATATATTTTGAAAGGCACCCTGTGAGTCTGAGTATGAAAAAAAAATTACAGGCTTAATTTGGAATTGAAATTGTTGTTCTAATGGTTCAGCTCAAGGATTTTAGTAAATCAATCCCTCTGTAGCTTTCAATGGGCTTCAGACAACACCTTCTGTATCCAAGAGATTTTACAGACCTGTGAGACAGGCAACTTATGCCAACTGCTTATCAAGATGGTACTACAGGTGAATTCCATAGTGCTGGTGCAACCAGAGGCATTAACAAGAGTTTGAGTTACAAGCATTGCACGTCTCATATCTCATCCCTTATCAAAAGCAGATTTAATAAAGTGCCATAAAGCAAGAAAAAAAATCACCCATGCACTGGTCTGCAGTACAAAGCAGAGTTTTGTCAGTAAGAATTCTGCCACAGCCAACACTGTGTAAGTTTGAAATACGTTGCCACTTCTAGTATTTTACTAAAATAATTATGCCTTCATTGTAAGTCTTCAAAAAACCCCACAAACAAAAACCAAACAAAACTCCCAAAACAAACCAATCAAATAAACAAAAAACCCAAAAAAACTAAAGTGGAAAAAAAAATTCAAGGTTTTGGTCCCTATTTTTCTATTATACTCCAAATTTCCTAGTGTGCAATGTGAGGTCCAGATGGTAAGTAAACTTTTTAAAATTCTGTTAGCCTGATGGACTGTCCTTAGTGAAAATTCTCACTGAAATAAGTGAAACTTCACCTAGAGAATACCAAAAAGCATCAAGAGTCATGATGAGGGATTTTACCTGTGCAAGAAAACTTACCTGACTTTAAAATAAAAATACCCAAAAGTCAGATTTATATAAAAATCTGGTATTTATTAAATTGTCATCATAGAAGAGCTCAGTATAAAATCTCTAACAAGGTAATTTTATAGTGCAGTAAACTCTCTGCTTCTCACAGCCAAAAGCTCTGGTTATGAATGTACAGTGTGCCCTCATATCATAGAACACAAAACTGGAGTTTGTCCTTGTAGCCCCATGTTTGTTAACAGGAAGACAAAATTTAATAAAAGCTTTTCCTTCTATTAGTTTATTGTATCCAGAACAGCCAGTTTTGAGATCATTAAATGAAAAATATTGTTACTAGTCAACCTGCTCAGACTGTGCGGCCGCTATTCGGCATTTCAGACTGCAAGAAAAGTCACTTCACGTGCCCCAGTGACAAATCACAGCAGTAAACTATTCCCTGGACACACATCACAGTCTTCATCCGAGGAGCCACTCTAGCAGAGCAGAAAGGCATGCACAGTGATCAAAGAGGGCAAAGAGGAAAAAAGGGGAATTTTTCAGTAAAGAACTAGCTATTACCAAAAATCTCATTTTCTGCCTAAATTCTAACAATGTGGTAGGTTTTTTCTACTTAATTTGAGCATTTCCAGCATATTTAATGTCAAGCAACTAAGCAACTGAAAAGCACATTAGGCTCTCTACAAGTACTGAATCCAGGGACACATTTTCTTCAAAATCTGTACCTCATGCTGTCAGCAGATAATATTCAAATATCCCCTGCCAAGTTTGATGTTTTGAGAACAGGTATAACTACAAAAAAACCCCATTCCTCCTTGGCCCAGGGACTTTTGTGCCATCTGCCAAATGTGTGGGAACCAAGTCAGGCACCAATTTCCAGGTGGGAGTCTGTTGCTCAGTAAGAAAGATTCCTACCAGGCTGGGTAGACCCAGACTGCTGTACCTGGTGCCCAAGAGCAGCATTTGAGGTGAAGCCAGGGTACCAAATGATGCCATGGACTTGAAACCCTTGACTGTAAAACACCCCGAAATTTATTTTAACATTTTACTCACTTGCAGTGACTACAAGATCTTTCTATGACATACATCCCACTCTGGAATAATTTAGTAAGCAAGCACCTCACCTGAAGATATGTGTACAAAAAAAGCAACAAAGCGGTAAGAGATGCTCCGCAAAAATAGGTTTTTAGCAGTTATACAGCCAATTTTCAGCTTTGGAGGGCTTTGTGCTACTGCAAGAAGCTACTCAGAAGCTCTGAAGATTATTAATGAGAAAATACAGAGTGAGTCCTGCCAAGGCAGGAGTATCATGTTTGTCATTAGTTTCATTCCAAGCATTTGTAGCTAGATAAATCACTCTCTTGATTGTCATTTAAGACAAAGTAAACTTATGTACTTCAGAATGTACTTATGCACAAGTTACATAGCAGTAACAGTTATAGTCATTTAACTCCTGCAACATCTAGGGGCGACAGCAAAAACTAGAGGAGCAATTACCTCATGTTCTCTAGCTTTTGGTCCAAGTTGTGTCTTGTATTTCTCTAGTTTCCTCTCACAAACACACTCCAAAAAATACTAGCATAACAGTGGTTTCCTCATCAAACAAATTAAGGTTTTACCACTGCAAGAACATTAGCTTTCTAGCTAAAGATTAGGACAGAAAACACTTGGAATAATTTCAAAAATCCAAGATTTCTTTTTGTTTAGCAGACTAAAACCTACCTGATATTGATTTGACAGATAGCAGTGACGCCATACGAGCCTGTATCAATTCCCACCTACTGAATCAAAATGCAAATAGCTTTTTCCCTCAAAGCAGCACTGATAGTGTGATGCTCTGGCAGGAACTGCCAGCACTGTTTTACAGTGTGCACTAATCAGGGCCTGGATGATCAAGAGACATAAACTTACCCATCAATAAGTACCTTTGTAATTAAATCAAATGTGATGTCACTATGTCAGGCAGCCAACAGAAAAAGTGTGCCTGCATTCACGAGGTGACCTAGAAGTCCCAAGCACAAGAAGACACTAAAAGGCACTAGTCCATAGAAGGCACTGCCTTCAAAGCTGTCTTTGAGTACATGCTTCATGTGTGTGTCTGAGAGCAGCCCACGTTCACCCAGTGCTTTGAGCTGAGCAAGAAAACAGGTAATAAAACCCTTCTCCTGCCAAATCCCAATTTCCCAGATGCTGAGAAGCAAGCGATACAAAAAAGAAAATCGAACATCAGAGGATCCAGTCTGTTCTATCCAACCATCCAATGAATCTGATTTGATCACGTTTTTGATTACTGGTGGGAAATAGAGTTATGAGACAGATGCCTGCAGAGAGAGCCTACCCCAGCACACGCTCATTATCTAAGGGACAAATGTTGTTCCGAACACTTGCTGTATTTTCTGATTCCAGGGAGGATGTAAGCAGTGGATTGAAGCAACAGCTGAGAATTGTGCAAGACATAATTGACCACACCATATTTTGCTATGATGGCAGACTTGATTCTCTACTACTTGACATCCGGAGTAGCGATGGGCACTGAGGTTCTAGGAATGCAACATGGGTGGAACTTGATATTATAAGGTTGATTACAGAAATCATACTTGGCAGACAATGGAGGAACTTACTGTACCCAGCACATGTAACCACGAATTGCACCTAATGGTAAAAGTGCTCCAGATTCTCTGGGATGAGAGATTTCATTACCACCACACAGTGTGCAGCAAAAGCTAAACTTCATGCCTAGTTGTATTCCTAATTGTTAACACTTCCAAGACCAAATAACGAAACATAGGGCATTTTTTGTTTTAAGTGGGCATCCTGTTTTCAGTCAATTCCCTAAGGGCAATTTCAAAGCCACTTCACTATTATTTGGGGACAATATTCAAAATTAGGAAGTTTCTGTTACCTTAAAATGGGAGGATGTGTCACAAAAATGGTTTTCTCAAACTTTGGGCAACAAAACAGATTATATCACATGATCTGCACAACACTAAAATTAGCAGGCATCTTGAGGCAAGATGGGACACAGAAGAACGTACTACGGAATGTACAAAACCAAACTCAAACAGCATGAAAAAAGTAATGTTTATTTTTAATGTTTACAAAAGCATGAACACCTTATGCAAAAGCAGCACCCTGAACCATACATTTCCCTCAATCCTCCTGGGATATTGGCAGAAAGCAAGTATTTTCTCTGCTCTTTAGTGCTCAACATGCTCTGCTGAGGTAAATGGGAACCAACCCACTCATTTCCATGGAGCTCCCTCTGCTTACATTAGCAAAGGGGCTGGCGCATCAGACTGCAGTGCAATGAGATGTCATATGGGTGTCTTGCTTTAGGTATCAAATTAGGTAAGTCTGTGTTTCTAACCAAGATATAGACACTATCCAGACAGTTAATTAGCTCCCCATTCTCTTCAATTTTAACTGAAACAGATCTCATTTTAAATATGACTCTCAGCCCATACTAGCTTCATGCAAGGTTTAACTTTATGCACCATGATCAGTTTTATTCAAGTTTTTAAGAGATAGCGAGTGCTTGTAAGCTATTTTAGGACTGAGATCTTGCATCACAAAAGCTATTTTTCTTTTCTCACCTCCCTTCCCAGCACATGCAGTTCAAGTGTTTACTCTGAAGAAATGTGCCCGTAGGTTAACCTGAAAAACATGTGCAGCATTTTCATTTTGCTTTCACCTTTTTCTCCTGATCTGGAGCTGGAAGTAATTGATGGTCCTGTAATCAAATAGGCCAGGCTTTTAAACTTACAGAGAAACATTTGTTCAATGGTTGGACTCAAGTCATCTTAATGGTCTTCTCCAACCAAAATGGTTTTATGACTTTATGATTTATTTTTAGAAGTTTTCTGTTAAACAGAGAATATGATTGCAGTGATTTTAAAGACTTACCTGGAGCAAGTTACTCATGCTAAAATGATCCCTACAATAATGCAGCACAAATCCCCAGCTACCCTGAGTTGAGATCCCTCCCCTCAGAATCTACAACTGATGCCTCAAAATATTTATTACACTGGTAGAAATAGCTCTGTCTTGTCTGCCATCCTATGTCTAAAATGATTGACAAATACTATTTAAGTTTGCAAGATTGATATTGGATCTGTGGAATGAAAACTGCTTCATTTTACTGCTGGAGCTGTAGGAATCATTCTATTAGCTCCTGCCAAATTCACATTCAAGAAATATAATTTACTTCACATATATTGAAAGAATCTGCTAAGAACCCATACATACATATACACACACATACACTATGTATGTGTACACATATATACACACATGTATAGATAATATGTATTTAATTACACACTGAAAAAGTGCTAAAATAACTCAAAAACTGTCACTGCTAGAGATGAGGCTAAATGAAATGGTATTACTTATATGGCATCAAATATTTAGAGACTGGTCCAAGAGTTTCAGAACTCTTAGCAAAAATATTACCATTCGTTGGCAAAAAAAGAGAAGTTTCAAACAGTTTGAATTTAATTTTTCAATAAATTGAAAGGATTTAGAAGAACAAAACCCCAATAACCCTGTAAAGAGTAATTGTACCGCAAAAGATTGCATAATTTGAATTTCAGCACTGTGTATAGAAAAATACACACATTTAAACATACTTTCATGGCAAATTTTAAAGGTTCCTTAGACTCAAAGATGACTCTAACAAATCTGTCAGTATTTCACATGTGCATTGTTGCCTCATATTTTGAAAAATGAAAAGCTGTACAAGTTCAGCTCTGTACTCTATGAGTCTGGCTGCACAGTCAGAAACAGAAATATTGCACTCAAGACCA